>JAVSCE010017268.1:0-31760 GCA_032199065.1 Smutsia gigantea | reverse complement strand
TGACTTTGGGCCTCATTTGTTCTTCTTTTTCCAATTTCAGGAATTGTGTCTTTAGACTATTCATTTGGAATGTTCTTCCTTCTTTAAATAGGCCTGGATTGCAATATACTTTCCTCTTAGAACTGCCTTTGCTGCTTCCCACAGAAGTTGTGGCTTTGTGTTGTTGTTGTCATTAGTCTCCATATATTCTTTGATTTCTGTTTTGATTTGGTCGTTAACCCACTGATTAATTAGGAGAGCGTTGTTAAGTCTCCATGTATTTGTGAGCTTTTTGATTTCTTTCTAAAATTTATTTCTAGTTTTATACCTTGGTGATCTGAGAAGTTGGTTGGTAGGATTTCAATATTTTTGAAATTACTGAGGTTCTTTTTGTGGCCTAGTATGTGGTCTATTCTGGAAATGTTCCATGTGCACTTGAGAAGAATGTGTATCCTGTTGCTTTTGGTGTAGAGTTCTGTAGATGTCTGTTAGGTCCATCTGTTCTAGTGTGTTGTTCAGTGCCTCTGTGTCTTTACTTATTTTCTGTCTGGTTGATCTGTCCTCTGGAGTGAGTGGTGTGTTGAAGTCTCCTAAGATGAATGCATTGCTGTCTATTTCCTCCTTTAATTCTGTTAGTATTTGTCTCACATATGCTGGCGCTCCTGTGTTGGGTGCATATATATTTATAATGGTTATATCTTCTTGTTGGACTGACCCCTTTATCAGTATGTAATGTCCTTCTTTATCTTTTGCTACTTTCTTCGTTTTGAAGTCTATTTTGTCTGATACAAGTACTGCAACACCTGCTTTTTTCTCTTTGTTGTTTGCATGAAATATCTTTTTCCATCCCTTCATTTTTAGTCTGTGTATATCTTTGGATTTGAGGTGAGTTTCTTGTAGGCAGCATATAGATGGGTCTTGCTTTTTTATCCATTCTGTTACTCTGTGTCTTTTGATTGGTGCATTCAGTCCATTTACATTTAGGGTAATTATTGATAGGTATGTACTTATTGCCATTGCTGGCTTTAGATTCGTGGTTACCAAGGGTTCAAGGGTTGCTTCTTTACTATCTAACAATCTAACTTAACTTTCTTGTTAAGTTATTGTAAACACAGTCTGATGTTTCTTTCTTTCTCTCCCTTCTTATTCCTCCTCCTCCATTCTTTCTATAATAGGTGTTTTATTCTTTGCCTTTAGTTAGTATTTGGATGGTCTGCTTTCTTTGCTATGATTTTATTTTCCCTGGTGACATCTTTTTAGCCTTAGGTGTGCTTCCATCTAGAGCAGTCCATTTAAGATATCCTGTAGTGGTGGTTTATGAGAGGCAAACTCTCTTAACTTTCGTTTATCTGGAAATTGTTTAATCCCTCCATCATATTTAAATGATAATCGTGCTGGATACAATATTCTTGGTTCGAGGCCCTTCTGTTTCATAACGTTAAATATATCATGCCATTCTCTTCTGGCCTGTAAGGTTTCTGTTGAGAAGTCTGATGATAGTCTGATGGGTTTTCCTTTGTAGGTGATCTTTTTTCTCTCTCTAGCTGCCTTTAATACCCTGTCTTTATCTCTGATCTTTGCCATCTTAATTATTATGTGTCTTGGTGTTGTCTTCCTTGGGTCCCTTGTGTTGGGAGATCTATGAGCTTCGGTGGACTGCGAGACTACTTCCTTCCCCAGCGAGGGAAAGTTTTCAGCAATTATTTCTTCAAAGACACTTTCTATCCCTTTTTCTCTCTCTTCTTCCTCTGGTACTCCTATAATGCGAATATTGTTCCGTTTGGATTGGTCACACAGTTCTCTTAATATTCTTTCATTCCTAGAAATCCTTTATCTCTCTCTGCCTCAGCTGCTCTGTACTCCTGTTCTCTGTTTTCTATTCCATTAACAGTCTCTCGCATCTCATCCATTCTGCTGTTAAGCCCGTCGATCGCTTGTCTGATTTCTGTATTGTCTTTCCTCAGTTCCCTCACTTCCTCCCTCAGCTCTTGCACATTTCTCTGTAGGTCCATCAGCATGGTTATGACTTTTATTCTAAATTCTTTTTCAGGGAGGCTGTGCATTTCCATCCCTTCAGACTCCCTCTCTGGGGTTGTCTGGTTGATTTTGGTCTGAACCATATTCCTCTGTCTTTTCATGGCTGTATAATTTGGTCACTGATAGTTGCCACGTATGTCAGCTGGGCTCTTTAAGACCGCCTCTTGGGGTGCCGAGTCCTCTCGGGTGTAGCTGCACGCTGTGCGCTTTCCTGTGTATTCTCGTCTCTCTTTTAGGAATAGATGTATTTTCTGTGTTTTCGTAGATAAATATAGTGTTGGGAGGAGATTTCTGCCGACCTGCTCACACCGCCATCTTCCCGGAAGTTTCATTGATTTTTTTCTATTTTATTCTTCTCAATTTTATTTATTTCTTCTATAATCTTTATAATGTCCCTCCTTCTGGTGATTTTGGGCCTCATTTGTTTTTCTTTTTCCAATTTCAATAATTGTGACTTTAGACTATTCATTTGGGATTGTTCTTCCTTCTTTAAATAGGCTTGGATTGCAATATACTTTCCTCTTAAAACTGCCTTTGCTGTGTCCCACAGAAGTTAGGGCTTTGTGCTGCTGTTGTCATTTGTCTCCATATATTGCTTGATCTCTGTTTTAATTTGGTTGCTGATCCATTGATTATTTAGGAGCATGTTGTTAAGCCTCTGTGTATTTGTGAGCCTTTTTGTTTTCTTTGTACAATTTCTAGTTTTATTCCTTTGTGATCTTAGAAGTTGGTTGGTAGAATTTCAATATTTTTGAATTTACTGAGGTTCTTTTTGTGGCCTAGTGTGTGGTCTATTCTGGAAAATGTTCCGTGTGCACTTGAGAAGGATGTATATTGTGCTGCTTTTGGGTGTAGAGTTCTGTAGATGTCTGTTAGGTCCATCTGTTCTAGTGTGTTGTTTAGTGCCTCAGTGTCTTTACTTATTTTGTATCTGGTTGATCTGTCCTTTGGAGTGAGTGGTGTATTGAAGTCTCCTAAAATGAATGCATTGCTTTCTATTTCCTCCTTTAACTCTGTTAGTATTTGTTTCACATATGTTGCTGCTCGTGTGTTGGCTACATATATATTTATAATGGTTATATCTTCTTGTTGGACTGACCCCTTTATCATTATGTAATGTCCTTCTTTATTTCTTGCTACTTTCTTTATTTTGAAGTTTATTTTGTCTGATATAAGTACTGCAACACCTGCTTTTTTCTCCTTGTTATTTGCATGAAATATCTTTTTCCATCCCTTCACTTCTAGTCTGTGTGTATCTTTGGGTTTGAGGTGAGTCTCTTGTAAGCAGCATATAGATGGGTCTTGCTTTTTTATCCATTGTATTACTCTGGGTCTTTTGATTGGTGCATTTAGTCCATTTACATTTAGGGTGATTATTGATAGATATGTACTTATTGCCATTGCCAGCTTTAGATTTGTGGTTACCAAAAGTTCAAGGTTAGCTTCTTTACTATCTAACAGTCTAACTTAACTCTCTTGTTAAGCTATTATAAACACAGTCTGATGATTCTTTATTTCTCTCCCTTCTTATTCTTCCTCCTCTTTTCTTTATATGCTAGGTGTTTTTTTCTGTACTCTTTTACGTTTCCTTTGACTGTTTTTGTGGATAGTTGATTTTATTTTTTGCCTTTAGTTAGTATTTGGATGGTCTGCTTTTTTTGCTATGATTTTATTTTCTCTGGTGACATCTTTTTAGCCTTAGGAGTGCTTCCGTCTGGAGCAGTCCCTTTAAGATATCCTGTAGAGGTGGTTTGTGGGAGGCAAATTCCCTCATCTTTCGCTTGTCTGGGAATTGTTTAATCCCTCCCTCAAATTTCAATGATAATCGTGGTGGATACAGTATTCTTGGTTCAAGACCCTTCTGTTTCATTGCATTAAATATATCATGCCATTCTCTTCTGGCCTGTAAGGTTTCTGTTGAGAAGTCTGATGATAGTCTGATGGGTTTTCCTTTGTAGGTCATTTTTTTCTTTCTCTGGGTGCCTTTAATACTCTGTCCTTGTCTTTGATCTTTGCCATTTTAATTATTATTTTTTATTTTATTTTATTAAGGTATTAATGATATACACTCTTATGAAGGTTTCACATCAAAAAACAATTTGGTTACTACATTTACCCATATTACCAAGTCCCCACTCATACCCCAATGCAGTCACTGTCCATCAGTGTAGTAAGATGACACAGATTCACTGTTTGCCTTCTCTGTGCTACACTGTTTTCCCCATGATCCCCCACACCATGTGTACTAAACAAAATACCCCACAATCCCCTTCTCCCACCCTCCCCACCCTCCCTCCCACACCCCTCCCCTTTGGTCATTTTAATTATTATATGTCTTGGTGTTGTCTTCCTTGGGTCCCTTGTGTTGGGACATCTGTGGGCTTCCATGGTCTGAGAAACTATTTCCTTTCCCAGCTTGGGGAAGTTTTCCTCAATTATGTCTTCAAAGACACTTTTTATCCCCTTTTCTCTCTCTTGTTCTTCTGGTACTCCTATAATGGAAATATTGTTCCGTTTGGATTGGTCACACAATTCTCTTAATATTCTTTCATCCCTAGAGATCCTTTTATCTCTCTCTGCCTCAGCTTCTCTGTACTCCTGTTCTCTGATTTCTATTCCATTAACAGTCTCTTGCACCTCGTCCACTCTGCTCTTGTGTCCGTCAGTCGATTGTTTCATTTCTGTAATGTCTCTCCTGACTTCCTCCCTTAGCTCTTGCATATTTCTCTGTAGGTCCATCAGCATGGTTGACTTTTATTCTGAATTCTTTTTCAGGAAGATTGTTTAAATGTGTCCCTCCAGGCCCTCTCTCTGCGGTTGTCTGGGTGATCCTTGACTGGACCATATTCTTCTGTCTTTTCATGGCGATAGAAGTAGTCGCAGGCAGGTGCCACGTGTGTCAGCTGGGAGAACAAAGTCCCTTCCTGCTTGTTGTTCTCCTTGCCCTTCTCTGCACACACGGGGAGGCAGTCTCTGGGATAATCCTCTGAGCTGTCCTGTGCGGTGCTGCCCTCAGGCTAGCCTAGAGCTCTGCGGGGAGGTGGGGGTGGGGGGGTGGTTCAGCCACGCTGGGTGTGTTCTGCACTGCTTGGTGCCTTCCAGACCTTGTTCTGCCTTCCACAGCCCTTCCTGGTTAGCTGCGCGCCCACTGGGAGGAGATTCTGTGTTGTTGCTGTGGGTGGGGCCGCTCTCCCACCGTTCTGCAGCTGTGGCAGATCTGCCCGAGTGGTTGTGGCGCTGGCCAGGGGGAATGAATGGCAGGCTGCTTATTGCCGTGAGGGGCTCCGGTGGGGTTGCTTTACCCAGCAGCCGGTTAGGGGGCCTGAAATTCCTCAAGATTCCCAGCCTGCTGGGCTCAGTACGCTGGCACGATTTTGTTCCACTTTTGGGCCCTTGTCTCTTTAAGACTTTCAAAAAAGTGCCTGCTTTTCTTTTGTCCCAGGGGAGCCGGCTGTGGGGACCCGTTTGCAGTCTCCCTCTCGGATCCTGCCCTTCTGTTTCTCTAATCTCCAGTACCCCATGCGATGTGTGTCTGTGCTCCTGATGCAGATCCCCAGGGCTGGTTACTTAGCAGTCCTGTGCTTCCCCCCCTCCCCACTCTGATTCTTTTCCTCCCGCCAGTGCGCTGGGGTGGAGGGAGTGCTCGGGTCCCACCAGGTCACGGCTTTGTGTCTTACCTGCTTCGTGAGATGCTGAGTTCTCTCAGATGTAGCTGTAGCCTGGCTGTGGTACTGTATCTTCTGGTGTCTCTTTTAGGAATAATTGTATTTGTTGTATTTTCACAAATGTTTATGGTTTTGGGAGGAGATTTCCGCCACCCTGCTCACTCCGCCATCTTCCCAGAATTCTCCCAGACTTTATTTTTAAGTGGATTCTTCTGTGACGGAAATCGTTGAGCACACAGAGACCGAGTGCACCCCCCTCCCCATCTGTGCTCCCTTGTGCTTGTCTCCCTGGCTGACATCTCTGAGAGGAAGTCCAGCATGTTTGAGTGGTTTTATTAAAGGTATCTTGTTTCCTGGTGGGATAGCCTGTAGAGCGCTTGGGAAGTTTGCATAAAAGGCTTTTACTCTGTGAGCTGTATTTCTACAGAAGTGTGGCCAGCACACACTGGGCCCCCAAGTCTGACCCAGGTGCTCGCCGGGTGCTTCGCCCCAGGGTCAGCTCTGGGCCTGGGTGTCCTCACCTGCCGTGGGTGCAGTGGTGTGAGGTGGGAACAGCAGAAATGGTGGTGGCCAGGGCATGGCAGGGCCACCGGGCTGGAGGGTCCTGTTGAGTTCTCCCAGCAGGCCTGGGCTCATGGAATTCCTGCTGGGACGTTGTGCCTTCACCTCCACATAGGAAGGAAGGCCCCCCCACCCCCAGAAAAAAACAAACACCAGGTTTTTGTCCTTGGAGTGTGAGCAGCCGGAGAGGGATGGGGGCTCTGGGTGCGCTGCGCTGGGCATCCTGGCCTTTGTGACCACGACCTGCATGGGTGCAATGTGAGGCTGGCATGCAGGTGGGCACAGAGGGGACCAGGTGCATGACTGGGCCTCTGGCCAGCTGTGAGACTGTGGCTCTGGGCTGTGCAGGGCCCGGAGCAGGAGTGACCTGAGACAGTCTGCACAGATATGTCTGGATGTTGGGTCACAGGTAAGATGACAAGTACCAGGTAAAGGCTGTCCGGGCCCCGCCTTGTCTGTCTGTCGCTCCTTCAGTGACCTGGGGGCCAGGCTGAGGCTGGTGCCCTTGGACCCTCACACTCATGCTCACAGGGAGCCCAACCACAGCCCACCCCCTTCCCTCCCTGGTTCTGGCCCCACCTCGTGCCCTGGGGTGCTGCGTGCAGCCTGTGTCAGCGGCTGCCCCCTTGAGTCTAGAGGTGCAGGCATCCAGGAGGAGGGGGCTGCAGAGAGGCCCTGGGGTCCCAGGTGTGGGAAGGGAGTGTGGCCTAAGGCGGCCCTAGCCTTGGGTGCTCTCCTGCAGGTTGGCCACCCTGAGAGGCGGGGCACTCAGGGGCCCGGCCCAGCTGCCGCTCATGGTCTGTTCTCAGACGTGGCTGGGGAGTGGGTGGTAGTGAGTGAGCAGTCTGCCAGGCCCCGTGTGCACTGGGCTCTTGTCACCCTCCCTGATGGCTCCCACCTTCTCTTTCAGGCAGCTGATGGCACAGGAACCGCTGGAAAAGCTGGGCTTTGGAGATTTGACGGGCAGAAAGTCAGAGGCAAAGACCCAGATTTGATGGCAGGACCAGGCTGTGTCTTCCCCATGCAGGCCAGAGCCCGTGGTCTAACCCTGTCACCTGGCGTTCCCTGGTGAGGCAGCGTGACTCGGAAGGCCCTGGAGGTAGTCCCTCAAAATCAAGACAGACGCCCACCTCAGTGGGTGAGGCTCCTAGCCCGGGACACGATTCATGTTCCGAAGCTCCTCGGATTGTTTTGGAAAATTATTCTTTTAGATTCTCTTTCACCTGAGTGGGAGGTTTATCTTTAAATCTATGCACTTGGCAGAATTCCTAGGGAGGCCCCGCCAGGTGGGAGGCTCCTCAGAGGGCGCGGGCCACCTGTGCAGGGCGATTGCATGGCACAATAAATACGCCGCACTGTGCCCTGATGCAGACGGCGTCAGCTTCAGTCCGTCATCCACACGACACTGTCTGAGAACCTTCCCTGACAAAGTAGCTTCTGTTTTGTACTCAAATGCTGGTTCATGTCCTTTTTGCTCTTAAACAGAAATAGAGTACAATTGAAGAGGATCGTCTGGAATCTGCGAGTTCCTCTTATTTTCTGGTACTGTCTGAATACCACGTATCTGTCTAATCAGAGGGTTGTTTTCTGATATTTATCAGACTATTTATAAAACTAGATGTCTTTCAGCGACTCGTTTAGTATAACTCTGAAAAATACAGTGTCAGTCTGTAGTGTGTTCACTCGATGAGAACGCTCACATTCACACTCACATGACCAGCCCTTACTCCGTCCCCTGAGCGCGTGCCAGGCACCCGGCGTCACGTTCCCATGCCAGTGCTTAGAGCAGCCCGCGGCCCGGCCGTGATCAGAACTGCCTGTGCGTCACTCAAACCTCACAGTATCCACACCTGAGCCAGATTTCGGGGTGACTGGGATGTGGCCAGGGTACGTGCAGAGCCGTGAGCAGAGTGCTGGGCATGTATAGGTCCGGGGGGCTTGCCCTCTGACCTGGCACCCCCAGAGACCTGGCCCTCGCCGCTGCCTCCCCTGGCTCTGGCCCGCTGGCCTTTGTGAATCCAGGCCGTGTCCCCGCTTGGACAGTGCCCTGGTGGTGGCCGAGGAGCTCTTGGCTCTGGCGGGTGGGGACCCAGGCCCGGGCCCAGGAGCGGCCTCCTCTGCCGCTCAGCCGGGGGTGCTGGGGGTCCCTTGGCATCCGGGCCCCCGTGTTTTCAGCCCTTGGTCTGACCCTCCCGGAATCCAGACCTCCGCCCACAGCCCGTTCCCCTAGCACAGCGCCCACTCAGCACCCTTACCTGCCGCGTGCCGCCGCTCCATATTTAGCCTCCGTCCTAGGCTTCTAACTGGGCTGCAGACTTACTGCATATTAGCATCTAGTTCATGAAAAGCCTTGGTTTTTATCACCAAACCAAACAGCCATCAAGCTGTTTGTATTTTCCAACAGTACAAAGTGCCATTCGCTGCCGCCGCTGCAACTGCCAAGTATTGCTGCGACTGGTGGCTGCCCTCCGTATGAATGCTGGACACTGGCCCGCCCATGTGGTACAGAGTGGGGGAGGCCGCAGGGCCGGACCAGCTCGGGGGCCTCATGCCGTGAACGTGTTCTTCAGGGAAAACAGCACAGTCCAAAGCCTGTGTCCACCACTTGCTGAACAGGAAGACACCGGGAAACCGTGGGAACGCCCATGTATTTGTGCAGACACAGAATCGGGAAGGACAAACCAGAAACTGATGGGAATAGTTCCCAGCACTCTGCTGACCCAGAGCCATGTCGTGTTTCATGCGCTCCAACCATAGGCCAGGATGGCGGGACCCAGATGGTTCCCAGCAGCAGCACAGCCTCTGGGGGACATGTGAGAACTCGGTGGGGGTGGGGAGGGTGCAGACTCGCCTTGTCACTTTGGAAACAAGTTTGCTTAAAGCCGGAGCCAGACACTCTCTTGTATTCTAGCTGGTAAATCTGTTTTTCACATGGGCAACAATTCGGAAGCTGTATATTCTGACAGTGAAAATACTAGAGGGGTACTGTGGGTTGGAGGGCCGGGTATATCGGACTTGTGGTTCTCTAGCGTGCGTAAAGGTAGCTGGATGCAGACAGGTAGGTGTGTGCTGTGTCCACATGCAGGGATGTCCCAGCTCTGAGCACTGAGGGGGCCCAGAACCCGTGACTCCAGTAGCAGGTTTTGGACGCTGACTCCACCCTCTGACAAGAACCTGACGCCAGGCTGGGAAAGGACCACCTTGTGGCAGAAAGTAAACTGCTGAAGAAATGGAGGGGCTTGCCAGAGGAGCACGGGAGGCCGTGGGAAGGGGCGCCCCCATGGCCAAATCTACGGCAATTCGAGCAACAAAATGAGTGTATGGGCTGCACCCCCCGACACGCATTGCTGCTCAGGAGTCCAAGCCATTGTATCCGAGCCACTGTAAATGATTGAATGAATGCATCAGTATTCGTGGAGTCTGACGTGGAGGGAAACTTGGAAGAGCAGCCAACAGCAGAGAACGCTTGTGCGCGAGTGCCCACGGGCCCTGAGACAGGGCACAGTGGGTGTGGAACGGGGCATCTGTCCAGCCTGGAGGACCTCCCCTCCAGGACTTGGCAACAGGGGAAGGCCACCTTCCAGCCAGGCGGTCGCCACTGGGTGAGGCTGGCCCACAGTGCCGTCTGACGCGCTGGGCATCACTGGTGATAACTGGCCCAAACCGCAAAGCCCCAAGCTAATGGGAAAACCCCGGGCAAACCTAAGTGAGGTCTGTTCTCCAGAACAAAGGCCAGGAAGTTCCCGCAGGAAGGGCCAAGTTCCTGAAGGATGCTGACGTGCTGCCCTGGAGCAGCACGGCGGCACAGACGGTCCCTAACCGCCACGTGGGCCTGGGCCAGGCAGGACGGTGGCAGGCAGGTGGTGAGGCCCGAGGGTCTGCAGGGTGCTTGACTGTTGTTCTGATGACCTATGATGTTACCTGGGAAGCCGGGCATATGAACTCTGTCCTATTTTTATAGCTTCTTGGAAATCCAAGATGAACTAAACCAGATTGTCAGGTACCAGCTATGGTGGTGATAAACAATCCTGCCGCCTGAATCAAAGCTTCGCCTCATTAGTATAATCAACACTCCTTCAGAAAAACATGAGCCCAACATGAAAGGGTATAATCTATAAAAGACATGGCTATATAAAATACCTTTGGTACCCTACCCTCTTTCCTTCACAACTGGAATTATGTAGCTCCTATTAATAATGGCTTCATCTTTATTACATATGTTCCTTTGCCTTTCCTGAAGGAAACTCCCAAGAAGAGGTAGTTGGTTAGGGGTGGATGTGGATATTCTTGGATCTCAGGCTTAAATCCATCCTAATCTCACACGAAGTGCCCACTATCTGGTGTGTGTCAGCAGACTAGACGAGTATACATATTTATGGTCAACTGGCATTTGTCCAACAAAGATGCTTGTGGAGGGCTCAAGTTTCCTATTTTGGGTAAGGCGCCTAATATTTAGACATCTCAAATGAAAATTCTGTGGCAAATTGATCAGGCAAATCAAGAAAAAAGACCAGTTCCCTGTAGCCTGCTCAATCTAATTGTGAAGCACTTTAAGTATCTCTTTTGCTTTCCTTCCTGATCAGTGATTCTGAGTGGTTTACATTTTAAACCCAGAGCATGGTTTTAAACTTCAAAGACCAAGAGAGCCTGTTCACAGTTTGAAAGATTCACGTTATTAAGATGTCATTTCTCCCCAAACGGATTTATAAATTCAATGTAATCCCAATTAAAATCCCACTGCCCTTTTGGTATAAATTAACCAACTGGTTGTAAAAGTCGTATCGAACAGCCAAAACAACTTTGATAAAGAAGAACAAAGTAGGAGGGCTAATGCCTCCTGACTTCAAGAATTATTATAAAGCCAGTATAATCAAAATAGTGTATTGCTATAAAGAGACAAATAAATCAATGGAAAAAAATAAAGTCCAAAAATAGATGCACACAAACATGAACAAATGACACTGTAACAATTAGACATCCATATAACAACAAAACAAAATGGATCCATACCTCACACCACATACAAAAATTAATTCATGCTGGGTAATGGGCTTAAATATAAAACCTAAAACTATAAAATGTCTAGAAAAAGAAAAAAACTTAGGAGAAAATATGTGTGATTTGAGTTAGACAAAGATTTCTTAGAGTACAGTCTATAAAAGACAAATTGGAAAATTGGACTTGATTAAAATTAAAAACTCTTCAAAAGACACTGGTAAGAGCATGAAAAAGCAAATTGTGTACTGGAAGGAAACCTCTGCAAAGGATATCCTTGATAAACCTGCTTTCAAAGTAAATAACTTTCAACAAAGAAAACATCCTAATTTGAAACGGGTAAGATTTGAACAGACACTTCACCAAAGATAATACGGATGGCACATAAGCACATGAAAAGATGTACAACATCATTAGTCATTAAGAAAATGCAAATTAGAACCATGATGAGATACTTCTACTGTACACTTACTAAAACTTCTAATATTAAAAACACTAATACCAAGTGTTGGCATGGCCCTAGAACTGTCCTAGACATGGCATAACCACTTTGGAAACAGTTTCTTCAAAAGGTATAGCTAACTTTTTTATAGGACTCCACCACTCCATTCCTATGTTTTGTCCCAAAGAAAAGTAAACATGTCCTAAACACTTACACAGAAGTGTTCATACCACTTTATAACAGCCCAAAACTGGAAATAATTCAAATATCCATTAACAGATGAATAGATAACAAATTGTGGTTATCCATAAAATGGAATATTCAATTACAATGAATAATGAAAAATTAGTAATACACACATGTACGTATCTCAAATAATCAGGCCAAACAAAAAGACATACTGCATGTCTTCTTATATAAGCTCTAGAAAACATAAACTACTCTGCACTAACAAAAAGCAGTGACTGATGATATGAACAAGTGCAAAGGACCACACGGAGAGATTACAACTCCACTCAATGAAATTTTGGTGGGGAGGGCTATATACTGTTTACTATCTTAATTGTGGTGATGATTTCATACTGTATATGTATCAAAACTTATCAGTGTATACTTCAAATATTTCCAGTTTATTGTATGTCAGTTACACCTCACTAGAGCTGTAATTTTTAAAAATAATATTCCACTATAGCTCAGTTTTGTAGTTAATTTAATTAGCATCCCATTCTGATCCACCTCAGAAGCTCCAAGGGCACAACAAAAGGGCCGTCAGATAAGGAAGGTCTTCAAGTGTGTAGCTGGAGCTCTGCTGGCGATTCCGACTGTCTTCCTATGTTAATAAAGCTGAATAATTTACGAATAAAATTGTTTTCCTGTTATATACAGCAAATTACGATATCCAAAAGTGTATCTAATCATTAAGGAACAAATTTAAAAAGAGAAACATTTTTACCCCACTGGAAAGTATTAACTAGGCCAATAAAGGACATTCCCAGCAACACTGACGCATCGTCGCCTTCCTGTACAGATTCAGTATGAGTATTAATATGTGCAGTTTTGGATTTGGCTTGTATATCTTGGCCTGTAACTGATTGCTGTCCACTAAGTCTGTGTTAGGAAACACTGACCACACCCCAAAACAATCTAATATTACTTTTGAATACTTCTCCACTGGTTTTTAAGGAGTGCAACAGTGGTCTCTAGTGGAATAGCTGGATTTGGAGAGTGCACGCTCCTCAAGTATGATCACGGCTTGGGAAACATTAGCTTTACTGGATTTTAAGAAAGTGACACACATTTTGGATTGAATGCTCACTCAGGTGAAATATAAGAGGATTTATCTTTTAAAAATGGGTTAACTATATTGTGTATCTAACCGGTAGAGACTCAGTTGAAAGCTGCCATGAACTACACATTCAAAATAGTTAACAGAAAGGGGAAACAGGACTGCTGCCAATGAGGGAATTAGTGAAGAATAAACTTTTCAGGATGGGATATGTGGGTTGTTTGAAGGGAGTGGAGAAGATTCTACAAATATAGGCAGAGTAAAAATTCAAGTGGGGAAATAATGAACCAAAGAGAGTTGGCAATGAAGATGAGAGGTCCTGTACCAACTAAGTGACAGGCCAGGAGTGGAATGCAGACACAGCCTTCTCCAGCACTACACTAAACCATCATCTTTTTGATGCCATCAGTGGCACTGACACATGGGCCAGAGGCCTTCCCAACAGACATTTCATGGGCAGCTGTAATGGCATAGATAGCATGGAAACAGTCAGCAACAGGAAACAGGAACATTTACAAGGCCTCTTTCATACAGAAACCTTAGGATATAGAATATACTGCGTTAAGGAAAGAGTAATTATTTTGAACATGTGACACATTCTATCATCTGTTTTTAAATGAAGGTGTCAAAATTAGCGGGAAGACAGATGACACAACTATAAAATGATAACCCTAGTTCCATGTTTTATTGCAGAAGTTGTCTTAATTGGGGACATGAATATTAGTGCCACATAGGTCTTAGTGCAGACTTTTGGCTTAGTATTAAATATGATGTATAAAATCAAAAGAACCAAAAGACCATACAATGAGCACCTTAATCACTGCATGGGGGAAAAGGGTCCAAAAGATCTGGAGGGGAAATAATAAGCATGTAGCCTTGGATAACTTAATTATTCCAAGCCATTTCTTCGTCTGTAAAATGTAGGATAATTCCACCTGCCCTAACAATGTCTCAGGATTGAGAGATTCAAATGAGAAAATGTGAAAGAAACTGTCAAGTCTCTCACACATGTAAGGGGGTATTCTCATTGTCATCACATTCTCTTTCAGGATTGTCAACTATGTGGTTTCTTCACTAATGAGTTCCAGTACTACAAAAGATGAAGCTTCTATTCAGCCAAAGCTTCTATAAAGCTAGCTGAATAACATTTTGTTCTCCTTAATCATATCTAGTTTTAACAGCTGACATCTAATAGGAGATCACAAGTTTCATAAATTTCTGTATGCTTAAAAAGTTTTGCTTTTCACATACTATAAAACATTTGTGTTATTATGCTAAGTCATTTTTTTCTTAAAAATTTCAGCCTTGAAAACAATCACATTCATCTTTTCTTCCACCTTAAACCCAAGCCTCAATTCTGGGAAATAACAATGCTAGCTTTATTTATTATTTTTTTCAAAGAATCATTGATTACTTATCACTTGGTTAGGTTTTCAGACCTATGTTTTGCACTGGAGTATCTCCTTCCATCCTTGAAGGGCACTGAGCAATAAAGGTGAAGGACTACTACAATAAAATGTCCTGTATTGATTTTTAAGGATTGTATTAATCATCTTTCAGTGTCATGGGATCCTTGGGAAGGAAAAGCAACTGTTAAACTGACAGGGCTCCACTTGACTGATGGTTTGCTTGTTTGTTTTAAGTGTGACTGATCTATTAGACATTCTAAGTTCATTTCTTATCTAAATAATAATGAAGAGATACACTTTCATTAAAGAACATTCTATTATCTTTGCAGGTTTCCAGGAAGGTAGAGGAGGGTTTTTTTTAAAAAAATATTCTAGCATTTTTCTGGCTTTTATTTACAACTCTATAGGTTTCAGGGAAAGAGGGAAGAAAGTGAGCAAAAAGATTCTGTTTTAAATAGTTTCACAATTTAGTAGTAATTACTTCTTTTAAGGTTCAATCACCTTTTAAATATTACATGATAAAAAGAAAAATATTACATTGCTCATCAAGAACATTAATAAAAGCACTTTCTAAAAATTAATCGTTATTTTCATTTTCTATTTAAAATTTTTCATTTTTTATCATCTCAGTTGCCAAATTTCAATCTTCATTTATTAAAAACACAGCAGAACTCCTTGCATACAAATTTATTCAGGTTTGCAAACATTAAATCATTAGATTAGAATGACAAGCAAGACAAAATTAATACTCCAAAAGAGGCTCAGGGAAATATAAAGTCTAAAGTGTATTGAATTAGGTTTTAAATTGAACCCATACAAGCTTAAGTTCAATGAAAACTAATATTGCACACTTTTTAATCAATCACTTCATAATCACCCCCCAAATCCTTCAAATTACTTTAGAAATCCTATCTGAAAAGTTTTCTAAAGTCAGCCATAAAAGACCACTGAAATGCAAATTAGATCTCAATTTCCACTAAATCCATCAAATGTCATCTTACGTCAGTTCATCAAATCACTTAACATGACTGAATGTAAAAAGTGTCCTAAGTGTTCATTAATGTTACAATTAAAATCCATATTACATGGAAAATAAAAATGACAGAATTATTTGGAACCATCATGGAACTAAACTCTAACATGACTTATCATGCGAGCCACACGATACTAAGCTCATTTACAGCCTTAAAGACAATTTAGATTCTATTCCAAAGCTAATGTTTAGACAAAGGCAACAGTCCTGACTTTAATATTTTTTTTTTACTGGAGGAAAAACCCTTTGTTGGTTCATTATACAATCTTGTGCCTAACAAGAGATTGTAGCGGAGAGGATAGGGCTAGAAGTATAAATTTGGGAGTTATCACCATAAATCCATGAGAAAGGATTAGGTCACCAGAGGGTGAAAACAGACAGGAAGGGAGGTGAAGGGGAGAATAAATAGAACGAGAGAAGATAGGCAAAGGTGGGGGCAGGGAAGGGACACGTAAAATAGCATAGAGCTAGTTACCCTTTCGCTCTCCTTAAACAGTGGCCCCTTAATAAGTCATGTGTCAAAATACGTGGGTTTGGAAATCATACTGGCAAAGATTTCTAATGTAATCTGTTTTTATGCTTAATAGTTAGTTGGCTTTTCTCCCAGTCCTTATCTTCCTTAACATCACTGGTGAGAAAAAGAAAGGATTTATGTCAATAACATAAAAGTGTTGAGAATCACACAAAAAAAGAAATACCTAATTCATTCGAAGCAGACTGCAATTAACTGATCAGAATAAGAATTATATAATTTGGTACTTTACTTTTTCGGCTATAACTTTATATCTTATTAGTGGGATCCAGATAGAGACTTGACAATTAAGACGACTTCAAAAATTGATCTAGAATTTTAGCCCATCATCTTTCCTCCAGAAAAATTGCCTGTGAAATAAGAGAACATAAAATAAACATTGCTATGAAATGGGTTGGTTCTGTCTGTGGCTGAGTTTGCTGGGGGTCAACAAGGAAGCAATGGGAAGGCCCACCAGGATGTTCTCTCTTCTCCCCCATAATTCTGATCTACTCTGCTGCCAGCACTACTGCCCTGTGGGGGCTGCAATTCAGAACCCAAAAAGCAGACAGGTTGGGGTTGGTGATGGCTGCAACTCACGCCTCTTGCGAAGCATTCCAGAGTAGCTAGGACCATATGTGTTGGGTCTAGTTGTTTTGGGCTGGAATTCCAGCTTGGTTACTTAAGTGGAAAAATGGCTTTGGATGAGCTATTGAACATCTTTGTGCCAGAATTGGCCCCATCTATGAAATGGAGGTATGGTTGGAGTTATGAGGATTAAAATGAAAAAATGTATCCACACTTCAATGGATGACAGCTGTAGTTACTGCACATTGTCCTCTCCAAGAGACGTCAGGCGGCATGCACACCTAAGTAAGCTTTCTCAGGGTAAGGACAGGTGGCATAGCTCAGACACACAGCCTCAACAAGATCAGTGAACAGAGCACCTGAGTAAAAATGCCACCTTATAAACCCAAATTAAAGGGAATAAAGTGAAAACTCTTACAGGTCCCTGACAAAAGAAAAATCAAATTCACATATTCATCTGCATTAAATGAATCTTTGAAAACATGGTTTCCTAATCTTCTCTCCATCATGCTGGCCCTTTGACCTGGTAAGGTGGGTACCACAGCATGCATACTTTCTAACTCAAGGTTGCCAAAGAAAAAAAAAGAAAACCCATCACAGAATAGGTCAAAATTACCAGCAAAAACAGGTTAGAAGATGGACACATTATCTGGTTTTAGCCTCTTATTACTCCTTCACTGAACTTCTTTCAATTGATTGCTTAAAAGGAACGCTTTAAATGATGATATGTGGAATAACAATTCTCAACACACCCTTAATGCACTGTAGTATTTATATGCATAGTTACCTGTTTAACAAAAGTTAAACTTATTAGTAAATCACTTAAGTTCTCAGAAATGTAAAATTGTTTAAAACACAGTTTTGAAGTTGACTGCAGCATGCCTGTAATCTCGGGTTATGCTAAAGATGAGTGTCTCAAATTTACAACAGTATCTTTTTTTCTGCTAAATATTGACTATTGTTATTAAAAGTTTCTGAGTCATTTGAGCTAGAATGGCAAAAAGATTTCTAACATGTTTGTATTTAATGTTGGTCCCTAAAGGCTGACACACAAAGATGAAGTTTCTTGGCCAAGTAGCCTTAATGTTGCAATGCACTCAGTCACTGTGCTGGAAATATTTTTTTCTATTTAAAGCTGAAGAAGAGGGAGAGGAAATAGGGGAAACAAAGAAAGAGATGGAGATAGGATGGAGAAGAGGGAGAGAACTGATTAATATAATAATCTGAGAATTCGTCTTAACCTTTCTCAAAAGAAAGAACAAATTTAATCCAACCTCTCCTCCTCCCAAGTATTGAAATGACTAAACCAAATATCAACTTGTAAACACTTTTGAAGTGTGAATTGCAGTGACGAAACATTTGTAGTATGACAAAGAGCTACAAAGTTTATCTCTGGTTTAACATTCACTTGAGGCCAGTTAAAATGAGGATGGAAGCAGATATGCAGACAATTTAGGCAAAGCGGGCATATTCTGTGGCCCCATCCTGGTTTCAGCTGGACTTGCTGAATACTGCGCTGTCACACTTGGAATCAACAGCTCAGCATGACTTATGTTGACTGGAGTCTCTGGGAATATGTTCTGCAATCAAGATGAAATTTTGGCAAAACCTTCCCATAAAATGAATGGAAAACTAGCTTAACTCAGACAGAAATCTCAGCACCAACATAAAAGAGCTCTTAAAGATTCTAGTCACTCTTTTCCTGTAAATGAATATTTACAAGTTATTAATAATTTGCTATGAATCTGTACAATGAGGAGGCTCACCCATAAAATTTGTTCTAGAGAAAGGGCTGCAACAGCAGCATTCATCTTTAGACAGGTTTGGGAGTCTTCTAGAAAAAAAATTTATTTGGAGGCTTTAAGTAAATTTTGTTACCATATTTGTGAGGGAAAACCAATTTCTTCAAAAGGGAAATGTAGATACCAGTCTGTTTCACAAGCCTATCAACCAAACTCTTCTATGATAGCTCAGGGTGAGTCTACACTGGGAAGGTGACAAACCTAGGCTCTTACTAAGATTCGAGTACCGTCTGTGCCTCTAGCTAGTTAATCTCTGTGCTTCAAAGGTTTCCCTGTGGAAACCCAGCAAAATATATTGCTTTCCTATAGTAACATACTTAAAAAAAAATAAGACTGTTATGTAAATTTAGCATAAATACATGACAAACTACTATTTCTTCCTACTACTTTAATCCTCTGAGGTTGTTTACATGCTAGCTTTTAGGATATTTTGTCCTCTAGAGAATTCACAAGTAGGCATAAGAAAATGCCCCAGTACATATCAAACCGACGCTGCTACATCAAAATTCTAGTAGCAGCAGATAAACTGAAACTGCCTGCAGTCATCCCTGACTGGGGCAAGATGATGGGAGAACGTCAGCTCAGCACCAGGGTCAGAAATGTCAAAAAGATGGCAAAAATATGGCAAAATTGGCACTGAATTCACATACTAGAAAAAATTCATCCCAAAGTCTATAGAGTCTGGGGATAGTCTTCATTTACTGCAGTTTGCAGAGTCTTAAAGGAATTCTAGGGAGAATCTTCCTATAAACCACAGGCTTCTGGTATTAAAAAAAAAAATCACTCCTGATTGGTAAAATCTTTCTTATTATTTTGTTCAAGTCAGAAGGTACCTGTATTTCTGAGGTAGATCCCATTTTACATATGAGGAAATAGAGGTTAATGTGCTTTCTCAAGGTCACATAGCCAATCAGTTGCAAAACAGATTATATCTCAGAGTTCCAAATTCCCCATCTTTCCCTTAGTCCACTGAGCCATGCTACTTCTCGGACTGAACTGAAAATAGATTACAATAAAAGATTACCATAAAAGGTTGATTCTTCCATTCACTACTTCATGGTGTATTTTAAAAATACAATACTGAAAAATTGATTTCGCATCCACTTTGATATTTTTCATTGTAATGAAGCAGCATGAATATGATGAAAAGGCATAGTCTTTCTCACAGACCATACCAATGCCTGTGTCTTTACAGATCGAAAGAATAAGCAGGCTATTAGGATTCTGGTTAAGGAAAACAGATGAATTTGCTTTAAAATATCTTCCATAATTTTCAGAGTTAAGTACACTCCTGGTCCTTCTTTGCAGCATGGTTTTATTATTTTGGGGAGCCCTTCATTATTGGGAATACTTTGGATGTGAAATTTTAATCTGAAAACACAGAATGTGTGGTGGTACCTGTTTTCTTAGTTTAAAAGTAGTAAAAGATAGACAGAAAACCAGAAGCAAAAAAGCTAAATATGACTAGTGAGTAACAGACCTGAGCAGGCAATTCCCACTCTGTATTCAGGTTCCAATAGACGACTGAACCCCAGCAACATGGGGGAAGGCAGGCCTCAGCCTCCTAGGCCACAGACAGCTGCACTAGTGATGGACACCTGTCTGTGACGGGGACCTGCCAGAGTCCAGCTCCAGCGAGTCCAGGAGTCCCTGAAGGATGGATGACGTCGGCCACTGACGGAATGAGGACACACACTACAAAAGCTGAGCCTAGCCTATTTTATTGAAGTTTAGCAAGTTTATATATGTTTTGAGTATGCAGTTTCACAAAGATTAGATTACTTGATTTTTTCAGAAATAATGATTACATAAAGGTCCATTTTTAGAGATTAGATTATTGGCGCCTTAGCAATCATTAATATTTTTGCACTTATGCTTACTTGGCTTCCCTGGCGGTTTCGGAACAGACATGACTTAATTCTCAAAATGTTCCCTCACACCTGGTTGGCCTGAGCCCTACTTGCAGTTTCCTTATTATTGATTCTAAAATAGCCATAGTTACTATTCATCTGATTAACAAGTATAGCTAAGTCTATTTTTCTAGGTCTAGAGCATTACATGCAGATTTAAAGAAAAACATCAAAACAGTGTATCATCTAAGCAGTGTAGCAAGACTAAGCTGTGGGAACTGAAAACTCTGTATTCTTGGGTAGGTGCCCCATTCACAAAGACGAAAGCGTTGCACTTGGGGGGGATGAGGTAAGGGATAATGACCACTGAATCAGAAGGCATAGGGACCCAGTCAGACCACCCTTCTCCCCAGGGAGGGCAGGGGCATGAGTTTCTTTAAAATATATACAATAATATCTGTAATAATAATCTTTTCCATGGGGAGTCTCTACAATCATGCCAGGCCCTTTCACACACAATCATTCATGCTGACTTCCCTTTATAGTTCTATTATTCCCTGACACCCAACAGGTCTAGGAGTCATTGAGAAATTCCTCTTGGGGCCGAGTTGGGTGGGGAGAGGGAACTGGAACTTACTCAAACAATTCTTATTATAACTTTGATATTTGTTTCCAATAAATTCTCCACATCCCCCTCCTATTATTCTTTAATAAAATGTTGAAGTAGTAGGTAGAAGTAATAAAGATTACAGTTTCTAATAGAAAGCTGTTTAAATCTTGATGTAAAATAAAGATGGAAAGTAGAGTTTAGTGCAGTAGGAAAGCAAGTGCAGACTGTCAGATCCATGCCTATAAGCTGGGTATAGATCCGAGCGAGACAAGGGCAACAAAACAGCCATGGGTGCGGAAGATTTCTCTCAAAACTGGGGGGGGGTGAGGTTCTGAGCCTCACTTCTGTTGACCCCCTATTGCTCACCTGATGGCCCCCCTGCGACTGTGCCTGTCTTAGGTTGTTCCTCCCTTGAGGAATCTTACCCGTCTCTGGCTAACCAGCCACCTTCCGGGGCCATACAGGGAGATGCACAGTTGGTAAGTGAGAGAGAAGCAGTGTTCTTTGAAAAGGGTAGCTCTTCTTACTGCTTTGCAGATTTCTGCCCCGTGGCTTTTATACCCAGCAGTTGTCTTGAGGTATCTTTACCACCTGGAAGAATTAGGGGGTCTTGCCTCTGGCATTTCTCCCAGGGTATATTAAATTTGGTTTTCTAATTTAGGTGAAAGTGACCAATAATAACATTTCCAAACACCATAATAATAATGAGAGATAGCAGGGATGTTCCTTTCAGAGGTCTGCATGGCGGTTCCTTCTTTCTGGGTGTCTGGGCATTGCCATCAGACGGACGGTTCGGACTGGCTCCCGACAGGGACCTGAGTGTGATGGACAGCTACCTAACTCAGGGTAAATCAACTGAAGTCATTCTGTCTTTGGGGATTGCAAAATCAGGTCTCAGAGACTCTCATTACAAGCTGCTCATCACTGGAATTGAGACGATATAAAACCATGAGCTGGGGAACAGTCATGCAGGACTGTGCGCTCAGAGGTCTAAAGCAAGCCAGTCAGTGGAGAGCGAAGAATGAGGCTGACAAGCAGAGAAAAGCTTCCTTCAAGTGACCTGAGAGCCAGAGAAGCAAAGGTAGTGACAGAGATGAGGCAAGGAAGAGCCAGAACGAGAAAGAAGTCCCCAAGGATCTAACAAGAGTTTCAGTCCCTCGCCCCTTGGGGACTTGGCAGATCTGAATGTGAAACACCCACCGCAGCCTTAGAATTAGTATCTTTTTAGTAGGTACAGTCTGTTTCTGTTACTTGCTATCAAAAGAACTTTTCTGGTTAAGACAAAGTCTCAAGACACAAAAACAATGTATTAAGGACCCTTACATGGTCAGAGAAATGGAAGATAGATTATATCAAGTAACTTCCTCTTATTCTCAAATTTAGGATACCTGAGAAGTGATTCACTGAAATGCTGCTTCTCTTGAAAACATGTAGATTCCTGCACAGATGTAAATATTTAACAAGCTACCATGCTTCTATTCATCAATAGTGTGGCTGATAAGAAGGGCTGCACTCCAGGCGGGGAGCAGACTTCCCAGGATTCCCAAGTTGAGACTCAAAATGTAGTATTTTATATAATAATGACATTCATTTTAAATAGTACAGAAAGATATACATAAAGAGAGAGACACACAGAGAGAGAGAGAGAGAGAGAGAGAGAGAGAGAGAAATGCATATAAAATAGGCTTTTGAGTATGGCTGGGGTACCCAAAGCACATTTTCAAACATTACTTCTACAGGAAAGTGCCTTCTGGGGGCCAAACAATAGGCTTATTTCAAAACCAGAGATGTGAGATACACTCCCTAAATATCATTTTTTAAAATAATCGTTTCATCTGGCATCTTCCACTTAAAGCTATGTGCTACATTAAAAGAGGTCTGGGTTTAAAAATGAAAATCTCTGCTTTACCACTTACTAGCTCTGTGACCTTAGAAAAGTTTTAAAAATTTTCTGAGTCTCAATGTAATGCCTGATAACAAGATTTTTTTTAGAGTTTTTATTTATTTATTTTTTTAAATTATAATTTATTTTATTATCATTAATTTACAATTACATGTGCAATATTACGATTATTAAACTACCCCTTCATCAGGTCCCCCCCACCAACCCCATTACAGTCACTGTCCATCAGCGTAGTGAGATGCTATAGAATCACTACTTGTCTTCTCTGAGTTGTACTGCCCTCCCCGTGCCCCCCCAACATTACATCTGCTAATCGTAATGCCCCTTTTTCCCTCTTATCCCTCCCTTCCCGCCCATTTTCCCCAGTCCCTTTCCCTTTGGTAACTATTAGTCCGTTCTTGGGTTCTGTGAGTCTGCTGCTGTTTTGTTCCTTCAGTTTTTTTCTTTGTTCTTATACTCCACATATGAGTGAAATCATTTGATACTTGTCTTTTTCGGCTTGGCTTATTTCACTGAGCATAATACCCTCTAGCTCCATCCAAGTTGTTGCAAATGGTAGGATTTGTTTTCTTCTTATGGCTGAATAATATTCCATTGTGTATATGTACCACATCTTCTTTATCCATTCATCTACTGATGGACACTTAGGTTGCTTCCATTTCTTGGCTATTGTAAATAGTGCTGCAATAAACATAGGGGTGCATCTGTCCTTTTCAAATTGGGCTGCTGCATTCTTAGGGTAAATTCCTAGGAGTGGAATTCCTGGGTCAAATGGTATTTCTATTTTGAGTTTTTTGAGGAACCTCCATACTGCTTTCCACAATGGTTGAACTAATTTGCAGTCCCACCAGCAGTGTAGGAGGGTTCCCTTTTCTCCACATCCTCGCCAACATTTGTTGTTGTTTGTGTTTTTGATGTTGGCCATCCTCACTGGTGTGAGGTGATATCTCATTGTGGTTTTAATCTGCATTTCTCTGATGATTAGCGATGTGGAGCATCTTTTCATGTGCCTGTTGGCCATCTGAATTTCTTCTTTGGAGAAGTGTCTATTCATGTCCTCTGCCCATTTCTTAATTGGATTATTTGCTTTCTGTTTGTTAAGGTGCATGAGTTCTTTATATATTTCGGATGTCAACCCTTTATCAGATACGTTTTTTATGAATATATTCTCCCATACTGTAGGATGTCTTTTTGTTCTACTGATGGTGTCCTTTGCTGTACAGAAGCTTTTCAGCTTGATATAGTCCCACTTGTTCATTTTTGCTTTTGTTTCCCTTGCCCGGGGAGATATGTTCATGAAGAAGTTGCTCATGTTTATGTCCAAGAGATTTTTGCCTATGTTTTTCTCTAAGAGTTTTATGGTTTCATGACTTACATTCAGGTCTTTGATCCACCTTGAGTTTACCTCTGTGTATGGGGCTAGACAGTAGTCCAGTTTCATTCTCTTACATGTAGCTGTCCAGTTTTTCCAACACCAGCTGCTGAAGAGGCTGTCATCTCCCCATTGTATATCCAAGGCTCCTTTATCAAATATTAATTGACTGTATATGTTTGGGTTAATGTTTGGATTTTCTATTCTGTTCCACTGGTCTGTGGGTTTGTTCTTGAGCCAATACCAAATTCTCTTGATTACTAAAGCTTTGTAGTAAAGCTTGAAGTCAGGGAGTGCAATTCCCCCTGTTTTATTCCTCCTTCTCAGGATTGCTTTGGCTATTTGGGGTCTTTTGTGGTTCCATATGAATTTTAGAACTACTTGTTCCAGTTCATTGAAGAATGCTGTTGGTATTTTGATAGGGATTGCATTGAATCTGTAGATTGCTTTAGGTAGTATAGCCATTTTGACAATACTTATTCTTCCTAGCCAAGAGCATGCGGTGCATTTCCATTTGTTAGTGTCCTCTTCAATTTCTCTTAAGAGTATCTTATAGTTTTCAGGATATAGGTCTTTCAGTTCCTTCGTTAGTTTTATTCCTAGGTATTTTATTCTTTTGATGTAATTGTGAATGGAATTGTTTTCCTGATTTCTCTTTCTGTTAGCTCATCGTTAGTGTATAGGAAAGCAACAGATTTCTGTGTGTTAATTTTGCATCCTGCAACTTTGCTGAATTCAGATATTAGTTCTAGTAGTTTTGGAGTGGAGTCTTTAGTGTTTTTTATGTACAATATCATGTCATCTGCAAATAGTGACAATTTGACTTCTTTACCAATCTGGATGCCTTGTATGTCTTTGTTTTGTCTGATTGCCGTGGCTAGGACCTCCAGTACCATGTTAAATAACAGTGGGGAGAGTGGGCGTCCCTGTCTTGTTCCCGATCTTAGATGAAAAGCTTTCAGCTTCTGGCTGTTAAGTATGATGTTGGCTGTGGGTTTGTCATATATGGCCTTTATGATGTTGAGGTACTTGCCCTCTATACCCATTTTGTTAAGAGTTTTTATCATGAATGGATGTTGAATTTTGTCAAATGCTTTTTCAGCATCTATGGAGATGATCGTGTGGTTTTTGTCCTTCTTCATGTTGATGTGGTGGATGATGTTGATGGATTGTCGAGTGTTGTACCATCCGTGCATCCCTGGGATGAATCCCACTTGATCATGCTGTATGATCCTCTTGATGTTGGGAGGGTTTTTGATTACTGATTTAATCTCCTTACTAGTTAAAGGTCTGTAGAGATTTTCTGTTTCTTCATGATTCACCCTGGGTAGGTTGTATTTTAGAAACCAGTCTATTTCATCTAGGCTGTCCGTCTTGCTGGCTTAGAATTAGTCATAGGACTCTTAAACCCTTTTTAGTTCAGTGACATCTGCAGTACTGTCCTCTTTCCTTTCCTCAGTCATTATGTTGATTTTTCTCTACTCTTTTCTATTTTATGTTACAGATTTGAAACTTAAAAAAAAGCATTTAGAGCTATAAATTTCCTTCTCAGCACTGCTTTCAGGTTTGATATGCTATATTTTCATTGTCATTTGTCTCAAGATATTTTCTGATTTCCATCTTTTTCAATTTTTTGAGACTTGTTTTATGGTCTCACATATGGAGACCGTTCTGGGTGCACTTGAGGAGAACGTGTCCTCTGCTGTTGCTGGACGAGTGTTCTGTTTATTCCAACTGGCCTAGGATCTAGTTCACGTCCTCTCTCCTTCCTGGTCATCTGCCTTGTTCTAGCCTACTGAGAATGGCTTTGAAGCCTCTTACTATTATTTTGGAGCTATTTTGCCTTCAATTTTTCAGTGTTTGCTGTAGGTCTCTTTAGATTTCTCTTAGTTGAAGTTCATTGAGTTTCTTAAATTTGTATCTCCATTTCTTTCCTCAAATTGGAGAAATTTTTCTCCATTATTACTTCAGGTAAGTTCTCTGCCCCTTTCTCATTCTCCTGGGACTCCAGTAATGCATATATTTCTCCGCTTGCTGGTGCCCCTTAAGTAAGCTCTGCAGGCCCTCCTCACTTCTCTTCGTTCCTTTTGATGATTTCAAATGACCTGTCTTCAAGTTCACTGAATCTCTTGACTGCTGTTGAACTCCTTTATCCGATTTTCAATTCAGTTACTATATTTCGCAGCTACAGAATGTTTGGTTCTTCTTCATAATATATATACATACATACCTCTCTTTGATATACTCATTTTGTTCAGATAATCATTCCCTTGGTTTTCTTTCATTCTTTGTCCATGTTTCTCTTCAGCAATTTGTAGTTATTTTAATGTCTTTTCTAGTCAGTCTGATGTCTGTTTTTCTTCAGGGATGGTAGCTGAAGATATATTTTGTCCCTTTGAATGGGCCGTGTTTTTGTTTCTTTGGTCATTTGAAAAAAACAGCCATCTCTTTCCAGTCATTACAGAATAGCAGGAATACCTCCACTAATCAGGGGTGTGTTCTAAGACTTGTGATCGACCCAGGATGATGGCTTAAGGTCTCAGGCCCTGCCTGGGCCTGTTATGTGTGCCACTCTCTTTGCTTTTCCCTATGGATATTTTTTTAAGTCTTAATTTCCCAGAGTCTCACCGTAGCTTCTTCTTGGAGCTTAGATGTTCTGTTGTAGTCTACCCATAACATCTTGCTGCAAGCATCCGTAGGTCTGCTTTCCCCCTGCGGCTTTCACATGCGGTGGTGCCTACCACTGGCTTCCATGGCTTTTGCCAGCCTGAGGTTTGAGCTGTTGTATCTTTGCCTGTCTGAGCTCCAGGTCAGGGAAGACACCAACCAGTCCCTTAGGCAGTCCACAGGTCAGAACACAGCGAATGAGTTCTGCTCTGCTCCTTCTGGTGCAAGGGAGGAAACCAGGAATCCAGCTTCTTCCTCCCAACCACACAGTGAAAATGCCACAAAGTTTCCTACCATTTTGAATGTAGCTTCTTTTGATTGGGCGTTCACCTGGTTGCTCTAGGTCTTTGGTTCCCAGAGGTTCTATAAAGCTAGTCACAGTCTCTAGTTGTTTTTATTTGATGTTTTCTACAGGGGTAGGCAGGGCCTGGAACTTCCTAGTCTGCCACCTTCAATCTCTGTCTCTTATGGAGTTTAATCCATTAACGTTTAAAGTAGTTATTCATAAGGCAGGACTTTCTCCTTTTGTTTTCTACATGCCTTATGGGGTTTTTTTTGTACTTTATTTCTTCCATTACTGCCTTCTTATGCTTGATTTTTTTTTGTAGTTACATGTTTTGATTCTCTTATTTCCTTTTGTGTATGTTCTATAGATACTCTTTGTGGTTATCTTAGGGACTGCACTTAAAATCCTAAAGTCACAGCAATGTAATCTGAATGTATGCCAACGACTTCAATAACATACAAGAACTCTGTTCCCATACAGCTCCATCTCCCTCTCCTGTTATTGATGTCACAAGTGACATCCTTGTCCCTTGTTTTCTGCATTTTTTTGACTAGTTTTTTGCATTTATATTTTAAATCCTGTAGAAAACAGTGGAATATAAACCAAAATTACAATAATACTAGCTTATATAATTGCCCATGTTATTTACCTCTACTGGAGATCCTGATTTCTTCTTACAGCCTGAGTTACTGCCTAGCATCCTTTAATTTCAAACTGAAGGGCTTAAGCATTTCTTGCAAGGTCAGTCTACTGGTTATGAACTCCCTCAGCATTTGTCTATCTGGGAATGTCTTAATTTCTCCCTCATTCAGGAAGAACAATTTTGCTAGATACAGAATTCTGACGAATTGTTTTCTTCTTTCATCAATTTGAATAAATCAACCCTCTGATTTCTGACCTTCAAGAAAGCGGGTAATCTCACTGAAGATGGCCTGTATGTGACAAGTCACTTCTCTTGCTGCTGCGAGGCTCTTGGTGTGTCCTTGACTTGATTCTATCTGGAGTTTGCTGAGCTTCTTTGATGTACAGACTGAGAAATTTTAGGTCATTATTTCTTCAAATATACTTCCTGCCTCCCTCTGTTTGTTCTGGGATTCCCATGAGGCATGTGTTTGCTTGATGGGGTTCCCATGGATCTCTGGTTTTGCACACTTCTTTCCATTTTTCCTCAGTAATTTCAGTTGTCCTATCTTTAAGTTCATTGATTCTTTCTTTTGCCTTCTTGTGGTTTTTCTACTCCCCTATGGAATTTTTCATTTCAGTGATTTCACTTTTCAGCTCCAGAATTTCTTTTTGGTTCCTTTTCACAATTTTTTATCTCTGTATAATTAAGAGTACTCATTGTTTTCTTTTGTCCATGTCTTCCTTTAGCCCTTTTCAAGCAGCTTTGAGACAGAGTTTTCAAGTCATAGTCTAGTCAGTCTGCTGCTTTGTTTAAATGGCCTATACTTTGTTTTTTTATATGCCTTGTGACTTTTTGTTGAAAATGACATTTGAATCTTCTAATGTAAATTGGGAAATCAGAGCCTCCGCTCCCCCAGGGTTGTTGAAGGTGTCTGATCAGCCTGAGGTGAGCCCTTAAGGTCTTCGCCAGTCTTCCTGAGCCCGTCTTTCCAAATTCTCCTGTACACAGGGTTGGCTTTTTAAAAAGCAACACATTTATTATCTCACACTTTTCAAAGAGCAGGACTCCTGGGACCACTTAAGTTGTCAGCCAGACTGCAGTCCCCTCTCAGGGCTCAACCAGGGAAGAATCCTTGCAGCTTTGTGACTGAGGGTTCTGACTTCTTACTAGTTTTTAGCTTGAGGCCATAGAGGTTGTTTATGCAGTTGTTTCTGAATGTCCTAATGCTTAAATGTCTGGTTCCCAAAACTGGGGAAACAAGCTGTTTCTCTAAATCCCCTGAGAGCCACTTCAGCCAGAGGGGCTGCCTGCCTCCTCATTCAAACGCCGCATCCATAATGGGAACACAGAACCTGAGAGATAGAGGACAAGTTCTGACCGCCTACCCCTGGCTCGGGCAAGTGTCCCAGGCCCAGCTGCCTGCCCCGGGGCTAGGGGTTGGGGACAGGCAGCCGCTACCACACTGAGAGCCGGAACTAACTGGGATTCCCCAGAATTAACCACCAGGTTTTGTCTGAGTGGAGATGGGTTCCTAGGGCTCCCTCCTCCACCTGCCCTCTGACATCACCCTGTCCCAGTCCCTAGGACACAGCGCGTGCGTATGGGGCATTCCTAGGCTAGGAAGGCTGTCTGGATCATCAGGGCATCTTCAGAATATTTTGAGGTTTTGGCTCAAGGGTCCCACCAGGTAGCTAGGGTTTCAACAAGTCCGTGCGCAGATCTGTGTCCACCCATCGGCCCTGCCTACTCTTGCCAAGACTGCTCTTTGAAACTCGCTGGCTCTTCCCTTCACCCTCTCCTCAGGCAGCCACCTCATCAGTTCACCTGTCTTGTGTGCTTTCCCTGAGGACTGGAAACCTTGGTTATACAAAATGCCCTCAAGGAGCAGGATGGCATCACTGAGAGGAGTGTCAGGGCCTGGGACTGAACCTGGCTTTTAACCTGACCTTGGACACGTTACCTGAACTGTGCCTCAGTTTACCCGTTTGTAAAACGGGGATAACAGCTTCCTTCCGGGGCACTGTACCATTTAAACGTGTTCATGCAGACACTGACGTGCTCCATCACAGGGCACGGGCTGTCCCAGTGTAGTGACCATGTCTGGCAACGTCCTGCCACGTGGGGTGTCCCTCGCCATTCTGCACCTTGCTGCCCTCGGCAGGCCGCCGCTCCCCTCCCAGTCGGGGCTGTCCTGGGACCCTGACGCAGCCTCTACTGGAAAACAGCATCAGAGCAGGAGGACCCTGAGTTTGAAGGCTCCATTCCAGAACTGCGACTAACCCCTTCTCCGTAAAACGAGATTAAAATAAAAAGATCACGACACCGATGATTCTCAGAGATGTTGACAAAAGAATGTGACAAAATGACATTGGGTCAGAACCGAGTCCTTCCCTCTGGGGAGCAGCTGAGCCGACACCCGTGTCCCTTGGTCTGGGTTGTGGTGAATGAGTGAATACAGATGTAAAATGTCAGCAAGTTGTTCACCGAGTGTAACAGATGGAGGGTCGGCCATGGAAGTGGCAGCTGCAGCAGGAGGGAGCCCCGGGGTGGCTGGCCTGCCCCTTCCCGTCTTCCACATGAGGGCAGGCCCTCTCCGCCTCCTGAGTGGGGCACAGCAGGGGGACTGGGGGGAGCCTTGCCCCCCTACACTGTCCATTAGTCTCCTCCCACTTCTTTCACATGGAGATTTCCCATTCTCTGCACAGGCCACCCAAGCTCGCCAGCCACACTCACCCTGCCAGCTGCCGCCCCGAGCCTTTCCCCACACCGAGCCGACTCCCCACCGCCGGTGGCAGGCCTGAGGCTCCGCCCTCTGCCACCAGCTGTCCTTGGAGGGAGGGGTGCCAGACGCAGGCCTACCTGAGCCCTCATGCCTCTCCTGAGACCGCACAGCACCCCTCTAACTGGGCTCACCCTGTCTACTATCACCCCCGTTCCCACTCACCATGCAGCGGCCACAGGGAAGCTGGGGACAATGCCGCTACAGGGCACCACCCTGTCCTCACAGGAGGGGGCAGGATGCTGGGCAGCCTGCAGTCCTGCCAACCAGCTGGAGCCGCTCCCCCGCTCCCGGAGCGGCTGTGTCCTGATGTCGGTGTCCTGAAGGGCTCCTGCCTCAGCCTTTCACTGTCTGCAGGGAGAATTCTAAAGTGTCCTCGCTCACAGCTAGACCACATGCTCCTGAAATGGGAGTGAGGAAGTGCCCCTGGCTTCTAAGGGAAGAACAGCAAGGTAAGGAGAGTCCGTGCAGGATCCTCTGCACACCCCCAACCTCCATGCCATTCAGACCACAGCCTGGAGGAGCCTGGGGGGAGGAAGCTGCGACCTCTGCCCGTGGTGAGGCCTCAGGCCACGGAGTGACTCGAGGAAAGGAAGGCCGGTCAGCGCGGGCCCTGCCCCGGCGCAGAGACGCATGTGTCCGCAGCCCTCGCCTGTCAGGCGGGCTGGCAGTGCTTCTAGCATGCATGGCCCTGCTCACCCACCCTGGTGGGCACAGAGTAGGATCCATATCCAGGGACCCCTGGGACAAGCCTGTCTCCTTGGGGTGGTCTGCCGGCGACAGCGGGCTTCCCGTCATGATGGCTGTGGTGACGCTGATCACTGTGGGGCCTCATGAGAGGGCCGTACTTGACCTTGGTCATGAAAAGCCTGCTTTGTGTAGACAGGATGAGCAGCTGCTGCCGGCGTCTGCCCGCCTGGAGATGAGGCAGCACTTGTGGACGCTTCCCTTCATACAAAAGCAATTTGGGAGCCATGAAACAACATGAGTGGAAGCCAGGCTAGAAGATGAATTCAGAGAACTGAATCTAGAGCCACTTACAAAGATCTGGAAAGCTCCTACTCTACTCAGCCTCAACACTGAAAATTTTAAAAATTTTGTGAACTAGGCAGACATCTAAACGTACGGCATGAGCTGAGCTGACGGCTGATACAACAACAGATGCTCAGTGTTCAGGGGGTGCCTCAGAACATACCTGGTGGGGGACGGAACTGGAACAACAGCCTCCGAAACCCGCCAGAAGAATGAAGGCCGACCTCAGCACCAAATGCCCTCGTCGAAGTTCTGATCTCGGGGAAGCAAAAAGCAGTTTTCTAAAGGTGACGCTGGCAGAGAAAAGAGGGCCTGCACACTGAGCCGGG
>JAVSCE010017267.1:0-329543 GCA_032199065.1 Smutsia gigantea | reverse complement strand
TGGTGAAGCTAGCAGATTACATTCAACCTAGATTAACCAAGAATGAGTTAAGGAAGGTAGCATTAAAAATGCGAGCAAATGTTACGGGGTGGTGGGCTGTGGGATTCCTTGGTTCTTGTCTTCTTGAAGGAAAGGATTCAATCGAGAGACTGGATAGAGAGTTAAAGCTACAGGCGGTTTCTTATTAAGCAAAGTTAAAGGAAAGTATGCCTCAAAGACAGAAGAGCAGGCTGACCTCGAGGGTGGGCAGTGGCCAGCCAGGATTTACACTGTGTCTTTGTATGAGGATTTATTTGGTTTCCTCCCTCCCATTCTGTCATTCTTACATCATCCTTTGGATCTGCCTTGGTTCCTGTCCTTCAGCCTCTTGGCAAGTTTGTCTTTGTCATTTTTTCCATGAGCACCTAAGTGAAACCCACAGTAGGGGAAAAACAGCAATGTAAATGACATAATAATGGTATTATGATGGCCTCAGGGTTATTAGCAGACAGGTTATTCCTTATGTGGGCATGCTCCAAAATTGGGGAAGTCCCAGTGACCCATATCTTTTGCTTATCAGTTTGTGCTGAACTGCAGAGAGGTTAGCCTACAGGAGACAGGGCGGTCTCTAGGCAGAGACTGGGTGGTCTGCCACCCTTTCTCCCATCCTGCCCATGTCTATCTAACTGCCTACCCTAACACAAGTGCCTAGGTATCATCTATTGCTGATCAGTTAGCTTTTTTTCTTTTTTCCCGTTTGGTAAATGCAAAAATGGAAATGGCAGTGTGTGAAAGAGCTTCCTCTAACATGCTGGCCTCTGGAAGAGACAGGGACAGAGAAGTTAAGCAGCACGGCCCTTGGCAGCAGACTCACTGAAGCCCTTTCCCTAAAACTCCTATGGGGCAAGACCATCTTCCGACCCCTGGTCTACAGTGGACGGCTACCTGAACAGACACCCAGCAATTACTCTTCCCAAGACACATACAAGGTGACCTCTTTGTCCTGTTCTGAGACCCTACTGCCAAGTTTGTCATAACTGATCACTCAGGAGGAAGAAAACACATTCTGGGAGGCAAGTATACCATGAAGTTCATCATTTCCTAGCTGAGCCAAGCTCTAGAAATGAAAAGATAAAAGAACATTTCTATTAGAAAGATGATGTACTATTTCTTCATGAAACAAAATAATTGCTATTTTGAATCTGCCTTTTTGTTATATGAACTTGCAACTAATAAGTCAGAAAAATGGAGAACAAAGAGAACAACGTAAAAGTGATCACAATTTCATAAAATGCTTTTAAAGAAAAGATATTACTAAATATTAAGAATGAGTAATTCACCATGATCTTTCCAAAACTACTTAGAATCTGTTGGTGTTAAGTACAAAAATAAGCAGATACATTTCTCTCCAATATTGTCAATTTCCACATCTTAATGGTTAAACATCATTAATCAGATATTAAATCATTTGGTAAATTAATGGGCTTTATTCTCTAAAATATGAGTCAGAAAACTGTCAAGGGCATATGAAAATTCAGGAGTTGCCTGTATTCTGCCTCATGGTATCTCACCAGAGTGTGACCTTGTCAGTGACAGGCTGCCATTTGTCCTTTTTTTGTTTTTATTTGGGGAGGAGGGTTAGCTCCCCAGGAATGAAACCCAGATCATTTAATTGTGTTATAATTCTTACCTTCTCACAGGATCACATCTGTGATACTGTATGTCTTCTCTACCATGTTTTTCTGGTCTTACTAATTCTCTTATTCTTTTTTTTCCGATTTCTGCTTTTCTTAAACATGAATACAATAGAAATTTCTGGAAGAAGACTTTCATTTAAACACAAGCCTGTACTTCTGAAGTGTCCTGTTTTAAATGCACAGTGTATAAATGGCCCACTGTTCTCGGGAAGCACGGCCACGCTGAGGGCAGGGCCTACATACCAGACAACAGTAACCAGGGGGTAGCAACTGACTGATAAGTTGGGGGTGGAGGCACAAGAGGTGAACACATTTCCTTAAAATATAATAATAAGCATACTATCACCTCCCTGCCACAAAGTCCTGCCCACTGACATCAGCATGGAATCAACAGTGAAAAAATATTAACTGCGATCTTTGGAGAAATATATGTATTCCAAAACGGATACGAGAAAAAGAAAAGCAGCCATGAAAAGCATAAATTGCATAAGGAAGCAAACCAATTCCCAAGCAAAGGTAATCTCTCTGCCCTAGTTATCTTTCCTCCTTGTCCGCTGATATTGCTTATTCTAATGAGAGACACACTCTGAATTTCTAATGGGTAAAAATTTTTATTCTCTCTGTTGAACAAGCAAGCGCTCAGGACTCTCCATCATTCATTCACGTATTACCACAAATCAACTCTACTGGATTGCTTTCCTCTGTGACGGACTGATTCAGATGGGGGATCATGGGAAAACCACTTTTTTTTGGGGGGGGGGAGAAGTTACTTTAGTGGTAACTGTATTTGCAGCACAAAGCACCTCTCACCATGCTGAATTCTCAGGGCGTGTGGTCAGTATGAAAGCGTGCAGACCAGGAAAGACTCTAGGAAGGACCCCACAGACAAGCCTCAGCTATTCCTAATTTGCCAGGGATGACTTCTACAACAGCGACAGAAAGATGACTCTTCTTCCCCAGGCTGCATCACAAACTCCCCTCCACCAGGGTCCAGGGTTGCCTTAATAATCCAAAAGTACAGTATGTCATGAGGGAAGGGTTTGAATGGATTGTCCCTGAACTTAAGGTACAGGTGTACATTGTTACAGGAAAGAAGGGCCTGCATTCAACCACTGACAACCCACACAGCCTCTTTGGGATGTATACAGCCTCCTGTTAACTTATTAGCAGCCCCTTACTAAGCATGCAGCCTTTTAGTGGCAATCCTCAGACAATAATATGCAAGTTCTGTGCTCCCTGATTGCCACACATGGAAGACAGACCTAGGGGAATAATGCCAAGAAAGGTCAGCCATATTCTCTGGGCCCTTTGTCTGAAGCTCCTAACCCCCCAGAGATCTGTCAAGCCCTGGTAATGTCTCTATCAACATGCTGTCAGTGGAGACAGAAGAGGCACTAGGGATTGCTAATAAACATCTGCTAACTGGAGCATACAGGAAGCCCTGGATGAGCTAGATGGGGAAAAGAAGTCTCATATGATGTCTCAAAGTTGCAGTACACAGAAAGAACCACAGGCTATTCCTGGGCATTTTCATTTACATCCCTTCAAACATCTGTACACTCCAGCTGGAGGAGGAAGAGGCCTGGGTTTGCCTCCCCACCCCTATTTGTGTCTTTTAGTATCAAATATGCTACTACATCCGATTCACAGATGCATCATGGAGCTACCAGAACCGGGGAGCAGAGGAGAAAAGAATGATTCAGGTTCACTGGCAGGGGAAGGACCCAAAACAATAGCTTCGTGGTTGATGCGTGCTTTCTTTTTAACAAAGAACTGTGAAAACCATGTTCAGTGTCCACAGCAAACCTTAAAGCAGGTGACCATCACTGATGACAGAGATGGAAACCACACAAGCCAAAGTGTGTGCTGACTCTCCAGAGTCATAACCGGCCTCAGCATAACGGGACAGGCTGATTTGTTTCCCGACTTAATGTCACTGGTGGATGACATGGGACCTGCCTCTGTGCAGCTGTAATCCTCCCAGCTGGCCGTCCGTCTCTGGCTTCCTTAGTCCTCTGAGTGCCAGCCGGGACACAGTCATTTCAGAAGAGGGTTTTTATAATTAGAGTAAAGCTAGGTCATTATACTGTGTGAAAAGATGACACCCGTCTCATACTGGCTTAGCAACAAGTTACCCTTGCCTCAGCAAAGCGCATCCATCAGCTGTCTGAGGTAGGTTCCCTTTTAAGTAATAACACGCTGGAAGCATCTCAGCCTGCCCGCCAGGCTGCGGCTGCCCCCACTGCCGCACGCTTCAGCGCATCTAGTTAGCAGCCCTCAGCCATCTCCTTTCTTAGAAGCCCAAGTAGCACTCTGGTGGTGTTCTGACAAGGATCAGGCAGGAGGATTAAGCACTGTGACAAAGAGGATCTAATAAGCTAGAAAGTGGTGCATCTAAAGACACGCTGGCTGGCTCCCAGACATAGATTCACTCTGCTCACTCTTCAGTGGGAAGGCCCGGCCACAGGGGAAGCCAGGCTGCACCGTGATTAGCAGTGACCCCGTGACCAATGCTGCTATGAAGATCATATATCACTCAGAGGCTTATTCTGCAATTGCAAATTGGATTTTCCATTTTATTACCTGCAAAAGGACCACATATGCTTCTTTCCAAAGCCTCTAGTACAGTAAGCATTGCCGTGCAACCGTAATTTTGTAAACAGTAAATCATGGAAAACAATTATTCTCCTTGCTGGTTATAAATGTGATTGAATGCAATAGGCAACTGCAACCCCATTAATAACATGCTCATTTTCACTGATGGAAATTGGTTGTTTTCATAATCACACTGTTAAGAATTTGTCCTGAGTACTCAAAATCCTGAAACATGTGGCCAGAAACATTATTTATCACATATTAAACAATCAAGTGGATGTGGGCCAATTTTTCATGTCATCGAAACAGCGTTTCTTCCCTTCCTAATCCCCAAATACCACAGAGCGCTTTTTAAATTAATGCACTCTAAAAGCCAGGCTCTCACTCACAGCAATCTAAGGCTGTGGTCTTAACAAGGTAAAACTAGCAAACCATGGCTGATTGGGTCGTCTATCATTAGTATACTAGATTTGCCCAAACCCAGGTAATTGATTCCTTCTTGAAAGGGTCTAGATGGGACATTATGACAGCTGAAAGATCACCTCTGCTCTGCAGTGAATCCGCACACACAGGCTGACCACAAACGGCTCCGAATAAAATAAAGGCTACACTTATGGCTGCTTCATATATAAAGAGATGTTCTACATATAAATCTCTACAATTCTTATTTCTATGTGCTGGGCTGCTAATTACAGAAATACATGATTATAGAGAATAGCTGAAGATGGACAGTTCCTACTATTTCACTTTAGTAACACACTTCACTGAGTGGAAGATGATCATAAGGCTTATAAAATGAAGCTTATATTGTAACAGTAACTGTTTGCAGTAATAAAACATTGGAAACAACCAGAATGTTCATCAATAGGTAAGAATCAGAATAATGCATGCTACAGCCATACAATGAAATATTCAGTTATTAAAATGAATGAAATAGATTTATTTAGGTATTGATCTAGAAAGAGGACTATACTATAATAAAAAACATTAAGGGTATACTAAGTTTGCTATGGTTTAAGTTTTGAAAAAAATACAGAAGAACTCCCATATATGTGTATGAGAAAATCTGATGTGAAAAAGGGAAAAGCAAAAAAACAATACATACCAAATTGTTAATGTTGGTCTCCTCAAAGAGGGGAAGGTAAGGTGGGACAGATTCGAACCAGCAGAACAAAGGGTAAACTATTCATTTTCTCTTTCAAGAATTCATCTGATTACTAGATGGATTGTTTTTATAATTAAATAACAATAAGGTGCATTGAGAAGAAATGCCAAAAACAAATGTAAACACATGAAGTGCACTAATGAGGACATGGAGTGCATCTTCTTTAAAACAGCATCATCGTACCATAGTTAACACTATGCTTTATGGATGATGGTCTAGAAAGCCCCAACAGGGTTGAGAATCCAAGTCTTAAGCAGTTTCTCTTTCTGTGCATCATCAATGCAATCAAAGTAAATTGGTATGTCCCATGACAGCCCTCAAATTTATTCTGTGGGGAATTCGAGGCCACACTGTCATTCTGGCAATTGTCTGCTCAGCCTCTCTGGCAACACATTTTTAAAATAGACACTTCATTCTTTTAACACATACAATGCTTTGCTGCTTTATGGTACATAAATAAATGGTTGCTCTTCTGATCTAGTCAGGGGAAGAGTACAATTTATATTTAAAAGATTAGAAAAAAAAATTTTTTTAAATACCCTGCCAAATGGGTCTGACCAAAGTAGCATCTGATTTGCATGAATGGGTCCAGAAGCCCTTTTTTACCAATGAAGAAAAATAGCATTTTACATAGTTTCCCTCTGGTGCTCTCCGGCCATTTGATATCTGTGTTCCAGGGTCACATGAAATAGAAGAGGCTCTCAGTTACTTATAAATATGAACACTCAGCAACAGAGCAGTGGCATCCACAATGCACAGGACCACAGTTGCTTTATCTTGCAAGTCCCCTTTTGTGGATGGTAAGTACATAATTCATGGTTTAAACCTGGTATTCATGTAGGATTTCCCCATCATTCTTCTGAATGTAGGATATAAGCTTACTTTTACTTGCCAGATTTCCTGTGCATTATTTCTGTGATGCTCTGAAGTGCAGACAGAAGCCCAGTGGGCCTGGCCAGAAGACCGGCCTCCTGATCCCAAGTACCTTCCACTGACTTTGTGGCCAAGAGACTCTGGGTAAGTCCTTGTGCTTTTCCGAGCTTCAGTTTGTTCATCTGCCAACTGAGGATAATAGTATGAATTGAAAGGATTGTGGAAGGGGTCAAAAGTGTATACAATGGCTCTATAAACTGGAAAGCACTATATAAACATAAAATATTCTTCATGATTCACTACTATTTTAAGTGAAAGCTGCACAGGAGGGAAAATATATATTTGGAAACAATTTGCCAAAACAGAGGTTCACTCAAGGAATTCATAACCTACTGAAGCTGAATGCACAATAAGTCTCGATTTGTATGGTGGCACTCTTATGGGGAAAGGGCCCTCGTTCAGAAGCTTCTCAAAGGCCTGTGATCTAAAGAGTTAAGATAAAATTTAGGAACACTGGTATCATTTCCTAGAAGACTGTAAGACTTCTAAATAGCAGTTGTCTACAGCACCCTGGCGTTGGCTCGCAGAGTACACTGGGGCATATCTTGTCTTCCTCTCCCTGATCCTCTTTCCACCAAGTTCATAGGGGCCAAGTTCAGGACTTCCTTCTGACTGTTTGGGAAGTTGGAAATGTCAACGCTATGGGAGCCCCAGTTACCCCAGAGACTGCAGGAGAAGTCACTATTAATGCAACATCAACTAAAATAAATATATGTTCAAAAAATAAGTTTTAGAGTCTAAACTTTTTATAAGATCAATAAAGGTATCACCAACCAGCCTTCCCACAGCTGTTTCAGTTAAACATATCTGTGTGTGTGTATGTGTGTGTGTGTGTGTGTGTGGTGTGTGTGTATATATGATAGCTACCTTATCAGCTAGTCTAGGATTTACTATTCAGACTCCAACAATTCCCTCCCTAGCAGGATTTAATGTTAATAATAATGTCACTTAATTGATTTGTGATACAACAGACAGAAACAATTTGCTTTTCTCTTCCTAGAAGGCCCTCTAGTCCTTAGTTAATCCCTACAAGCCCAAGCAAGGCAAATGGGCTCACCATCACAACCAGGGGGTCCAGTGAGTTTTGTTCCATAGCACACCTTCAGGAGAGTTGTAACACCTTTTCAACACAATATGTGGAGTCTTTATGAGGTAAGAGGCATGCAGCAGTCAGGAGAGTAAACTTTAGAAATTAACAACCTCAAAACCTGACAGACAAGATCCAAGATTGCATCTACTCTTTATGTCTATGAATACAAAAGTAAGGGATACAAAGACTAGAAATGTCAAATTATGTCCTTTTCATTTACAGCCCATAAATATCCTCTGATAAAGCTGGTACATATTCAAAAGGACTAGAATTTCCAGGGTAGGCCAGGATTTAAGGACTGGGTACTCTCCCTACATGGCTGGGTAGAGAACAAATTGGCATATCTTTTCTGAAAGGTAACTTGGCAATATATATTAAGAGCTATAAAAATGCCCATACTGTTTCACCCAGTAATTCCACCCTACGATAAATCTATCTTAAGGAAATAATCAGATATTCACAATGATTTATGAATACAAATTTCAATTCAGGATTGCTTATGTTCCTCCTGAATATCTGGAAACAACTCTAATGTGTAAGGGGTTGGTTAATAAATTATGAGGCACTCATAGGATGGCATCATATGTAGCCACGTGATTAAAAATGTTTTCAAGTAAAATTTAATAACATGGGGTAATGATCATGATACAATATTGTATTGAACAGCAGGCTATGAAACTCATAAAGTATGATTACATTTTTCAAAGAAACATAAGCATATACACAAATGCATAGGAAGAAGACTAGAAGAAAATACACACATGAGTACATACACACATATACAGAGAAAAGACTGGAAGGAAATCTACTCAGAATCTTAACAGTGATTCTTTCTGAATGGTGGGATCACAAAAGTTACCTTTTGCTGTGTTTCTCAGATTTTTGAAAGCAGTGGTTCTCAAACTTGTGTGCATCAAAATTTCTTGGAAGCTTTGTTAAAATCTCCCAAGTTTTTGATTCAGTAAAACTTGGGTGAGGACAGAGAATCTGCATTTTTAACAAGCTCTTAGGAGATGATGAGGTTTCTGATCCAGGGACCACACTCAGAAAAAATTATTGCTTTTTTGTAACAGTAATGTTGGTATCATTCTACAACGTATATGTGTACCAAATCACACACTGTATCCTTTAATATATGCAATTATATTTTCAATTATTCCTCAATAAAGTTAAAAAATATCTGAAAATGTCAAAAGTTTTAAAATTTTTAAATAAAGCAGAAAAAAATTAAATCTATTTAGAGTACTGAAAAAGAACCTGGATATTTGGATCCTACGCCCAGCTCCAGTAAAGATGTCAAAAAAAAAAAAAACTTACAAACCAATGAATGTTACCAGGCTCATCATCACCATCATCATAACAGCTATCACTTGTTGAGGATGTACTGTGTACCAGATGCTGCTTTGCGTTTTGCATGTACTATTCCAAGTAGTCACAACCATCTTGCATGGGAAGTATTATGTCATTTAAAAAATGAAGCAGTGCTCATGTGAAACCTTCGTTAAGATTGTAGATCAATGATACCTTAATTAAAAAAAAAAAGCAACAACTAACAGGGAGGTCCAGACCCATGTCCATGGGCTCATGAGTAGTAGATGGCAGAGCTGGATTCAGAGGCCAATTTATCTGGCCCTTTAAAAGCCCTTGGTCTTTCCAGGACAGGACACACACATCCCTCCTACTGTAAAAATGTATTGAGATCTTGTTGAAATAGTCAATAATTTTTGACATGAATTAAAGAGCACTGAGAAGGCATTTATAGCAATACATCCCTTAACCTTCCTCACAGGGCCCAGAATTTTAACATCAGAACCAATACCTTAAGGTTGAAAGCCTTGTTGCCTCCAGGAATCTTCTCTTTAAATTAAAATACCCTGGGGGAGTAATGTGTTAGGCCCGTGATACACTTTCATTAACATGACATAGTGTTTTTAATAGGCTGCATTAATGTAGACATGCATTTCCCCGTTCAAGAGACAAGAGGAGTCAAGGGATTTTGTTGTTATCGTTTAAATTGATCATTTACTTACATAGTTCTTAAAAAGAGTAAAGCCTCGTGAATATACATTGCAAAAATCATTACCTTTAAAAGAATAAAATTTCATCAAGTCAGAATGGTTTAGGGAAGTCACTACATGAAGAGGTGAACTGAAATTATCCAGGGAAATTTTTGATTAAAGGAAAAGGCAGAGTATGTTTGAGTCCAGGTAGGGCACCACAGACAAGCCATCAGGGACAGGTTATGTGGTGGGTGCCAGGACCTGGGTGTAGATGTTAGGATCATATATATTAATCCTATTTTAAAAAATGGAAACTTTTGTACTATGGCAGAGAAACCGCCATGACTCATGGTTCACAATGTTCATGGATGATTATAAGCACTTCTGAGAGGTCTCACATGTTTCTAATAATTTCAAAATGCTGCATTTTGGGGCAGTGGTAGGTAGGAGGCAATGGGATTATGCCCCCTTCGCTCCCATCTCCTGCCACCCCCACGACACCCTGCTGTGAAAGCACCTGCAAAGGCTCTGTCCGTGGTGGCCATAAGATCTGAGACTGCTCCCTTTTACCCAACAACTGCAACCGCACTTTGAAATTCCACGTGTACAAATAGCTGGCATAACATTACTTAGATGGAACCTGCTCAAGAGCCCATTAAGAGAAACTTCAGGGGTGCAAGGTGTTTGTGGGAATGCACCTTAAAACTTATCCATACTTCTGTCAAATGTTAATTTCCAAATTCTGTAAAAAGAGGATATGACTTAGATAACTTTAGAGGAGATAAAAGGTCAAATAAATATACACTGATTCAGTGTTAATATGATCGCATAATCTTAATAATAACAATCTTAATAACCTTCCCAAATGACAACAACTTATCTTTGTAATACATAACCTTGAAAACAGTTGCTAAGAGTATGGCAATTTTTCAGCCAACAAGACTAAAACTGAAGTTTAAATGTCATTGTAATATTTTACAAGGCACTTGCTCACATGGAAGTACGAAACAAAATTAATTTTACTTTTTATTTATATATAAATACCCTTGAAGCCAACTTTATTAAAGGTTAAGTAAGGGATCAACTTACCCCACAGAACCTAAACTTAAGTTATATGTAAAAATGGCTTGTTTCAGCTTTGGTTCTCACTCCAGAGCTTATATTTTTATTACTTTGGTGCCATGTGTTACAGTCTCTGCAGAGGTTGTAGATGGTAAGACGGCAGATATTATGTCATATAAAATATGTACTAAGATAATTAAGAATTGTGAGTGACACAAATGCTAAGTCTACATGAGAAGCTGTAACTACCGCAACTTAATTTTCAGTGAATTCAAAATTATTCGCACTAAGAGAAATGCCTTATGTTTTTTGGGTTATGTACTAACAGTCCTAATGTGTCTTGATTAACTTACTTTCTCTTATCTTCAAATTTAACGACATAGCTCAGAAGGAAGAAGCAACGGAAAGAAAACGACAACTCTCTGAAAGCAGCATTTCTGTGAGTGCAGGTGCACATGCGTATGCACACGCCCACAGACTCCCTACCACAGGACATGAGAAATACAGGGAGAGCAAAAAAACACACCCTATAGCAGAAAAAACAGATAGCTGGGGGTGGGAGGGGGGGGTGGGGAGTAGGAAGAAAATTGTTAAGTTTCTACTTTCCCAGAACACTATATAACTTTTTTTTTCCCAGTATAAGTGATATGAGGCAAATAGACACCCCAAACTAATTAAGCAATAGTACCTTATTGTCTAATGTCAATTCAGAGTCAAACACAGTTCAAAGACATAAACCAACATGTTCAAAAAATTTAACAATATGGCTCCTGAAAACGGAAAGCAAAATAACCATATAATGCAAGGGAAAAAAAGAAAGCCCACCCCACATATCAGGAGTCAGACAATTTACCAGTTCTAGCATATGAAAAAGTATTAACTATAAATAAAAGACAGAAAACAGAGATCTACCACAATTTCAGATTCGGGTGAGGATGAGTACATTATGAATGTGTTTCCAGTATTTTTGGAAAGCCAACTGTCTTGGGTTAAAAATATGAAATACATCAGAGTTAACAAACAATAAAAAAGGAAAGTACTATGATACTCTACTCAAGGGAAAAAACAATCAACAAACACAAATTCGTTTTCAATGTGTGAAAGTGTTTCAGAGGCTCAATTTGTTTACAAAAAAATAAAGCTCAAATTAGGCAAGCCCTGGCTTGGCTCCAAGCAGTGGCCCTTCTAAGCAACTCTTGTAATTGCTACTGGTTCACACAGCATCATGGATCCTGAAACTCGAACTGGCTACTGTCAAATTTCAGACAGTCCTGATATTTCTGATCATTATCATCATAAAAAGTGCTATCAGAAAAAAAAGAAATCTAATTAGTGTATTTTCAAACAGCAAGAATGGTTTTAAACACAAACCAACAACCTTAAGAAATTATTTATCTGTGACATTTCATGCATTATTCACATTGATCATTTTATTTAGTCACCATGATTTGGAAACCTAGAGAGATGTTCACAAGGGAAAAATTTTTGTGTGGTGGTTAATTTGACATTTACAAATAGGAACAAATGGTTTTCTCTGGCTTAATAAGAGCCTGATTCCCCTAGTGGATGATGCAAATTTAAAATAGTAAATGTGAAGTCTAGGATAAACAAACTAGGCTCTGCACAGTGGTGAAAATCATGGCTTCCATTTTTAAATGACTGTACTTTAAAATGATTATCACACAAAATCATTCACTTGGAAGATGGCAGTGTGAGCACAGCGGCAGAAATCTCCTCCCAAAACTATATAAATCTATGAAAACACAGCAAATACAACTATTCCTAAAAGAGAAATCGGAGCACACAGGAAGGTGCACAGCGTGCAGCCACACCTGGGAGGACTCAGCACCCCGCGAGGCAGGTAAGATACAGAGCCGCGAACCGGCGGCACCCTAACACTCACCCAGCACAGGGCGCCGGCGGGAGGAGAGGATTCAGAGCCGGGAGGGAGTGGAAGAGCAGGTCCACGAAATAACCAGCCCCGGTGGTCTGCGCTGGAGCCCCGGGAGCGCTAACACACATCACGCGGTGCATCAGATATTGGAGAAGCAGAAGGTACAGGTTTTGAGCCAGGAAGGTGCCGGGACCGTGCAGCCAGCACCCAGGGACAAGAGAAAAGGGCGTGCCACTTGTAGCGGTCTCGGAGAGGCAAGGGGCCCAGTGAGGGAACACCAGCGCCCCGTCGGGCTCAGCCCTGCAGGTTGGAAGTCCTGGGGAACTGCGGTCCCCTTCGCTACTGCAGCCAGCACCCAGGGACAAGAGAAAAGCGCACACCATCTGTAGCGGTCTCGGAGAGGCGGGGGGCCCAGCGAGGGAACACCAGCGCCCCGTTGGGCTCAGCCCTGCAGGCTGGAAGTCCTGGGGAACTTCGGTTCCCTTCGCTAGTGACACAAAGAAGAGAGCAACCACGCTGGAACTTTATACAGAAAACAATAGCGTCCCATTCATTCCTACCTACAAAAACGGCGCGGCTGCAGCTGCGAATTAGTGGAGCAACAGCGACACCTACAGCACGCATAGAGAATCCACTCCAGAGCCCAGCTGACACACATGGCACCTACCAGTGACCACTCCTGCCAACATGACAAGACAGAAGAAAATGATACAGACAAAGCTCACCAAGATTCAGAGCCCCTCTGAGAAGGAATCTGAAGAGATGGAAATGCAGCATCTTCCTGAAAAAGAATTCAGAATAAAAGTCATAACCATGCTGATGGATATACAGAGAAATATGCAAGAGCTAAGGGAGGAAGTGAGGGAAGTCAGGAAAGATAATGCAGAAATGAGACAAGCCATCGACGGGCTCAGCAGCAGACTGGATGAGATGCAAGACACTGTTAATGCAATAGAAATCAGAGAACAGGAACACAGAGCAGCTGAGGCAGAGAGAGATAAAAGGATCTCTAGGAATGAAAGAATATTAAGAGAACTGTGTGACCAATCCAAAAGGAACAATATTCGCATTATAGGAGTACCAGAGGAAGAAGAGAGAGAAAAAGGGATAGAAAGCGTCTTTGAAGAAATAATTGCTGAAAACTTCCCCATGCTGTGGAAGGAAATAGTCTCGCAGTCCATGGAAGCCCACAGACCTCCTAACACAAGGGACACCAGGAAGACAACACCAAGACACATAATAATTAAAATGGCAAAGATCAAAGATAAGGACAGAGTATTAAAGGCCGCTACAGAAAGAAAAAAGATGACCTTCAAAGGAAAACCCATCAGACTAACATCAGACTTCTCAACAGAAACCCTACAGGCTAGAAGACAATGGCATGATATATTTAACACAATGAAACAGAAGGGCCTCGAAACAAGAATACTGTATCCAGCACGATTATCATTTAAATAAGATGGCGGGATTAAACAATTTTCAGACAAGCAAAAGCTGAGAGAATTTGCCTCCCATAAACCACCTCTACAGGACATCTTAAAGGAACTGCTCTAGAGGTAAGCACTCATAAGGCTAAAAAGCTGTCACCAGAGAAAATAAAATCATAGCAAAGAAAGCAGACCATCCAAAACTAACTAAAGGCAAAGAATAAAACACCTAGTATATAAAGAACGGAGGAGAAAGAATAAGAAGAGAGAGAAATAAAGAAACAGCAGACTGTGTTTACAATAACTTAACAAGAAAGTTAAGTTAGATTGTTAGATAGTAAAGAAGCAACCCTTGAACCTTTGGTAACCACGAATCTAAAGCCAGCAATGGCAATAAGTACATATCTTTTGATAATCACCCTAAACGTAAATGGACTCAATGCACCAATCAAAAGACACAGAGTAATAGAATGGATAAAAAAGCAAGACCCATCTATATGCTGCCTACAAGAAACTCACCTCAAACGCAAAGATAACCCCAGATTAAAAGTGAAGGGATGGAAAAAGATATTTCATGCAAATAACAAGGAGAAAAAAGCAGGTGTTGCAGTACTTGTATCAGACAAAATAGACTTCAAAATGAAGAAAGTAGCAAAAGATAAAGAAGGACATTACATAATGATAAAGGGGTCAATCCAAAAAGAAGATATAACCATTTTAAATATATATGCACCCAACACAGGAGCGCCACCATATATGAAACAAATATTAACAGAATTAAAGGAGGAAATAGACAGCAATGCATTCATCTTAGGTGACTTCAACACACCACTCACTCCAAGGGACAGATCAACCAGACAGAAAATAAGTAAAGACACAGAGGCACTGAACAACACACTAGAACAGATGGACCTAACAGACATCTACAGAACTCTACACCCAAAAGCAACGGGATACACATTCTTCTCAAGTGCACATGGAACATTTTCCAGAATAGACCACATACTAGGCCACAAAAAGAACCTCAGTAAAATCGAAAATATTGAAATTCTACCAACCAACTTCTCGGATCATAAAGGTATTAAACTAGAATTAAACTTTAGAAAGAAAACAAAAAGGCTCACAAATACATGGAGACTTAACAACATTCTCCTAATTAATCAATGGGTCAATGACCAAATCAAAACAGAAATCAAAGAGTACATGGAGACAAATGACAACAACAACACAAAGCCACAGCTTCTGTGGGACGCAGCAAAGGCAGTTCTAAGAGGAAAGTATATTGCAATCCAGGCCTATCTAAAGAAAGAAGAGCATTCCCAAATGAATAGTCTAAAGACACAATTACTTAACTTGGAAAAAGAACAACAAATGAGACCCAAAGTCACCAGAAGGAGGGACATAATAAAGATCAGAGAAGAAATAATAAAATTGAGAAGAACAAAACAATAGAAAAAATCAATGAAACCAAGAGCTGGTTCTTTGAAAAAACAAACAAAACAGATAAACCCCTAGCCAGACTCATTAAGAGAAAAAGAGAATCTACACACATAAAAACAATCAGAAATGAGAAAGGAAAAATCACAACGGATCCCACAGAAATACAAAGAATTATAGGAGAATATTATGAGAATCTATATGCTAACAAGCTGGAAAATCTAGAAGAAATGGACAACTTTTTAGAAAAATACAACCTCCCAAGACTGACCAAACAAGAAACAGAAAAACTAAACAGACCAATCACCAGCAACAAAATAGAAGCGGTAATCAAAAAACTACCCAAGAACAAAACTCCTGGACCACATGGATTCACCTCTGAGTTCTACCAGACATATAGAGAAGAAATAACACCGATTCTCCTTAAAGTTTTCCAAAAAATAGAAGAGGAGGGAATACTTCCAAACTCATTCTATGAAGCCAGCATCACTCTAATAGCAAAACCGGGCAAAGACCTCACCAAAAAAGAAAATTACAGACCAATATCCCTGATGAACGTAGATGCAAAAATACTCAAAAAAATATTAGCAAACCGAATTCAAAAATACATCAAGAGGATCATACACCATGATCAAGTGGGATTCATCCCAGGGATGCAAGGATGGTACAACATTCGAAAATCCATCAACATCATCCACCACATCAACAAAAAGAAGAATAAAAACCACATGATCATCTCCATAGATGCTGAAAAAGCATTTGACAAAATTCAGCATCCATTCATGATTAAAACTCTCAACAAAATGGGTATAGAGGGCAAGTACCTCAACATCATAAAGGCCATATATGACAAACCCACAGCTAACATCATACTTAACAGCGAGAAGCTGAAAGCTTTTCATCTAAGATCGGGAACAAGACAGGGATGCCCACTCTCTCCACTGTTATTCAACATAGTACTGGAGGTCCTAGCCACAGCAATCAGACAAAACAAAGACATACAAGGCATCCAGATTGGTAAAGAAGAAGTCAAATTGTCACTATTTGCAGATGACATGATATTGTACATAAAAAACCCTAAAGACTCCACTCCAAAACTACTAGAACTAATATCTGAATTCAGCAAAGTTGCAGGATACAAAATTAACACACAGAAATCTGTTGCTTTCCTATACACTAACGATAAACTAACAGAAAGAGAAATCAGAAAAACAATTCCATTCACAATTGCATCAAAAAGAATAAAATACCTAGGAATAAACTTAACGAAGGAAGTGAAAGACCTGTACCCTGAAAACTACAAGACATTCCTAAGAGAAATTAAAGAGGATACTAACAAATGGAAATGCATCCCATGCTCTTAGCTAGGAAGAATAAATATTGTCAAAATAGCTATACTACCCAGAGCAATCTACAGATTCAACGCAATCCCTATCAAACTACCAACAGCTTTCTTCAATGAACTCGAACAAATAATACTAAAATTCATATGGCACCACAAAAGACCCCGAATAGCCAAAGCAATCCTGAGAAGGAGGAATAAAACGGGGAATTACGCTCCCTGACTTCAAGCTCTACGACAAAGCCACAGTAATCAAGACAATTTAGTACTGGCACAAAAACAGACCCACAGATCAGTGGAATAGAATAGAAAATCCAAACATTAACCCAAACACACACAGTCAATTAATATTTGATAAGGGAGCCTTGGATATACATTGGGGAGATGACGGCCTCTTCAGCAGCTGGTATTGGAAAAATTGGACAGCTACATGTAAGAGAATGAAATTGGACTACTGTCTAACCCCATACACAAAGGTAAACTCAAGGTGGATCAAAGACTTGAATGTAAGTCATGAAAGTATAAAATTCTTAGAAAAAAATATAGGCAAAAAGCTCTTGGACATAAACATGAGTGACTTCTTCAGGAACATATCTCCCCAAGCAAGGGAAACAAAAGCAAAAATGAACAAGTGGGACTATATCAAGCTGAAAAGCTTCTGTACAGCAAAGGACACCATCAGTAGAACAAAAAGACATCCTACAGTATGGGAGAATATATTCATAAATGACGTATCCGATAAGGGGTTGACATCCAAAATATATAAAGAACTCACGCACCTCAACAAACAAAAAGCAAATAATCCATTTAAGAAATGGGCAGAGGACATGAATAGACACTTCTCCAAAGAAGAAATTCAGATGGCCAACAGGCACATGAAAAGATGCTCCACATCGCTAATCATCAGAGAAATGCAGATTAAAACCACAATGAGATATCACCTCACACCAGTGAGGATGGCCAACATCCAAAACACAAACAACAACAAATGTTGGCGAGGATGTGGAGAAAAGGGAACCCTCCTACACTGCTGGTGGGAATGCAAATTAGTTCAACCATTGTGGAAAGCAGTATGAGGTTCCTCAAAAAACTCAAAATAGAAATACCATTTGACCCAGGAATTCCACTCCTAGGAATTTACCCTAAGAATGCAGCAGCCCAGTTGGAAAAAGACATATGCACCCCTATGTTTATCGCAGCACTATTTACAATAGCCAAGAAATGGAAGCAACCTAAGTGTCCATCAGTAGATGAATGGATAAAGAAGATGTGGTACATATACACAATGGAATATTATTCAGCCATAAGAAGAAAACAAATCCTACCATTTGCAACAACATGGATGGAGCTAGAGGGTATTATGCTCAGTGAAATAAGTCAAGCTGAAAAAGACAAGGACCAAATGATTTCACTCATATGTGGAGTATAAGAACTAAGAAAACAAAAAAACTGAAGGAACAAAACAGCAGCAGACTCACAGAACCCAAGAACGGACTAATAGTTACCAAAGGGAAAGAGACTGGGGAGGATGGGTGGGAAGGGAGGGGTAAGGGGGAAGAAGAGATAATACGATTAGCAGATGGAATGTTCGGGGGGCATGGAGAGGGCTGTACAACCCAGAGAGGACAAGTAGTGACTCTATGGCACCTCACTACGCTGATGGACAGTGACTGTAATGGGGTTGGGGGGCGGGGGGAACCTGATGAAGGGGGTAGTGTAATCACCATAATATTACTCATTTAATTGTAGATTAATGATATCAAAATAAACTTAAAGAAAAAAAATTTAAACAGAAAAATAAATAAATAAAAAATAAAAACCTAAAAAAAAAATCATTCACAGGACGTCCAGACTCACTTTCCATCAGATAAGGTGGGACTTACTTGCCATGACCCAGACATAACTGTGGCCTTTCTTGCTTCTGCATCCCCTAAATAGCCCTCTCCTCCGTGCCTCTTGACAGACTCTAACTCATTGAATATCACCTCTGCAGAGAATACTGCCTGGACTTCCCCACTGGAACTTCATCCCTGTGATTTCTGTCTGTCACAGAACATACATCTCAATTTTGCAACATTTGTTACATTATATAATTATTTGGTTTGCTTTTTTCTTTTGTCTGCTCCTCAAACTCCACTGTAACTTCCATGGACACAGAGGCCACCATGGTTTTGCTCTGTACGGTGCCCAGCACCAATTCAAACACGCTTTCTCCAAGTCTTGTTCCCAGCTCCTCCTGTGGCACTTAATGAAGAGTCTGTCTATTACACAGCAAACTGGAATTAGAACTAAATGGTTTCAGCTTCGCTCTTTACATAGGATAGGGGTTTTGTCTTACTCATTGTTCTTTCCCTGGTGTCTAGCTCCTGGTAGGGATGTACTTCTCAAATGGGATGGGATTTGGTCCCTTTAAATGTATTTTTCACATGACCTAAAGGGAAAGGGTTTTAAAAACAACAATACCTTGTTTACCTACATCTCATCCCAGGCTTCACCAGAGACTCTGATACACCCCCTCTGCTGCCCCATTTGACAGTAAGGACAGTTACTACGGATGTGAGTGAGCTGGGCATGGAACAGATTGCCCGGGAAGGGCAGAGCAAAAAGCCAAAGCACCACGGCCAGCACTCACAGGTGTAGGGGACTGGCAGACTATTAGTGCTTATTTTCAGTATGTACTATCCAACTTCACCTAAACATAAAAAGAAAACAAGAACATTTGGCTTAAGTGATAAACAGATCATTCAAACATGGGGAAAATACTTTTTTGCATGTATGTACTAGAGATGGGCCTAGATGCTTTATGTGTACGGTCTCAAAGGAACCTGTAAACTGAGAAGTGCCTCACAGTTAAGGAACATGAGGTTCAGAGAAGACTCCCAAAGCCCACAGAGCCAGCAAATGGTAACGCTCCTTCCTGGATGCCACGGTGAACTGTCGAAAGGGACCCCAGTGTGACTGTCTGCTCATTCTCTTTCCTCCCCCGAGTCCTCGCCCACTTCTCCTCCTTCCCCTCTCTTTCCTTTTAAAGAAAAAGTGACAGTGACAATGGCAAGCATACTCTGAAGTGCCTGGGCTCAGTGCAACTGGCTGATAGTGCCTAAAACAGCACAGGAGGTGGAGAACACCAGCAGCAAGAGGCAAAAAGCACCCTGACAACAGGAAGAATGGAGATGAGCCCAGAGGGGCAGGCGGAGGCCGGACCACTGGGCCTTACCCCCCATGCTTGGGAGCTTGGGCTTGACCCGCATCTGCTGAGGCAATAAAAGGTGCACAGCAGGAAAGCCACCAGGTCAGACCTCCGTTTCTGGATGCAGCACTTCTCATCATTCTGTGTAGAACAACCGTATATGCCACAAAGGTACACTGGCACGTGGCAGTGAGCTATGAGCTGCTTCCCAATCAACTTGTTACTAATACAAGTTGAAGGGTTTATAAAACGTTCTTTATAATTAGGCTGTATCCAAGACTAACCCTTCATTGCCAACATTCTCATACACTTGTGTGAGATATGGGTGGGAGACAGCTAGCATACCAAAAAGTGCAATGGAAAGACAACCATTCGGTAATCCTTATCCATTTCCATGCATTTCCTTTCAAATCCCAGAGGCAATATTTATTAACATCAAGACCTTGCACCAGACCTGTGTCCAATCTCAGTTGCATTGTCTACAAAATGAGGACACTAAGTGCTTATCTCACAGGGCTACTAAGGGGTTAAAGCAGTTAATAAATTCAAAGCTTTTAGAACAGTGCCTGGTATACAGCAAGTACACCAGAAATATATTCCATTATACAGTGATTACTGCCACTACTCCATTATTATAACAAAAAAGATTGAAGATGAGTATGTTCTAATCTTAAAAATTGATTTGAAAAAGCATAGGAACTGATACCCGAGTTCTCTTCGGCAAAGGCATGAATGGTAGTGACAAAATTCAAGAAGAGGAGAGAAAGACCACGACTGCACGCATGCTAATTGTGATGGACCTGTGGAACTTCAAGTAGCAATAGCCACCAGGCAGTCAGGTGTACTGTCTGGATAATGAGGCAAGAAGACTAGCTAGGTTGAGAATACAGATTACAACTCACGAGTAAAACAATTCACAATTAAAGTTAAGCATCTTTAAGAAAAGGGCCCATATGACATTTACCGAAGGGCCATGCAGGCAGTATTTCATATAATGAAGGTTAGAGGAAACGAAGCTTTCCAAAGAGCATACTATTTGTATTTATATTTACATAAATATGTAATTCATAATAAAAATTGACATAATTTGAGCTGAGGGAGATAAGTGCACGGCAGTCTGATCTCATTACTCTTACTGGCATTTTCAACTATGGGTACCCTTTTTGGTGAATCAGAAAGAGAAGGATACAATCAGATGTAATGGTTAAATTTCCCTTTAATTATAAAATATGCAGGATTCTTTCATCCTTTAGATAAGAAAAACATCTCTTCAATAGTGTTGCTATCACTTTAAATCTTTAAACTACGTATATTCTTTAAAGAAGCACTGCTCTTTTTTTTTTGGTATCATTAATCTACAATTACATGAGCAAGATTGTGGTTACTAGATTCCCCCCATTATCAAGTCCCCACCATATACCCCATAACAGTCACTGTCCATCAGCATAGTAAGATGCTATAGAATCATAATTGTCTTCTCTGTTACACTGCCTTCCCCATGACCACCACGCCACTACATTATGTGTGCTAATTGTAATAGCCCTTTTTCCCCCTTATCCCTCCCTTCCCACCCATCTTCCCCAGTCCCTTTCCCTTTGGTAACTGTTAGTCCATTCTTGGGTTCTGTGAATCTGCTGCTGTTTTGTTCCTTCAGTTTTTGCTTTGTTCTTATGCTCCACAGATGAGTGAAATCATTTGATACTTGTCTTTCTCCGCCTGACTTATTTCACTGACCATAATCCCTCTAGCTTCATCCAAGTTGTTGCAAATGGTAGGATTTGTTTTCTTCTTATGGCTTAATAATACTCCATTGTGTATATGTACCACCTCTTCTTTATCCATTCATCTATTGATGGACACATTTCTTGGCTATTGTAAATAGTGCTGCAATAAACATAGGGGTGCATATGTCTTTTTCCAACTGGGCTGCTGCATTCTTAGGGTAAATTCCTAGGAGTGGAATTCCTGGGTCAAATGGTATTTCTATTTTGAGTTTTTTGAGGAACCTCCACACTGCTTTCCACAATGGGTGAACTAGTTTACATTCCCACCAGCAGTGTAGGAGGGTTCCCCTTTCTCCACATCCTCGCCAACATTTCTTATTGTTTGTATTTTGGATGGTGGCCATCCTACATGGTGTGAGGTGATATCTCATTGTGGTTTTAATTTGCATTTCTCAGATGATTAGCGATGTGGAGCATCTTTTAATATGCCTGTTGGCCATCTGAATTTCTTCTTTGGAGGTGTCTGTTCAGATCTTCTGCCCATGTTTTAATTAGATTATTTGTTTTCTGATTGTTAAGGTACATGAGCTCTTTGTATATTTTGGATGTGAACCCCTTATCAGATATGTCATTTATGAATATATTCTCCCATACTATAGGGTGCCTTTTTGTTCTACAAAAAGGTGTCCTTTGCTGTACAGAAGCTTTTTAGTTTGATATAGTCCCACTTGTTCATTTTTGTTTTTGTTTCCCTTGCCCAGGGAGATATGTTCATGAAGAAGTCACGTTTATGTCCAAGAGAGTTTTGCCTATGTTTTCTTCTAAGAGTTTTATGGTTTCATGACTTACATTCAGGTCTTTGATCCATTTTGAGTTCACTTTTGTGTGTGGGGATAAACAGTAATCCAGTTTCATTCTCTTACATGTAGCTGTGCAGTTTGGCCAGCTGTTGAAGAGGCTGTCATTTCCCCATTGTATATCCATGGCTCCTTTATCGTATATTAATTGACCATATATGCTTGGGTTAATATCTGGACTCTCTATTCTGTTCCACTGGTCTGTGGGTCTGTTCTTGTGCCAGTACCAAATTGTCTTGATTACTGTGGCTTTGTAGTAGAGCTTGAAGTTGGAAAGTGAGATCCCCCCTGCTTTATTCTTCCTTCTCAGGATTGCTTTGGCTATTCGGGGTCTTTTGTGGTTCCATATGAATTTTAGAACTACTTGTTCCAGTTTTTTGAAGAATGCTGTCAGTATTTTGAGAGGGATTGCACTGAATCTGTAGATTGCTTTAGGCAGGATGGCCATTTTGACAATATTAATTCTTCCCAGCCAAAAGCATGGGATGAATTTCCATTTATTAGTGTCCTCTTTAATCTCTCTTAAGAATGTTTTATAGTTTTCAGGGTATAGGTCTTTCATTTCCTTGGTTGGGTTTATACCTAGTTTTTTATTCTTTTTGATGCAATTGTGAAGGAACTGTTTTCCTGATTTCTCTTTCTGCTAGTTCATCATTAGTGTATAGGAATGCAACAGATTTCTGTGTATTAATTTTGTCCTTTCAACTTTGCTGAATTCAAGTGTTAGTTCTAGTAGTTTTGAAGTGGAGTCTTTAGGGTTTTTTGTGTACAATATCATGTCATCTGCAAACAGTGACAGTTTGACTTCTTCCTTACCAATCTGGATGCCTTTTATTTCTTTGTGTTGTCTGACTGCTATGACTAGAACCTCCAGTACCATGTTGAATAAAAGTGGGGAGAGTGGGCATCTTGTCTTGTTCCCAATCTTAGGGGAAAAGGTTTCAGCCTCTTGCTGTTAAGTACAATGTTGGCTATGGGTTTGTCATATATGGCCTTTATTATGTTGAGGTACTTGCCCTCTATACCCATTTTGTTGAGAGTTTTTACCATGAATGGATATTGAATTATGTCAAATGCTTTTTCAGCATCTATGGAGATGATCATGTGGTGTTTGTCCTTCTTTTTGTTGATGTGGTGGATGAGGTTGATGGATTTTGAAATGTTGTACCATCCTTGCATCCCTGGGATGAATTGCACTTGATCACGGTGTATGATCCTCTTGATGTATTTTTGAATTCGGTTTGCTAATATTTTGTTGAGTATTTTTGCATCTACGTTCATCAGGGATATTGGTCTGTAGTTTTCTTTTTTTGTGGTGTCTTTGCCAGGTTTTGGTATTAGAGTGATGCTGGCTTCATAGAATGAGTTTGGAAGTATTCCCTCCTTTTCCATTTTTTTGGAAAACTTTAAGGAGAATGCGTATTATGACTTCTCTAAATGTCTGCTAAAATTCAGCAGTGAATCCATCTGGTCCAGGGATTTTGTTTTTGGGTAGTATTTTGATTACCAATTCAATTTCATTGCTGGTAATTGGTCTGTTTAGATTTTCTGTTTCTTCCTGGGTCAGTCTTAGAAGGTTGCTATTTTTCTAGAAAGTTATCCATTTCTTCTAGGTTATCCAGTTTGTTAGCATATAGATTTTCAATATATTCTCTAATAATTCTTTGTATTTCTGTGGTGTCCATTGTGATTTTCCTTTCTCATTTCTGAATCTGTTTATGTGTGTACATTCTCTTTTTTTCTTAATAAGTCTGGCTAGGGGTTTATCTATTTGTTTATTTTCTCAAAGAACCAGCTCTTGGTTTCTTTAATTTTTTCTATTGTTTTATTCTTCTGAATTTTATGTATTTCTTCTCTGATCTTTATTATGACCCTCCTTCTGCTGACTTTGGGCCTCATTTGTTCTTTTTCCATTTTCAATAATTGTGAATTTAGACTATTCATTCGGGATTGTTCTTCCTTCTTTAAATAGGCCTGGATTGCTATATACTTTCCTCTTAGAACTGCCTTCACTGTGCCCCACAGAAGGTAGGACATTGTGCTGTTGTTGTCATTTGTCTACATATATTGCATGATCTCTGTTTTAATTTGGTTATTGATCCACTGATTATTTAGGAGCACGTTGTTAAGCCTCTATATGTTTGTGAGCCTTTTTGTTTTCTTCATACAATTTATTTCTAGTTTTATACCTTTGTGATCTGAGAAGTTGGTTGGTACAATTTCAATCTTTTTGAATTTCCTGAGGCTCTTTTTGTTGCCTAGTATGTGGTCTATTCTGGAATATGTTCCATGTGCACTTAAGAAGAATATGTATCCTGCTGCTTTGGGGTGTAGAGTTCTGTAGATGTCTGTTAGGTCCATCTGTTTTAGTATGTTGTTCAGTGCCTCTGTGTCCTTACTTATTTTCCATCTGGTTGATCTGTCCTTTGGAGTGAGTGGTCTGTTGAAGTCTCCTAAAAAGAATGCATTGCATTCTATTTCCTCCTTTAATTCTGTTAGTATTTGTTTCACATATGTAGGTCCTCCTGTGTTGGGTGCATAGATATTTATAATTATTATATCCTCTTGTTGGACTGACCCCTTTATCATTATGTAATGTCCTTCTTTGTCTCTTGTGACTTTCTTTGTTTTGAAGTCTATTTTGTCTGATACAAGTACTGCAACATCTGCTTTTTTCTCCCTATTGTTTGCATGAAATATCTTTTTCCATCCCTTTACTTTTAGTCTGTGCATGTCTTTGGGTTTGAGGTGTGTCTCTTGTAGGCAGCATATAGATGGGTCTTGCTTTTTTATCCTTTCTATTACTCTGTGTCTTTTGATTGGTACATTCAGTCCATTTGCATTTAGGGTGATTATCGATAGGTATGTACTTACTGCTATGGCACGCTTTGGATTTGTGGTTATCAAAGGTTCAAGGGCAGCAAGAAGCACTGCTCTTTTATAGAAGTTTCAGCTCTGTCTTCAGGGGGCTGCCATGATGGCACCAAATTACACATATTAGAATAGAAAGCACCTCACTGCAGTTGAGTGAACCATAAGAGTGGGAGCTCCAATGGCAGTTTTTAGATGCTTTTTAATGATAATAATATTAAGCTCCTACTCAAAGGCAGCATATAATAATTCTCCATTCCCTGATATTGAAAACCTCTAATGTAACACAGAGCTAGCCTCACACTATAATTTACCTCCTAGGATTAAAGCACTCTTCAGAGTTAGCCAGCCTCAAAGAATTAGGGATATTTCAGGTACTGTGGCTGGTACCAGGGCTTAAGCAGGGCAGAAGAGAGATGACTTTGCAAAAAGATGGACACAGAAGGTGGAGGCACAATGCCAGAAGAGGACTGTGAAGAAGGCAAGGTGACAAGGAATCAAAAGGGCACTCAAAGCCAATCCACCATTCCCCCATATTCGTACATGCACACTCTCAAGTCTTAGATTTTAAAAGTACTTATTTCTAATGTAACTTATGAGACATCCAGTTAAACAGGATAGAGTAAAAGCATTTTTATTTCTCGTCCTTAAAATCCATAGGGGTAAGAGAGAGGATGATTCTGAAATATAACAAGTAAAATATCACCACCTCATGTTAGAAACAATGATGAATGGTAGCTGAATTCAGGGAAATTGAGACCAAGAAGAAGAGGAACACTGGTAGTTGGCATATAGTTCCTCAGAATTCAAACATGGTGTAGATTTTTGTAACAATCCCAAAAGCCCCATCGAACGAAGCCTTGGTGGAAGCTCTTGTCTTCAAGTGTAAGTGTTTGCTAGAAGCAGCGGGGGAGCAGTGAATATCCCCACAGATACTCTATTCCACGGTAAACAATGGAAAAAAGGGGCTATGGACAACATCTTTACTATCAGAAAGAAGTGACAGGAATAAGGGACAGGGTGTGGTGGTGCCACATCAGCACTCTGAGAGCTGCTCATCCCACCACTGGCCCCAGTGGGAAGGTGTGAAAAGAGGGATTTTACTTCAGCAAACGTATAGCTCAAATAAGAAATGGGGCTGATGCATAGGTGATTCACATCATGGGAACAATAAAAATGAAATGAAATACAGTTATATGCAATAATATAAGTAAATCTCAAAACATAACATCAAGTGAAAGAAGCCAGAATACACAGTGAGTGGTTCCAGTTATTTAAAAAACAACAAAACTAAATAAGAGTATTAAGCAATCTTGAGAAATAAGAACCAAGTTGTAGATATCATGAGTCCAGATTTCAGACCATATTACAGAGCTACAGTAATCAAAATAGTATGGCACATCACAAGAACAGACACATAGATCAATGGAACACAGAACAGAATAGAGAGCACAGAAATAAACCCACACTTACATGGCCAGTTAATCTATGACAAAGGAGACAGGACCATTCAGTGAACAAAATACAGTCTCTTCAATAAACAGTTCTGGAAAATAAGGCAGCTACATGCAAAAGAATGAAACTGAATCACTTTCTTACAGAATACACAAAAATAAACTCAAAATGTATTAAAGACATATTTATATAAGACCTGAAACCACAAAACTCCTAGAAGAAAATATAGGCAGTGAACTCTTTGACACTGATCTTAGTGGTATTTCTGGGTCTCTTTCTCTTCAGGCAAGGACAACAAAAGCAAAAATAAACAAGTAGGACTACCTCAAATTAAAAAACTCATGCAGAGTAAAGGAAACCATGAACAAAGAATGGGATAAAGTAATTGCAAATTATATATTCAATAGGGGTTAATATCCAAAATACATAAAGAACTCACATAACTCCACACCAAAAAAAACCAAATAATCCAATTTAAGAAATGGGCAGAGGACCTGAATAGTAGACATTTTTTTCAAAGACATATAGATGGCTAACAGACACATGAAGATATTCTCAGCATCACTAATCATCAGGGAAATGCAAATCAAAACCACAAAAAAAACCCACTTCACACCAGTCAGAGTGGCCACTATCCAAAAGACAAGAAATAACAAGTGTTGGTGAGGATGTGGAGAGAAGGAAACCCTCATATGTTGTTGGCTGGAATATAAATTGGTGCAGCCACTATGGAAAGCAGTATAGAGATGTCTCAAAAAAATAAGAATAGAAATATCATATGACCCAGTAATTCTACTTCTGGGAATTTCCTCAAAGAAACAAAATCACTAATTCAAAATATATATATCCCTATGTTTATTGCATCATTATTTACAATAGCCAAGATACAGAAGAAACCTAAGCATCTGTCGACAGATGAATGGATAAAGATGTGGCACATATATACAATGGAATACTTTTCAGCCGTAAAAAAGGAATGAAATCTTGCATTTGCAAGAACATGGATAGACCTAGATGGTATTATATAAAGTGAAATAGGTCAGAGAAAGACAAATACCATATGATTTCACTTATATGTGGAATCTGAAAATCAAAATAAACACAACAAAGCAGAAACAGCCTCATAGATACAGAGAACAAACTGATGGTTGCCAAAGAGGAGTGGGGTGAGGGGATAGGTGAAGGGGATTGAGAGGTAAAAACCTTCCAATTATAAAATAAATAAGACACTGGGATATAATATACAGCACAGGGATAATAGTCAGTAATATTTTAACAACTTATATGGTAAGAGATGTTAACTAGACTTACTGTTGTGGCCATCTCACCATGTATATAAATATTGAATTACTTTGTTAAACACCTGAAACTAAAATGATATTGTATGCCAACAGAAGTTAACATAGTTGTTATCTTGGGGCAGAAAGGAAAGTCTAATGACTCACTGGAAGGAGGCCTGAGGAGGAGCTCTGAGGCTCTGATGGTATTCTATTTCTTGACCTGCATAGTTTGCTGCTTGAGTTTTTGCAGAGTGATAATTCACTGAGTTATAAGCTTATGGTATATGAATTTTCATCTGTGTGTGTTATGCTTTAATAAATGTAGTGGAGAGACAGAGAAAGAAGGAGAGAGAAAATAAGAAATCCTATTAGAAAAAGAAAGTCATCCAATAAATGGAAAAACCAGGTTGCCTCTGATGTCTCTCTACCAACATTCAATGTCAAAAGACAGTATCTGTAAAGTTCTGGGAAAAGGAAAGGTTGTTCAGGATTTTTATACCCAAATTATCTATCAAGCAAGAAAGGGCAGACATTTGCAAGTATGCGTAACTCAGGACATAAAACAGCCTCTCTGAAAAACAACTACTTGACAAATAAACCCAGCCAATTAAGCAAGAAACAAAAAAGCCATGAACCTAGTTTGAAAAATATAGTTCAAATATATAGTTACATATATTTATGTATAAAACTTACATCAATTAAAAACATATGTGTGTATTATATAATGTATACCTATGTATAAAACATCTCAATGTTGTCCATAATTTTTATTTTTACCTAGAATGATCTTTAAGGAACTGAAACCTTAATATCCTTGGTGTCAAGTAGTAAAACATTGGTAATTTCTTCATCTGATTTTCCTTTCTTAAATTCAAATAAAATTTATTATTTTTAAAAGCATTATGTTTTTTTACTTATCAGTATAGCTGCCTTTCTACCTCTTAACCCACTGTTGTGCCCATGTTATGGTCTTATCTTGAATGATGGTCACTGAAACATAATAATAGTTACTTCAAGCTAGTGAGACTTTCAGTGATTTTTTTTCACACAAATTAATCACATCCACTGTGTGACTTAAAACACAGATCTGTTCTCTAAGATCTGTATGCACTGGCTGAAATAAGCCACAAGGTTAAAGGAAGATCAAGTGCCTTAATGACAAAACAGGATGCCCCACAAGGAAAGGAACCATATATGATTTAACTGTTTTACAAACAAGATGACATACTGCAATGACTAAACTTGTTTTCTTGTTATCAAAACCAAAACTCTGAACTTCAGAACATTTTCTCTAACAACTAATCCAGAGTTAATGAGGGAAGAGTTTGAAGCAACTAATTAACACACATCCCTCCTGACACAGGCTACCAGGTGGTGGTTTCCTCAGAGATGTCCACGAGTGAAGGAGCAGGTTGCCACCTGCTCACCTGCAGTGACAGCAGCAGTTGACATTAGAGTTGACTCACTTGGGTGGCAAGAGTGAAGATGTTCTGCCTGGCTGCATCCTTGTAATAATTACATGGAGTAGATAACTGGACAAATGGATAGAAATCCTCCCAAAGCACCCAATTCAAGTTTTATATTAAACAAAAACAAACTCCACCCTTTCTGAGATAAATATGTGTTTCTGGCACATTCACCATCACAATGAAGGCCAATTAAAGTTCAGACAGAAGCAAGCAATAATTTTAGAATTCATTTTCCTTAGACACGGCAGCAGGTTGTTCAACTGTAGACTGCAGCCACAAACATCTAAGTATCACTGATCATGCAGGGTAATAATGGAGCTGAATTTTCAAGTTCACATCTCTCAAAATACACAAAATATCTAACTCAGGCCACTGTTTTTGGCACAAGTTTCGGGAGACTCTTAAGGAGAACTTTTGCATTTTTCACTCCAGATCCATACTGTGACAGGCCCTGAAATTTCCAGTGGTGAAATGCGTAAACATTAGCAGTAAAGTGGTAAAATAAGAAAAATTTCAAAACAATATTCAAGACACCACTAGCCAAATGGCATCATGCTAATGACTTCTACTTTTAGATGACAAGTCGTGCTATTTGAACAACCAAATTTCACTGCAGACCTCCTTCGGAAACAGGTACCAAGGCAACCATGCTGATGCCAGGCTGTGGGGAGTGGGGGGTGGGGGGGCAGTGGCTGGCAGAGGCAGAGCACACTGGTATGTTGATAACAAGACAAACCACCACCAACAACTTAAAAAATGATCTGAAGACAAACTGAAAACTGCACTCAATTCAACATCCATCTGGCATCGCTGAAAATGAAGTAACTTAGGACTCCCAGTCTTTAAAAAATTTGATATTTCAAAACTGCAAAAAGAAAAATTCAAGTCCTCTGAATGAGAGTATTTTAAAGAGATTCTGTGGTTGACATTTCCGTGGTATTTTTGGACATGCCATCTTTGGCTGATTACTCAGGTATGTAGTATTAAGCCAGTATTCCTTGTTACGTACTCCTGTTAGAGTGGCTAAAAGCATGATGGTGCTACTGTCAAAGTATGTCATAAAAGACATCTGTCTCAAAATAGGTCATGTTAAAAACTATTAATTATATCAATATGTAGAATGAGGGAGGCAAGCAATATAAACCTTTCTCCCCACCATGAATAATGAAAATCAAGCTGACAGACACCTACACCCTTCATCAAACCCAGACCCAAACTCAGTGGAAGTAGGATCCTGACATCGAACAACAGCAAGCAGACCAGCCAGCCTGCATGATTCTGGAGGATGAGAAGTGGGCCCACCAAGCAGCAGGGGAAAGAAATGATTTCACGAATGTTTCTGCATGATAAAGCTTGTGTGTACATTACTACATGTGACACACTGGGTGACGGCCCCCCAAATATACTCACGGCCCAATATCCAGAACCTGTGAATGTCAGCTTATCTGGCAAAAAGGATTTTGCAGACATGATTAAGCTAAGGATTCTGAGAGAGAGATTATCTGGGTGGGCGGGATGGCCTCCCAGTGGTCCTTCTGTGAGGGATGGGGGAGGATTCAGTGTGACAGAAGGCAATGTGATGATGGAATGAGACTGACATGATGCATTTTGAAGATGGAGGACTACGGCCTGTGAGATACAGACAATCATCAGATGCTGAACAGAAAGGAACTGGATTCTCGCTAGAGCCTCCTGAAGGAACTAACTCTGCTGCACCTTGATTTTAACTCAGTGAAATTAATTTCAAAGGTCTGACCTCCAGAAGAGTTAAGAGAGGGAAATGGCATGTTAAGCTACTAGGTTTAGGAAATCTGCTACAGCACCAATAGGAAACTAACTATGCAAAAATATTCCAGGTGCCTTAACTTCATTAGCTCTTCCAGCTATTCACAATGTTACCTTCTGCAACTTACTAAACTTTTCAAGGCCTCAATATACTATTCAAGACATGTCTGTGAAAGTTATTGCCTCCTATTGCACAAAATGACAATGACATATTTTTTGTCTTGGCACAGAAAATTTGCCAATTAAATGAAAAATAATTTGAATCTTATAAAAGCTATAAAACTTCATTAGCAATAGTACAAAAACAAATATGTACTTCCACACCAGACCTACAGAGTGGACATTGTTTTCATAAACATCTATTAAGCTCCATGTCATTTTCATTCTATTATCTTGTTTGCGTGATACAAGGTTTCAGTTAAAGAGAAAGAAAAATGAATGGGTAAGCCCAAGCTCTTGACTGACTGTTCAGGACTGGAAAAGGGAGTGGGTGGTGGGAGATGAAGGCTAAAAATCCAGAGGAAGACTCAGTGTAGGTCACCTATTTGCTAACTACTCTCTTCCATACTCATCAGAGCCACAAAAGGATGAGGAGATAGTTGGCATCATCAAAACATAAAGATACGATGATTCTCAGACACTGTAAAGTTAGGACATTAGGATAGCTAGGGGGTTCTTTTTCTTTTAATAGTATTTATTTCACTCTTTATGTCAAAGATAGCTTGCAAAAATGGCTACAATAATCCCCTCCCTATACCTTAGGTTCCTTTGCACATGGATGCTGGGCTTAGTCATGTGACGTGCTCTGGCCGACAGGACATTGGCAAATGTGAACCAAGCAGAGACATGGGCACTGCAGAGCCATGGCCAACAGTCTGCAGGCCAGACACATGGGTGAGACCATCCTAGGTCACCAGCCATCAGCTGACCCCAAGCTGACCCCAGAACCTTGGGAGCCCAGTGAGTATTAGTTGAGACAGTTCTGACCAACGTAAGTGTGAACAAATAAAATGACTTTGTTTTAATCCACTAGGTTTTGGGGTAGTATGTTGTGTAGTAAAAGCTAATTTGATAGAGTTTATAAAGCTAACACACACACACTGCAGAAATTTTGAAAAATTTTTAAAAAGCAGAAAAATAAAAATCACCTGCAGTCCCAATATACAAAGGTAGTAATAACTTATTGGTGAACTCATTTTAATATAGTTATATAAATATTCTTTATATTCAGAATCACACTACAAATTCAACCTTCTACTGTGCTGTTGTAAGCACTTCTTGTGTTGTTTTAGATTCCACGACCTACGAGAGTTTATTTAACTATTCTTGTATCATTGAACTTCAAGGTGGCATCAAATTTTTCACTATTATAAATACGGCTACAAAAAAACTTTGTATAAACTGTTACATGAGTTCTGGATTATTCCTTGAGGCTAGATTTCCAGAAAGGAGCATACTATGACAAAAGGTGGAAAATGCCTGATGCCTTCCGTCATAATACAGTCTATGATGACCACACTAAGTTACACTCCAACAGCAATGTACAAGACTGTTCACTTCACCAAACCTTCACCAGCACTTTATTGTCTGAAGTCTTTGTTAACTGACAACCTAAAAAAGGACAACTTGCTTTAATCTGCATTTTTCTAACTGCTAACAAGGTTAACCAGCTTTTCATATGGTTAGTCATCCATCTTCTCTTATGAACCATGTGGTCTTATCAATTTTCCTACTGAGATATGAATGGAACTCTGCCACTCACCTCCAAGATCTTTCAAAATGGTTAAGATAAGCTGCTCTTGTGGGGCCCAGGCAGTTTTCTAACCCTATGTCTAATGGTCATGTATATAAATCTTTTTTTCTAGAGAAAATTCATAGCTTTCATCAGCTTCGATAAGTAGTGATGATCTCATAAACTCTGAGAATCAACTGTGCTAAATGGAGAAGCACAGTCTTAGCAGATTTCGCCATGGCAATACTCAAAGTTGTCCAACCAGTCACAGGGTTCCTAACTGAATGAAAGAGGTTGTGAGGAGTATGCAGGGAAGGTATACAAGTGTGTTTTTAAGTCAAGAAATTTAACATATACCATTGCTTTTCTTTGTTTTTCTTTTTCAGGCCAGCTGAAGTCTCATCTCCGTTTGCTATGGACAGACTATCCTATTGCTACTAAAGCCCTCAACACTACTGTGATGGTAGTTTTAGATGGGGCCTTTGGGAGGTGATTAGGTCATTAGGGTGGAGCCTCATGAATGGGATTAGTGACCTTTTATAAAAGCACAGGAGAGAGATGGCCTCTCTGGAAATAGTAAGTAGGCATCTTTCTCACAAACCTCACCAGGAAGACAGCCCTCACCTGGAACCAAACTGGCCAGCACCTTGATCTCAGACTTCTAGCTTCCAGAACTGTGAGAAATTTCTGTTGTTTAAGTCACCCAGTCTGTAACATTTTTGCTATAGCAGCCTGAGCTAGTCTTCTTAGACTATCTGAAGCCATGATGATCTCTGTCCAGGCTATAATCCTACTGCAGTTCCACCTGGTGCCCCAAGTAACTGGTCCTTAACTGTTCTTTAGGTTTCATTAAGTTATTAGCCCTGTTAAGAGAGAACTTTGCATCTTTCACACAAAGCCTAGAAAGATACTACATAATATGCATTTGATAAACATTTAACAGACTCCTAAACACTGCCACAGAACATAAGCAATGCTTAAAAGCATAGACTCTGACTGATACAGACTCTACTTGTGTGACTTTTGTTGTTACTTTCTCCAAGCTTGTTTCCTCATCTGTAATGTGACTCTACTTCACAGGAATACCTTATTTAGGAATATATATCTTACTTAGAAGAGATAAGCACTCACAAATGGTGGTTTTATTATCATTATCATCAACATATTTTCAATTTATTCACTTAAAAAAACTGATCAATTTAAGACAATGAAATGCAAAGTCATTAAAACCTATTAATTCAGAAAATTCAACGTTATTCAAAGTGGTGTTTGTTACAGTTCATGCAGTCATCCTGATGATGTGACAGAGCAAAATCTGCTAGACTGAAGAGACAGTTGTGATAAAATGAAGTTCAAGGAACTGTTATGAAATATTCAAACAGACCAAAAGAGTTTTGTTAAAGGAGGTGAACAGCTAAAGTTTAAAAAGAGAAAAAAAGAAAGAAAAAAGCATACGAGTGAGCAAAACTTCTCAGTTCTCAAAAGAATACCAATTAAAAGCATGAATGAAAAGAACAAGCTAGATCTTTTGGTCACTGTCCTAGGAACACAGTAAGCTAAGAAACAACGTTCTCCAAGATGCTGTAAAGTTGGACAACTCACTCTTCTGCATGCTTTTACAGCACATTACATCTGACAAAGTCGTTTGGATAGCAATTGTTCTCACTTGGGTCAACCAAAATGACCAACCAATGAACCTTTAACACAACCATTGATCTTGCTAACTGCATCTGCCACTGTATTTGCTTCTTTTGTTTCCAGCCAGCCCTCTTTTCCAACACCATTCCAACTGTTAAATGGTCAGAACACATGAAGTGACAGATTTAGTGTTTCACTGGCAATTTATGTAACTGACTGCAATGCTGCTGTTGTAGTGAATCATGATTTATTTGTCTCACAGTGCAGCATATAACCTTTTTAAATGCAAGGGGAAAAAAGCCAACATGTCCTTAAAGTTTATATACGACCATCTACCACTATATCTATCGTATGAAGTAGATCTGAAAGAGAACTCATCAAATGAGTGATGGACGTTTTTTCTCTTTCTGTGGCTATAGTTTCATGCACAGTCCATTCAAGTATTCCACACTCAGTCATTATTCTTTATTTGCATGTGATTCAGAGGAAAATCTAAGAGATATACATATATGATATCCGTAACAGTCAGCTAACAGATCCTAAATTAAGAATTAAAACAAGGAATGTTTGGGATGGAAATTCTAAATTGAGGGATGGACTTAGGGCATGTTAATTCCTCAAATTATACGTAAAATTTCTTACATGAAAATACACATTTTGGGGAGAGTAGATGTAGAGGTTTCATTGCTTTCTCAAAGGTGTCAATGATTCTTGAAAATATTATAAAAATAATGGCTAAAGAATATTTGACCACTTTTTGCAAAATAAAAGGGATTGAAAGGCATAAATATGCATGTAAACAATGAAACAATATCAAAAGCATCAACTTTTATACCAATGTTTATAAAGATTAAAGAAATGATTGGTGCTATGGGCTGAATTTTTGTCTTCCCCCACAAAATTCATGTTGAAGTAGAAAACCCTAGTACCTCAGAATGAGACTGTATTTGGAGGCAGGGTTTTTAGAGAGGTGATTTAGTTAAAATGAAGTCATCAGCATGGGCCCTAATCCAATATAATCAGTGTTCTTACAGGAAGAGGAAATCCGGACCCACACACAGAGATCCAGGCATCACAGCACACAAAGGGAAAACCACAGAGACACACACAGAAGGTGGGCATCCAGAAGCCAGGGAGAAAGGTAAGGTCTGAAACAGATCCTTTCCTTACAGCCCTCAGAAGGAACACATGATCCGGAATGTCTAGCCTCCACAGCTGCAAAAAATTAATTTCTGTTGTTTGAAGGACTGACTCTGTGTTACTTTGTTGCAGCAGCCCTCACAAACATGCAGCAGCCCTCACAAACATGGTTTAGCTGTAACAGTGGATTAAGAGATGATTTAATAAGCAATAAAGACCAAGAGATTATTCGGGGGTAAAAATGTTCTAACACCAAGACTGAAAGTGGAAATGGTCTTACTGAACATTTGTCAGTAATATGGAGGATGGTATGCATATCACTTCATGCCTGCAATAGCACCTTCCCACTGAGTACAAGGTTGAGGGGATAAATGAATAAAAATAACTTCTTAAGGCTGTGTAAACAGGCAAGAAAGAGGCATAGAAGTAATTATGTTACACTGGCCTGCACTGAAAGTTGCCAAAATTTGATCCAGACTGCTGCTTTTAGTCATGATAAAGCACTAGATAAAATATATAATTGTTTCTAGATATTGGGCAACAGGCAGCACCAGACTATGTCGCTCGGAGAAGAGAAAGCAGAGGGGAACCCCACGATCCGCCTAATTTTTTCCCAGAAGCGTTTGTACAGTCATACACTAAGTGAGAGATAAACAATATAGATGTGTTGCCCAACTGAAAGGAGAAAGCAGAGTTTGAGGTACTCAAAGCTAGTATCCATTTAATGATGAACAATACTTTACCCATAAGATCAGATGAGGAAAGAATATTCCTTCTTACTCCTTCTATTCCATGTTGAAGCGGAGGGGCTAGCCCGTATAATAAAAACAATAAAAAAGACTACTACTTGGAAAAAAAGAAATATATATGTACATACATATATATACTAAAAGAAGTCTCTAAATAATTGTCTTTATTTGGAAACAACATGATCACATACATAGAAAATCTTACGGAATATGTTCCCCCTTACAAAAATGCCAAATAAATAAACAAAAAAACCCTACTAGACCTTATAGGTAAATTAAGGAAAGCCATTGGAACCAAGATAAATTTACAAAAACACTTTTGTATTCTATATACGAGCAATAATTTAAAATGAAATTTAAAAAACCCCACTTACAATAGCATCAAAACCTAAAATACTTGAGGATACATTCAACAAAATATGTGCAAGTAAAAATTGCAATATTGCTATGAGAAATCTTAAAAACTTAAGTAAATAGAGGAATATATCATGTTCACAGATTGAAAGACTCTACACGTAAAGATGCAGATTCTCTCCAAATTGATCTGTCAATTCAAATTCCATCAAAATCCCCAGCAGGCTAATTCTAAAATGCATATGCATGTATGAAGGGTACAGACTAACCAAAACAATTTTGCAAAAAGCATTTATACTATGAAATTTCGAGACCTCTTACGAGGCTAACCAACAATATGGTACTGCTATAAAGCTGAACAACACAGCATGAATATGCAGACCAGAAATATACCCATACTAATAGAGTAAACTGATTTTTTGACTGAGCACCAAAGCAACTCATTAGGAAAAGGAAAATCTTTTCTACTAATGGTGGTGGAGCAATTATTTATATGGAAAAAAATCTCATATAATACACAAAATTTAATTTGAGCTCATCATAGATCAAAACCTCCATGTGGGCAGGGACTTCCCCCCCCCCTCCGCCCCCCCCCCCCCATCCTGCCTGATTGCTCCCAAAGGACTCAGAGCAGTGCATGACACAGAGGTGGTGGTGAATAAACATTTGGTGAAAAGAAGACTGCATGAAAACAACAACATGCTGTAGTAGAAAATAACAGGAAAGGGCTGTTGAGATAGAGACGGTCAGGCGAGGGCTCAGTGAGAGAAACCACCTGGACGTACCAGCTCTGCACAGCAGCAGGTGAGCATCCCAGGCGCAGCAGAGGCCATGGGGAGCATCCAGGTGGGGCCTCCCTCGTGGGGGAGGATCATCTGGCGTCTGACAGCTCGACAGAGCTCATTAAAGAACAACAAACACAGAGGTGATACGATCTATTTGTGATTTTATGAAGTTGCCTTGACTACTGTGTGAAGAATGGGCTGGAAGGTGCACGGCAGGAAGCGGGTAAGCCAGCTAGGCTCCTAGAGCCGTGTGGGAGGAGGGTGGCAAGCTCTTCCCTCTCAAGGACAGAAGCTCAAGCCTGCACTGACATCCTGGCAGAATTGAGTATTAGTTGTAATTTGTCATTTTCAATGACGTGTTTAGTTGTTTCTTCAAAGATTCCCTTTAGGAGAGCACGGATTACATCTGTTTCATTTGCCAGCGCTCCCGGACCCAGCAGGTCACAGGAGTACACTGAACATGGGCTGGAGGTCAGAATCTGACAGCGCAAGGGAGGTACTGCTGTCAGAGAAGAGTCCCTCTTCTTAAACAGCACATAAAAAAGGCAACAGAGAGAGCACTGAGACCTATTAAAATCAGTAACATATGCTGACAACAGGCATGGACTTGTTTACTAACATTAGAATGTGGGCTACTGACCGCAACTTTACAGAAGTACAAATGGTACCGTTAGATGCTTTCGTGCAGTAGATAGTCAACTAATGGAGTTAGTACTTAGTTGACCATGTGAACAGCTCTGGAAAGGTCTAAATCAACATAAAAAAGAAAGGCTGATCCATGAGGAGTTGTGCTAAGGCACAGTTTTGGATCTACATTTCTGGTGTTGACATGAGAGTCATCATCCTCCACCTCACCCCATTCCAGCCATGGCCCCCCAAAAGAACCCCTCACACTCACACGTGCAGTGCCATTTGGGCATAACTCAGTATAATATTGCTTACATTTTTATATAAGGATTATATAATACATATTTCCAGAGAGATGCTACATAAATGTAAGAAATTGTATATATATTCAGGTGATAGGGACTGTATTTACAGATATACCTTTGGAATTAAAAAAAAAATAAATCTGGAATCTCAGTATTTCCAGCATTCCTCCCAGGGCAAGAATATATTTAGTGTCCTATTAAATCAAAGGATTGTCCACTGCTAACAGTGGCATGCCTTGCCAGCTGGTGTTAACGCAGATTGATGTACACGTTCAATCACACTGAACCTGACTTTGGGCTTTCTGGAATTTATGATACAGAATGGAAACGTTTTATGTGTTGCAACTTCCTACCCCCTTTCATGCAGTAACTCACCAGGCAGAAATGTAGTTCCCCTAGCATTTTAAAAATCCACACTTAAAGCATTTTCCAGGGTTAAAGACTCCCTGAAATAGAATATATAAAATGTAACCTGTTAAAAAATATCATGTAAGAGAGCTGATGGGAGTCATTTTTGACTATCAGCTAAGACCATAGGAATCAGAGAATATGATATATTATTTTGTGAAGTATGTCTAAAGAAATATTAACCCAGAAATAAAATGTAAGAGCATGTAATGTAATTCAAATACAAATTCAAACTTTGGTAAAGATTTTTTTTTTCCTTACATTTTCTTTATTTTTCAAAGAATCAATGAAGGCACATGTCTGGAATCATTGCAATCTGTCATCTAATGATAAATGATGCCTCTTTATTGGTTCAGTATTGATACATTTACAGATATACTATTGGGAGGAGTACTTATTTTTGAAGTAAAAAAATTTGAACTGAAAGTCTGATTTTTGTGAAAACAAGGAACATCAATAATGTAGCCTTGGGCATGTCACAATCTCAATACGCAGCTTGGTTTCACCATCTTTAAAAAGTGGCGAAAGAACTCTCCTTGCTTACATTATAGAACTGAGATAAAGTCTATACAAATATTTTGCAAGTTGTTATTTTGTCTAAAATCTCAGTTATTATGTAGTCTAACTTAAAAGTAACTTCAGGAATGTTCATGATTAATTGACAAATACAGTTTTTTTGCAAGTGGTACAGTTTATAATCCCCACAAAGTACTTGCTACTCATTTATCTATTAGGCTAATAACATATATGGCATTTGGCAACCATTTCACAGACTAACATTATGTCTTTTGGGGGTATGTATCTGTGTTAATATCTAATGCAGAGAGATTTTTTTCCTCATAAAATGCTATTTCTTTATACAGACTAATTTATATTTTCTTTTGTCCTAGAATGAGCATAATAAAAAGCAGCAAATGGTCCCATCCTTAGTAAACCTGGTGTAGTTATCACAGATGGTGGCCCGAGTTCTACACCCTAGCTCCCAATCTAACTGGCTGAGTGACCTCATCAGTTTACCAAATCTCTCAAAGCCTCATGCTCCCCACCCATGAAATGGGAAGAAAGCCCCCAACCTGCCACAGCTGTCATGAGAGTTAACTGAGAAGATATGTATGAAATGCCAATTAGTCTTCTCCCCTCCCGTTCTTCTGGCTTCTTCAGATTAACACAGAAAACTAAAATAACAAAAAATAAAATATTTAACCCATAAACTATGTAGGCATACAAGCAGGTACCCAGGCACCTCCTGGCCTCCACTGCAGGGGCCTGCTGCCTTTCCTCTCCCCCTCCTCCCCACCTCCTCTCAGAAGACCTGCACCCTCTTCCCTGCTATTCATGTGCCGGACTCTTCAGTCACACTGTGTCGTTACGTTCTCTGAAGGCTTCCAGCAGCAGAGTCTTACCCAGAATCATTCACTTCTTATAAAGGGTAGAGGTGAGCTGAAGGTTTTCACTGAAAATAGAATGAAGGCGAGGGACAGCAGCTGCTTAACAGGGCCAGGCTTCCTGCGAGCTGCTCTTGGACTGGGGGACTCCTGCGCACGGCCAGCACTGCCCACATTACAAGGCGGACCCAGGATGCAAATCGGGCTTTACAAACTCAACTGTATCCAAGAGCCAGTGAAATGAATGTAGTAAGAGGAACAAAAGAACAATGACATGTGGAAGGGACTGGATTAACAGCATTTCCCCAAAATTCTCAAATGGTCATTCTTGACTTTCTACAAGTGAGTCTGAGACAAGACTGTTTATCATGTAATCTTAAACCATACTACTGGCAGCATTACACACTAAGTTTTATAAATCCTACAACTGCTCAACGAGACCATGTAAAAACACACAATTCACATCTTTAGCTCCTAGGGCAACACCTGTCTCATGTGCGTGAGAGAAGGTATGACAGCAGTACAGAGGGCAGCACAGAGAGCCACCAGCCCTGGAGTCCCCCAGAAGGCGCTTTCTCTGGGGGCTATCTATTCTGAGGACTGGCTGGGGTATCTGCCTTTCCTTCCTCCTCTACCAATGCCTTCCCTCCACTCCACTCATTAGTTTTTCCAGTAAATAAAAGTGGCTGAAACTTCATCTAGTCACATTGCTGCTCTTATAGGCCCTGCTAGTTCTGCCTTTGAAACAGACCTGGAGCCTGACTGCTGCCACCACCCGGATGAACACAGACAGGCGACATTCCTGGAGGCTTCTGCAGAAAATCTACTTCGTTGCCTTTCTTGGTTTCTGGAGGCCACCATACTCCTTGGCACATTGGCTTTTCTATATGTGACTCCAACCCCTTGATTCTGCCATCATATCTTCTACTGTCTCTCACCCCCTTGCCTCCCTCTTCTGGGGATGTTTAGGATTACACAGCGCTTACTGGCTAAAACAGGATCATCTCCCATCTCAAGATTCTAAACCACATCTGCAAAGTCCTTTCCCCACGCAAGGTAACATATCCCCAGGTCCCAGTGATTAGGATGGGGGCCTCTGTGCTGGCCGTTCAGCTGCTGCGCCATCTCACTCAAGAGCAGAGAAGCCAAGGTCCTTACAATGTGAGCTAGTCCCCACCTCCCATCTCAACTCACCTCTTCCAACTCCCCTTCATTCACTGTGTTTCAGCTGCACTAGTCTAGCTGTTCTTCAACACAATGCCATCTCAGGAACTTTGCACTTGGTATTCCTTCTGCCAGAGAAGCCCCCTCCCTCCTTTAGGTCTTGCTTAAATGGCACCAACTTATGAGTGAGGCTTTCTCCACTGACTCTGTAAATCAGAGTAACACCCCTCCACCATTTGGACACTTCCTTCCATGCTTACTATATGGCATGCTATTCATCCATCCATCCATCCATCTGTCCAATCTGCCCCACTAGAATGTCATGGAGGTGCTCTGTTTCTTGCTGTATCTCCATGAAATAAACATGAAGCAGGGGCTCCAAAAACACTTACTGAATAAATGAACAAACTTTCTTGGAAAAGTAAATTCTTTGGAGTCAAGACTTGGCCTAAAGTACCAACTTAATAAATGTCTGAATGAATGAAGAACTGAGTGAATGACAAACCCAAATTATCTAATTTTCTATAGGCATGTGGGCTGACATCAAATCACATGCTTTAGTCTTTAGCAAAAGACATTATGGTTAAAGTAACTTATTCAAGGAGTCACAAAAAAAGAAAGTAATATAATTAAAATTTCCCCCAGTAAAAATCCCACCCAAGCCCCTGACTTTATTTTGCTGCATCCTGCATGTTCTTAGATCTGACAGGTCATCTGGGTTCTCCTGATTAGTTCAAATACTCTTACCAACAAGGTTTCAAGTTGTTAAACCCCGAAATTGGTTTCTCAAGGAAAATTTACAGAAGTCTCAAACGAAGTTACCTTGCTTATTCAGATATGTAACAAGTGAATATACAGAGGAGAGATCATTACACATACTTTAAATGTACCCAGAAGCAAATGTGCAGCCCGGGGACACTGCAGGGACCAATACAACATGCTGCAGGGTCAGTAGCCCTAGCAACTCCCATCAGCCAGCAGGCAGCCCCACACCCTCCCTCAGAGGATGAGAACACAGATGCAGGGAAGACACTCCACCTGGGGCTGGATACTTACTGGGGGAAGGAACCGTGGGGACACCATCACTGGCTTGGAATGGAATAGCGGAATCCTAAGGCATTTCAGAGGCGACGGCAACTGCAAGAGTTACGGCCCTGCTGCTTGCACACCGGTACAGTTGGCCAGGCAACCAGCCACACTGTGGCATCCCTCCTCCTGCTCCCTTTAAGGAAAGGGAGCCAGGGTTGCATTTTGTTCACACTCAGAAACCACTTCCTGGCAACCCACTTCCTAGCACATATGGGAAGGAGGACACCCCCAGTGGGTAGGAATACAGACGGGAGGGCAGGTTCTCAGGGGTCACATCTCACCTCTCTGGTGTCTGTGGACGTTTTACCAGCCCTCCTTACACCTCAATTTCTCACCTCTGAAAAGCCAGCTTACTATTCTTATGACAATCACAGGAGATAGAGCAGGAAAAGCCTAAGCACAGGTCAGAACATATACTAGCCACTATTACAATAGTTATTATTGTACTACCATGTATTGTATTATTCTTGACTTAAAAAAAAAAGTCACTGTTCAAAAATACATGTCTTCACCTGAAGTTTAGATGTCTAACAGAAACTCCCAGGGGTTTATCATTTATTTCCAGCTAAGTGTTTGCCTGCAATTATGAAAGGCTGCCCTGAGGCAGATGTTGATATTAAGCTTTTCTAGGTATGGCTTGCAAAAATAAAGTCACTTACTGACTTTCTCCTTAATCTACTCTTGAATAAAAAGTATGTATTTTGTTACTGGAGAGCTTAAAAGAAATATTAGATAAATATGATTATATGCAGTACTTGAATAGGATAAGCAATATGAATAAGATTTATACACACACACACACACACACACACACACACACACACATATGTGTATGCACGGGTTCAACTAGGTATTTTTCTAACAAATTATGGCCAGATAGAAATTGTGGATTAATTCAATACCATACATTGCCTCAACACCTGAAAAATGACATAAAACAAAATAGTCTCGTGCATGGATACTTTTATTCAGCAGGTTGGGGTGGAAGCAGGTATTTCTCATCTACGAAAGCTCCCCAAGCATTACTAATGCTAACCCTATGGTTAACCACTGTATAGCCTCTTTCTTTTGACAAGGTTTTTTGCCTTAAAATCTTTTGCAAAATCTTTTCTTGATCCTGTAGCCTGCTCTTAACTTGAGGCTTGACTACTTGAACCTGAGTGAAGAGAAGGTACTGAGTTATTCCTCAGCCCCTAAAACCAGTACAAATCCCTTTAGACCTTTTTCACCAAACAAAGGAGCTCAAGATGGGAAAAGTGGGAGTGAAATTTTACGTCTGTTCCATGAAATCATGTGAATGCTTTTCCTTTAGACCAGTGCTGTCCAACAGAACTTCCTGGCTGATGGAAATGTTCTTTGTCTGTGTTTCCCCCTAGGGTAGCCACTAGCCATGTACCGAGCACTTGAAATGCGGCAAGTGGCTTCCATACCAGACAACATAGCTCTGGACAGAAGTCAAACGCTGCCTGCTCACAGCCTTTCTGACACCTGCTAGCTGAGCTTCATTTCATGAACTTGTTCAGTGCATATTCCTTGAGTGCCTCCCTCATGCCTAACGCATGGTACGCACTGTGGATACAGCAGAGAGCAAATATAGACCCTCCCTGCTCTTATGGAGCTTACATCCTAATTTATAATAACTGGTCTCTTTAAAATCACCAGACTCATATGAGGTATTCCACAGGTAACCCTGGGTTAATTTTTTTTTAATTGTGGTATTGTGGAGCAGAAAAGCAAATAGTCATAGTTTGAGAAACAATGCAGTTCAATGTATTGAAGAAACTAGAGGATGCTGAGAGTGCGCAAGAAAAGAGAAGTAAACTCATGAAAGTTTTCTGACAGGGCACAGACCATAGTAACAGATAACTGGGTTGGGTGTTATTTCCAAAACATAATAAGCCCACCATGGGCCATCTGAATGACCAGGCAGATTCAGATTCAGCTGCCATGGGATAAGGACAGAGGAATTCCAGGCTAGGTTGTATTTCTTAATTCCCACATGAGATGGAATCAGGAGTGAACCAAATTCGTGACTGGAAAAAGTATTTCCAAGCAGCTGTAAAAATTAAGCATTTGGTAAAAGCATTCAAGAGATCAAAGTAAAAAGTTAAGGGATTAAAAAAAGTAAGAATGGTTTGATAAACAAACATAAGCAGCTGGTAAAGGAGGAGCCAAAGATAAGACCATTACCATTCATCCCAGGCTCTTCCCAGGATGCCATGCAGGTAGCTGAGCTGGGTCAAGTTTCTGAGATGCTGGGTGCTGCAGATGGTGAGCCCAGCATCAGGACAGGTCAAACTCCTAACAGCTGGACTCTGGCCAATGACAAATGTCAATGACAGATGCCCCTAGAAATGGTCAGAATTGGGTGGCTTGATGGTGGGTATTTGCCAAGAAGAGCAGAGAGGATTGTTCAGATTTGCCACAGTTGGATCATCGTTACTAATTAAACCCAGAATTAAGATCATTCATCAGCAACCTTACCTAGTTCTGGGGGCAGAACGGTCAGGCGGTTCCCCTGAATGTGAAGTTCTTTAAGCTGAGTAAGCTCCCCGATTTCCTTAGGCAGCGAGATCAGGTCATTATCCCTAAGGCTGAGCTAAACATAAGAAAACAAGGAGTTGTCAAAACAATTTTCACATAAAGAGGCGCTCAACAGAAACTCTTGTCCTCTTCCATGCCCTCTCTTCTCTGAAGGCTCAATCCTTTCAGTTTATTTACAAGTGTCTGCAGATAAAAGAGAAACCGCACCAGGAATAGCAGTTTACTCCTGCACAACAAACCATACTCCTGCTCAAATTGACTTGATTCTACTCCTACAAGGGCTGCAGAAGTGAATTGATTTTCTAAGAATTTAGATAAATTACTTACTATCTGCAACTTTGTGAGCTTCCCAATATCTGGCGGCAGGATTTCAAAATCGTTGTCACTTAGATAGAGTGCACGCAGGGTGGCTGCAAATTAAACAGCAATATATAAACAGGGTGGCATGGAACCCAACCATTTGAGGTCTAATCAATATAAGGGAGTCAGCTTTGATTAATAACCCTGGCTTGGTGAAAAGCCTGTGACATACCTAGAGCTCACAATAATAACAAGCAGGTCAAACTTAGATTTACTGGCTTATTGTAGGGCTGGTGTGTTCAGGAAAACATCTATATCCAAGAGGACTGACACAATTAACAGCCGTGGGCACCAGCAGTTTTGGGCATGGAGTTTCAATATGCTTTCAGAGAAGATCGCTATTTTTCTTCTATTACATCTGATTCACATTTATTGCTTTATTTGCAACCAAAGCAAAAAAACAAAGAAAACCACTGGGTCACTTATATCAATACTTACTGATAAAGGGCTCTTTCATGTAAATACAACTATGTTAAACATAATTAACTAAGAGGCTTTCCAGTGATGGAGGGCATATTGCAGTTTACTATTTCCATAATCACACTAATTATTACTCATTTCTATAGCCTTACTGACAAAAATAAGTGAGGACAAAGGAGCTAAAACAATGACATGGGGTTTTAAAATAGAGAAAACCTGAACTTAGACAGAGCATCAGTAATCAGAAATTTATTCGCAATATTACATAATGATAACATGAAGTTTATATTGTAAAGCATCCTTTTAACCTCAATCAAAAAGGAGAAGTATAATCAGATGTATTTTTTGTTTGTTTGCAGGTTTTCAATAACCCTGCAATGTTTTAAAATGTGACAAATCTGTACATTATACATAACACAAAGAATTTCCTCCATAGCCCAAGAAAATATTTTAGAATTGGCTTCATGTGCTTGAGAAAGGCTGGGAGAGAAAGCACGCATATAAAAATTTTTTAGCTCAGAAAAACCATAGTCTCTGGATGCCATACATGTCACTATTTGGAGAAAGAGAACATCCAAGCAAGGAAAGCAATTCTTCCCTAAACATTTCATGAGTTCTCAGAAAAATCAGCTTTTTCTAACTTTTACAGGAACCTGCAGCAAAAACTCCGCTTGCAGACAGAGGATAAAGTGTTTATCTGTGACAATTTCTTAATGTCTGGTTGTTTATTATTGACAGACTAGGCTCCATCAATAACAGCATTCTTTAAAACTTAAAATAGGAATCCTGGCTAGAAATTTAAGAAATTCTGTAAGAGGCTTATTAATGGGTAGTTTGATAAATAAGTGGCTGGAATATCTTTGGGAAAATAGCTTATAAAGAGTTAATAGCCACATGAGAGGACACATACATTATTTTATTTTAATTTTTTTGCATGCTCTTTACAAAGAAAGTCAAGTTCCCTAGCTTAATGTGAGACTTGATCTCATTTAGGTACATAATCTCTATCAGAAAGTTAATATGACATTACTAAATCCACTTCAGGGCAATGATATCAGGTAACCATATATCATATATACGTACTGCTGAGCTAGGAAGGAATACTCAAAAGGAATTGGTGAAGAAAAAATATCCATGTCCAATAATTTCTCTTGGAGTTTGAGCCCTGGCAAATAAATTTCACTTCCAGAATGCAAAGCACCATTTTAAGGAGATTTATAGAATTAAAAGTTTCTTACTAAGGTAGAAGAAGTTTCCGGGAAGAGAATTCTCATTCAGGTTGTTGTAAGTCAAATCAAGGACTTCAAGAGCTGGGAGAGAGCCAAATCCTCGAGGCAAAGTGTTCAGTCTATTCATGCTGTTACATGGGGAAAAAGATCCAAGATGTCACACACAGAACTTGTTTAGCCAGAATGCTCAGCTCACCTGTGTCATAGGCCTAAAACCCATGTGTGACAGGCTGAATGCTGAGAAGAGGCTTTAATTCTATAACCACTTTATGTCATTTTAACCAACCTAGTCATTTTAGCCAGAGAATCTCTACATTCATGAAGGTCTGAAATGCCTTCATTGTCATTTTCTCCAACAGTTAACACCTCCTCACTGTTTTACAGAGAAACATAAACCATCACAAAACATCTGTCCTTCCAGAGAAAAAATTCCTTTAAGAATGTAGAAATAATAATTCCTCAAAAGATACACAGTAGATTTTTGCTTTATTTTATTTCACTTATTCTTCCCAAGGAGAGGGAAAAAAATCATTTCTTTGTTCCGCAAATACTAATATTCAAAATGATTTCCAAATAGAATGGTGAATGCCAGGGGCTGAGGGAAGGGGATATGGGGAATTGTTGTGTAATGGGTAGAGAGTTTCAGTTTTGCATGAGAAACTGCTGGGGAGAACAGCTGCACCACAAATGTGAACATACAAGGTGAAAATCATACACCTGAAGTGGCTAAGATGGTAACTTTTACGTTATACGTATTTCACCACAATTGAATAAAAAAATATATATATATATACATATATATATATCTCCAATACAAGGAAAAATTTTCTATTACTGTTTCATTTTTTCTTCAAATCCCTTATTTTTCTTAATGTGGTTCCCTATGAGCATAATTAAAAGCTGATTTTTAAATGTTTTCTTAAAAACTTCATATAGGCTGACAGATATTGAAAGGTAGGGGGGACTGTAACACTGAAAATAACTCTAGACATCAATCCTCAGATAAGACATAATCCTGTCCATGCCCACCAAGAGGCCTCCCCAGGGCTGAGAGCACAAAGGAAACCAAAGGAAGAGTGATTTCCACCTCTTACTGGGTAGAGAAGTCCTAGGTGAACTTCCATGGTCATTTGCTGTAGTGGTAACTGTTGACATTTTCTACAAATTTGCAATTTGTGAAGCATCATTTATATCAAGTATTTCACTGGGACCACCCAAACTATCATGTAATACAGGCAGGAGGCACTTCTAAATATCTCTAGTGCTGAGATGAAGAGACAGACCAAGAGACATTGGGTAGCAAGGGCTTTGGATAAGAGAGACAGTATGTGAGAGCGGCTAACACTTCAGGGAGGCACAGGCACTCCAGAGCCCTGGATTCCAAATCAAGGATCTGAGTGCACTGCCAGAAAATCACAGAGTGTGGGAAAGGCCAGAAGTACACATTAGGTGCTTCTTGTTTGAATATTGCTCTAAGTTACCAATATTTGAAAATCACCAATAAAAGTTTCTGTCTCCAAACACAACAGTACACTTTTGAAACACCAGGTACAGGAAATCCAGTCAGAACTCCTTAAAGGCAGAGTCATGCCACTGAAGGAAGAGCTCCCATCCAACCTCCAGCTCTAGAGTGAGCCTGTAATCCAATGAATATATTGCTTCACACACGGATGAAGCATGAGGGGGCATTACCATTCAAAAGCTACAACAGTGAACCTGGAATGCAGAAGCCCGAGCTCTGGGTGGCATCGATGGTGTCTGATGGAGAGGGCATGCGGCCCGAGTAACGGGGTTCCCTGCCAAGCTTGGTCATTGACCTCAGGGAATATCAGGAGCAAGTCACTCTCTCTGGCAAGGAACTGGCTTCCAGGACATGCAAACAGCAATGTCTACCCTCCCTTCCTCATAACTGCTGAGAGGGTCAAATACTGGCATGAGGACTTTGAAAATGGCAAAGCAATCCATGGCATGACTGTTCTTTATGCTGCCTGGCTTGCCACCTCAACTGAATCCACACTGCCCTCTTTAACTTGGCAAAGACATAGGATGATAACCTCTCCACCCCATAGAAGAAGTGCAAGAATCATGAGGCAGCATTAGAAAGGTTCCTTCCTGCTATAAAGGGAAGGAGCTGTGTCAATGACTTCTACTAAATACAGAGAGAAAAATCAACCACAGTACAATTGGTCTGAACAGTTCACCCTACACAAGTGAGTCCTTTCCTGATCAACATAACTGAAATAAAATTTTACTGGAAACAAAATACAGTAAAAAACTCCCTGATTGCACCAACATTAGCTTTGCAATTAGCTCTCAAATAGACAAGCAGTAATGCAGACCACTGAAAGGATATATTAAAAGAATAAAACTTTTTTAAAAACCTACAACATAAAATGAAATTAGAAACCAGCAACTGCTATGCTGACTTACAGTTATCCCTGCTTGCCCGCAGCCCATGCCACTCACTCTCTTCCTCAGCTTTACCTCTTCCTCCGGAACACTCACCCCAGGTTCAGGTGTTTGAGTTTTTGAAGGCTGCTGATCTGTGTGGGCAGCTCCTCGATCTGGTTATTAAAAAAGTTAAGCACTTCCAGATTCTTCAGTTCCGCTATGTTGGGTGGCACAGCTACGGAGACAAAAATGCTGAGTGTGAATACAGGAACCTCACTCCTCGAAAGGAAGGCTGGCAACACGTTTTGATTTTCTTTCACATGAGAGAGGGATAAATGCCAATATGACCGTCAAATTCAAGCATTCATCTTATTTTTGAAGGTTTGTCTCAGTTGTAACTCATGACCAAGGAGAAATGGAAATGTTTCCTCAAAGGGCAACAGAGAATTTCCATGCCATAAGCAGTCTCTATGTATCAGAAAGCATATATTATTTTACAAGTGTCACACAATGTCTAAAATGTGCAACTATTTTCTTCCTCTTGGTTTCCTTCCATCTCCACCAGAAGGAAGATGGCAAACTCCAAGTCCCCTCCTGAAAAATTATATATTCATCAAGCTGTTTCAACGATCTGATTTCTAAATAGCTGCTCTCTTAACACTATACTAAATCACAACAATTTAAGTCCAACCTTAAATGATGAAATATTCAACCACCTACTTTCTGATCTTGGCCTTTGGGCTTTGGCACCTTAATCAACACACATACACACACACGTTATCTCAGATTTGCAATACATCAATGTACTGTTATTATATAGAAATATGAAAAACCCATTCAGTAGCATGATATGAATACTAGTATGCAGATCAAAGGTTAAAATAAACCACTGGGGGCCTGAAAGGTCCTTCCCTATAGTAAATGTCAATTGAAAAGCAAAAGGAATCTTTTTCTCAAAATTACTAACTCTTAATTGGTAGCAGAAAGACTGAGCAGACTGTACTTGCTCCAGCCCGATTGCTTATTCAAGTCTTTCCATAAGCATTTGTTACTGACCACGAGCTAGCCCATGGTCCTGCAAACTCTAAAACCAAGACTATCCAGGTAACTGAAATCACTGACACAGGCCTTGGGTACCACACAAGAAAGGGTTAAGTCCTATGTCAGTACTTCTAGCTCCCATCCCAACAGCTCCCTCCAGGCCTGTTCCAGAAGAATAGGAAAACCTGTAAGCACCTTTGCTTGGCACCACTGCAAAGGTAGGTGTAAAATTCCAAACAGACACTGAACGCACTGGAGGAGACAGCCATTCCAAGAACTCAAGGGTATAGGTCGCCGGGGAACAAAAGCAGAAAGGAAAGCACACTGTTCAGTACAGTTTTGAGTGTCATGTTCAGCATTGTAAAATATCTAAGGTATCCATCACCTCAGTTCTTTTGGAAGGAAGACTTCATAAAAGGTAAAAGACATGCATTCATTGGCAGAAGGGGCTGTAAGGACTATGAATCAGTCTGGACTAAGACACCTAGGAAGTGGTCCAAATAGGAAATGGGCAAGGCCTGGATTAGTCACTGAAAGTGGCTGGTTGTGGGGTTGGAGATGATGGGATAATCCAGGCAGCTAGAAGCTCCACCAGAAACTGCACTGGATACCTACATGAATGCCTGTGAGCCCTACCTGTACAATCGGGCTGCAAAAGCACATGTGCAAGTGTGTAGTCAATAACACACTTTCGTGCACGTCAACGGCATTCACTTTGTGTAAAAGATCATGAAGAAATTCATCAGGCTGTGCCTGCTGAGTCTCTGGGTGTTGGGAGCTTACTGGTTCTCTCCTTGGAACATGACATATGGAAACAGCCATACAGACAACTACAGCCCTGCCCCGGAGGTCACCGTCCCCTGCCCACCCTGCAGTTACCACTAAGCGTCTCTTACTGCTTTCATCTGATTAGTCTGAAGAGCAATAGAGAAAGTTAGTGCAACCAGGAGAAAATGATCTCAATCTAGCCACAAACCAACAATAATGCAGCCAGAATCACCGCTGCCTTCCCAAAGTTACTTCACCAAAGCAATTAAATGCTGGTCTGAAGGTATCGCCTTTTCAGCAGAATGAGAGATTATTTCACTCTCCTTGTTCAATCAGGCCAATTTAAAACCACAAATTATGCTAAATGTGATTTAGGGTTTTGTTTTGTGGACACAAACAATAACCCCACATTCAATTCACTAATCCTATTTCAGCCTTTTGGTGTGTATGTGAGTTTTTTTGTTTAAAACTCCATTCAAGCTAAAGGGGGAAGAAAAATTTCACAGCTAATTTCCCCCCCTGGCTATACTAAAAACCGAAAGAAGTGAATATTCAGACCTATCTTGGGGGTAACAGTCACTCTTTCACCAACATTTAGAGAATGCTTATGTTCACAGCACCACACTCTTAGCACCTAGCATTTTAAAACCTTGAGGATCAAGTAAGAGAGGTATGCTATTTAAAAAGGAAGAAGTTACAAAAGAAGGGGTATGGGAGTTGATAAATGCAAACAGGTCTAGTGCTTGGAACAAACTAATCCCAACAAAACTGTCCATAAAAAATAACCAGTTAATAATATGAGTTGTGCAATAACTAAACTATACACATAACATGGCATGAACAAGTTCAGCTATTAGAAAAGGTAGCAATAATGTCACCAGTCAGATTATTCTGGTGGAATTTCTCAAGGTAACTAAATTACACATCGGCAAAAACATTTTAAAATACAGCTGAACAATGAGCATCAATATATTTATTATGCATTTGAAACATTCCTTTTCATCAACCTGTCCTGTTTCTGACTGGGACCCCAGCTGTCTACACACACACACACAGAGTCTACAGACAAGGAGCTGGGCACACAGAGGAAACAAAGGGACAGTGTGATGTACCAACACAGACAGGCGTGCTGGCCTGTCATCTCTAGCTGGCTCTGATTCCCCTGACTCAGCCCTAAACTTGCTGTGTGTTCTTACTCAACTCACCAACCTCTCTGGGTCTCCATTTTCTGGAGCGTAAATGACAAGGTTTGATTATAAGTTCTCTTCCTCCCGACTTTAAAATTCTGATTCTAAGAGCTGGACTATGAAAATCAATGATATGGATTTAAATAATGCAACAAACGAGGCCCTCAATTAGGAGGCTCAGTCATGTAGAACTTTGCTTATGACAGATTTAGTATCACTTTCTGTCAAGGACAGCTGCTTGAACTGCGAGACTACAGTTGCTACACTGGGGAGAAAGGTCCTTAACTAACCAGTCTCAGGTGTTCCTTGGCTCCTAAATGCCACGTTCTGCTTTAGTCACAGGATTTAATGACCACTAGGGACGCTTTCAGCCCAGAGCTTCTGCTGAGTTTTGGAAAAGGTGAAAAAGATATGGTCATTCCACACCAGGCACTATACAGAGCACAGCATTTGTAGCAATTCAGCCTAACAAGCCCAGCAGGGCCCTCTTTTCCTTAAAGTCTTCCTGAATCTAAGAATCTGACCGTTATTCTTGGAGTTCTGTCTGAGAGCTGTGTGCCAGCCCAGACTCAGGAATCAGCCTGCATAGTTTCTGGACAATCCCACAAGAAGCCCAAAGTCTCTGGGGTCTCAGAGGTGGAGGTCAGGAAGGGGACCCACCGAATCTCTTGCGTTAACGTCTCTTTAAAAAGCTCCCTCAGTCAGGAAGCCCCAGAGAGCACTCAAAGACACAAGGAATAGACCAGGGCTCCAACTGTAAGAAGCAGTTGACCCTCCTCTATTCCTGAGTACCAGCTCGACTTCTCTGAAAAGGACACATATGTGTCTGCATCAGTGTGTCCGCATCAGTAATGTTTATAAGAGACCCAATTACTGGGCACTGCACAGCTGAGGTGTATTCACAAAATCAATGTTATGCTCCAGAATATGCTTCCCCTGCTTGCTAGCTACATCTAAGTGCCTGCCCCAATACAAGGGCCTAAATCAACTACTGTCACAGCAATTCGTGCTTCACTCTGGGAGCATTTTCTTCTGGGATATAAAATTAACAATTCTACAACCAATCATGCATTTTTTAAAGCTTTTCAGGAGTTTGTCCACACAATAACAAATAGTAGGGCATAACAAATGTGTAGTCACTAGTTATATGTGGCTATTTAAATTTAAATCGAGCTGTGAATTTAAATTAGTGCAGCCACTATGGAAAAACAGTATGGAGACTCCTCAAAAATTAAAAATAGAAAATGATACAGCAATTCCACTTGCAGGTATTTATCTTAAGGAAACTCAATCACTATCTCCAAGAGGTATCTGCACCCCCATGTTCATTACAGCATTATTTACAAAAGCCAAGTTATGGAAACAACTTAAATGTCCATCAAAAGATGAATGAATAAAGAATATATATATATATATAAATACACACACACTGGAATACTATTCAGCCTTAAAAAAAGAATGAAACCCTGACATTTGTGACAACATGGATGGACCTTGAGTGCATTATGCTAAGTGAAATGAGTCTGGCAGAGGAAGACAAATACTGTATGATCTCACTTTTATGTGACAACTAAAAAACAAAACAAAGCAAAACAAAACAAACCCAAACTGATAGAAAAAGAGATCAGATTTTTGGTTACCAGAGGTGGAGGACAGGGGAATTAGATGAAGGTATTAAAAAAGAAAAATTTAAATCTAGAATAGTTGAAATTAAGTTAAATTCGTAATCCATTACTAGGTCACACACTTCAAGGTTCCGACAGCCCCGTGTGCCAGCAGCTGACACACTGGACAGCCCGGACACGGACACAGAGTTCCCATCACCGCAGGACGTTGTGGATATGCTGTCCTGGAGCAGGGCGTCTCACAACTTCAGGACACCAGAGTTCCCGGAGGGCTGGTTAAACTCAGACTGGCCGGGAGGGGAACCTCAGAGCTCATGACTCAGTCCGTGTGGGGTGGGGACCAAGAATCTGCATTTCCAACAAGTTCCCAGGGCGTGTGCTGGTGCTGCTGGTCCTGGGCCATAGTTTGGTCTAGAAAACTTTTAATTCATTGGTGATATCAAAAATCATGCCAAGTAAGATTATAATAATCTGTCTGATCCAAATTAAGATGGCCTGTCACCTGCAGGAGCTATGGAGCCTGGGGGGGGGGGGTTGATGTTCATAAAAGGTGGGGGGGGGGACACACACAAAAGACACTTAAGAGTGGTAATCCACCCAGCCCTGGGCTGTAATCAAACCATTTCCAGTCAACTCTGCTTCCCCCCAGGGATCTTTATGGGGAAATCAGCATGGGGCATTACCAACAGCATTGGGGTTGGGGGGGAGGCACTGAATTCCTGAGTTCACCAAGTTAAGTCACTTAGCAGTAACTTCATTATGGCCAAGTGTGGTCGGACCAAGAGATGTCACTTGTGATACTCTGGCATTCAAAACACTGAGGCCTAGCTAGAGATGCTCATGACAGCGACAGCACAGATCACCCAGGTGGGGTACAGCTGACTGTGGAGCTTTTTGCTTTTTGAGCAAAAGCATCTTGTGGCCCCAGCAGCAAAGAAACAAAAGTGCAAATTGACAGGCTCTGGGAGCAGCAGGCACCCCCCCACCCCTGACTCCTCCCCACCCACCACCACCACAAGGACAGAAGCTCACCTGCCTGCAGCCTCCAGAAGAGCCAGTGGGTGGCGTGCATTGGTCTTTAGAGCCTTATGGTTCACTGACCACCAGGTCCTCTTCAGCTACGAAGGGGTGGTCACACACCAGGCACCATGCTGCGACCCACGGCTACGGGGAGGGCAGAAGCTGCTCAGCACACATGTAGGTTCGCTTCATAAACACGGGCATGACATCAGAGGTAAACTCTACCCCCTCACTCTCTAGCAAACTTCTGACTGGTTAGAGCTACACTCTGCCCAACTATTTTTTGCAAGTACCCACATGTTTTTAGCTCTGGAGATTCCTGCAAAGGAGAGGCTCTGGGCTAGGACATGAAGGCAGGGGACCCTGCCTGCATGTCCCTTTGAAAAACTGAATTCATGGTTCAGCCATTGCCTCCTTTACAGGAAATCATGGATGAATTGCAAACCACCACTCATGTAACACCCAGTTACTAGAAAAATCACAAAAAAACATGAGAAAACATGAAAATGATAGTAAATTATTCATTATATATACAATGTGGACAGAAAAACCACCTAAAAGGAAATGGTGAAGCAAACATTTCTTTGCCCCAATATTTGATGACTATGATACTGGGTAACAATCATTCCCCTCTGCCCTGAATGAGCCAAGGTGGGAAGGAGCCAGATTAATAAAAATGATAGAAATATGACTTGGGGCCTTCCTGGCCAGAGTAAAAGGAAGGTCCCTTTAATCCTTAGCCATGCTAGCTGGACAACATGAGTCTATTCATACCACAGAGTCGATGTCTAGACTAATTACATAGGCACCAATTCTTTCAACAAATTAGGAATCATAGTCTTGAATGCCATGTTAATGGTTACATGTAAAGAAGAATCTCTTTACTCTTGCATACAACTATGCTCTTCAGAATTTTATACACACCAAAAATAGGTCATCTGTACTTATAGTGATGAATGACTTTTGTTTGCTGGCCAAAAACACATGGTGGATAATGAATTAATTATACTTTAGCACAGAATGTGAAGTTCAAAAATATACTAATGATAACTAATTTTACAGATTTTATGAGATTTCACCAAAAGCAGCAGTTAAAACAGTAAATTAGAGTAGTTATGGGTTATTTAAAAACAGTTTATGAAACAGCAAAGCAAATTCTCATTTAAAAGAATTTACATATTCTTCGAGGAAAAAAGAAAACACTAAAATTTCTAAACTCACACTCAATGAGGCCAACATCCCACAAATATTAGCTTTATAAATGAAAACAGACACCCATAGCTAGAGGTACATGCTTACTGTAGCCTACCACAAACCACCCTTAAGATTCTGCAGCTTAAGTAATTTTACCAACCAACCAAAAAAAAAAAATCCCTGATTTAATTCATGGCAAAAAGAATGGTCCTATTCTTTCAGCAACAGTGAGGATAATCAAGTATACAAAAATTAGGGGAAAAAGTTATAAGCAAGCAGTAAGGCAGATTTCATATATAAAGTCAAACATGCAAAAATATGTGTCCCTGGGCTATAAAAAGTGTGCACGCACAGTCAAACAAATCTAAAAAGCTGACAAGCATGGATTTCTGCTCCTGTGAGGATGCAGAATTTAGTTAAAATCTGAAAGTTGTATTAGCTTCCTAGAGAGAACCAAGGAAGGTCCACACAATCTTCAGGACTTCCACACCCTGAATCTTCTGGGAACACATCTGGGAGACACTGCCCTCGGGCTGACGACCACACTGCTTCCAAGGCAGGGCAGGGATAAACAGCTTTAATTTGGGAGCTGGGGGCTAAGAGGAAAGGCAATGGCATTCACTGGCCTGGGGGGGAAGTGCCATCTACTGAAAGGCAAGCAAAAGATAGAGGCTCCTCCGGGGAAGATGCTGAGACCTTCTGAACCACCAGAAGCGAGAAGGAAAAGGAAAATGTGAAAAAGCCTCAACCAATCAATGCTGAAAGCAAGCTCAGTACCTCACCAAGAGCTCCCTGGCTCATACACAAGTCATAATATTACACACACACACACACACACACACACACACACAGTCCTTGATCATTAACATTCAGAGGGAGACAGCAGACAAGCCATATTCTCTCTCTCTCTCTCTCTCTCTCTCTCTCTCTCTCTCACACACACACACACACACACACACACACACACACCCCACATACACACTCTGCCCATGGTTCCTGGCTCTGTTTACAATTACGAATTACTTCAGCAGGAGGCCACACTGGGTTGCTTCCCAACCTTCCTCGCCTTGTTTTGATGCTGAGGAAGAGTAATCCCAGGAGGAAGGAAGCGAGGGGGTGGAGAATGATGCCCAGGGCTACAAAAATCCACAAAACCCACACAGCAGCTTTGCTGACTCCTCTTTTGACAACAGCAACTCTGCCCTTTAACCTCAGAATCTGCCCCTGCTTTTCTGTGTGAATAAGAGAAGCTCCAGGGCCGAGGCTGGTCCATGGTATTAAACAGGTGCCTCATCTACACTGCACGGAACCTCGCTGGGAGAGGCGGCGGGGGAACGGCCAGCACAGAGGCGCGGAGGCCAGGAGAGCCCCAGCTTCCAGCTCTGCTTCCCTAACCGCTTCGGGCCCGAGGCGTCCGCGGGGCAGAAGTGCACAGTTTCCCCTCTCCCCCGCCTCACAGTGAGGCCACGTCCTCCCGAGGCTAAGGAGCTGCAGGGCTTACACTTGATTTTCCACACAGCACTGGCGAAGCTGGCGGGAAAGGAGGGCTTCCTGGGCAAAATGCAGAATTCACCTCAACTTTTGAAGAATGAGGAGATGTGAAGAGAGAGGCAGGCACTGCAGTAAGAAGCAGGTGATTAGAACAGAGAATGCATAGGCAAGAGAACAGGCTCAAAGAATGGCAAAAAGGTAGTTCATGTCGAGAACAGCTGAAGGGAGGTGGATGAGTGTGAACCGGCCGTCAGTCGGATCAGAGTGGTGCTCTGTCCCGGCAGCGGATTGGCAAAGACAGACCAAAATAGGAAAGGCGTTCTCAAGGGTCTGTTGAAATTGAAAACAAATTCATATATATATGTGTTCCGCTCAAGATTATAAATTCTTATTTAACAGAACTTAAATTTAAGCAGATATAACCACATGAACATTTTAAAAAGCCATCAAGAATGCGATTCACAATGCATTACAAATTATCTTTTTAAAGCTCTGTACAAATTTCCAGGAAACATCTCCTTTTAGGAAGAGCATCAGTATATCTACGGATGCCATCTTCCCCTGCACTGGGGTTTCTAAATCTGAGTTCCAAGCACCCCTCAAGAAGTCATGGGTGGTTTTACCAGGATCTGAAAATCTGTGGAAATTATAACCATTATGTACTTTTTTTCTATGGATCATGGACACAGCTTTCACCTTACTCTCAAAAAAAAAAACCAAAACAGTAAGTTATGAAATGTTAAGAACTGCTCTAAAGGAACATATATACCTAAGCATTGCACCTCTTAGAATATCCTTGTCCACCATGCACCACACCTCATACATGTACACACACATGCCATCTAAGAAGGTTAACTGATGATTTGTATATACATTTTTCTCCTAAGTCCATTCTGTTTGAGAGTTCTATTGTAAGTAGTAAAACCCTTCTCAAGATCAGCTCCCTCCCCGCCGCCCAAAGGGGCTAGTTAGGAACTGGAGAGTGACACGTTCAACCTGCCCCCACTTTTTTTCTCCACAACCTGACACTATTCTGAAATTCTCACAATTGAAGTTGTTCCATTTAAAAGTATACTGTGGAAGAATTAATACCCTACACGTTAGCTAGCTTCCTCCCAGCACAGAGCAGGAGTCCACGAAAAGGGCTTCTAGAATAGGTACATTTCGACTTGTGGGGCTAGCAAGAAAGGAATCACCGGACCTTGGTCGTCTCAGGGCTGAGGACACAACACCATCATGAGCCGGCTTCTCCCACCCCCACCCCCACTGGCCTTGGACGGTGCTGGTTCTGATCAGAGTCAAGAGATGCTTTCATGTGATGACCTTGCATGCAAACTTACTAAGACTAAAAATAACAACAAATTCCCAGCTGCAGGAAACTCTTTTTTTAATAGGACCCTAACTAATGGTCCCATCCCATAGATATTATTTAATTAATAGCTGTCAGACTCAAAAATACTATGTATATACATTTTCAAACCCTATCTTTCAAATGATGGCATGGTAACAAGCTGATAAATGGTCACTAATTTAAAAAATAAGCTATTGATCAAAGCCTCTGTATTACAAATTCATTTATACTATGTTAAAATGCAAACAGCCACTTGTTTTGACAGTGTCACAAGATAAATTCATGACACAGAGATGATTTATCTTGCATATTCCCCCCATAGTTTAATTTCATACAAGCCATGCACAGTAACTTTTGCATAAGGCATGACAAATAATCTATGCAAGAGGGACTAACTAGACACTTCAGAAGAGGAAGGTGTTGGAAGACTGGTGAAGGTCATTCTTAAGAGTTGGGACAGTTAATTTTTCTCATTCATCTCAAAAATCTATTATGTCTGTAGAACAAGGCTTCAATTTATTATGCTTTTTAAAAATTGCTTAATTTTCTTCACTGTAATTAAACCTGCATATTTTGAGAATGCAGTATTTTTATGTGGAGCATGCTGCTTAATTCATTTATAATAACACTGTGGCAACTATCCTACCAATATACTGATCTGCATAAAGTTTTAAAACATTATATTAACTTCTATGTATTTCTATCACATTTGACAAAGTATGGAAATCACTAAAAGAAAAATCCTAGCATTTTTATTCACTATTATTTGATTTCATTCATAAACTATATCTAATAGGAAATAGTCTGTTAAAAAATTTTGCCATAAAACTTTTTTTATGAGGTGTACTGCCTGCCTAGCTATTTCGGATACATTAAATGACAAGACCTGATCACATTAACATCTGAAGCTGCAGACAAAACTGCTAATACCTCAAGAAAAGGTTTAATATGACAGTTCAAAGTATAAAGCTAAACAGTTACCTTCAGAGACCTACACTCAGGAAAGGTTTCCAGAGTCGGCTCCTTAGTGTGGGCCCAGAGCCAAAGAGGCATGACGAGCGCTTCATCCTTAGCTTACAGGGCTGACCAAGTGAAAAGTACTGATGTCATATTTAAGGTGCTAGCAATATCTGTATATGGGTTTTGCTGTAAGAATAAAATTAGTTTTAAAATTAAGAGAAGCTTCACGTTAAAAAATCAATGCCTAGAATTTGTTTAATCACTGATGCAGAATATAAATTCACTTCATAATGCATAGTATTCTTCCCTACACAATGACATTTAGTAGAAGAATCAATATAAATATGCACAAAATGCCATTTTCCTGACTTTCACACAGTTACTTTTGAATTAAAATCTGGTTACATACATACATATTTTCAATTTTCTACCACTGAGGGGTGAGGGGAAAATTTCAGATATATCCAATACAAAATACTGAAGAAGGCAATAAAATTCTTCCAGTTTAAAGATATTAGAAGAAAAGAAAACTTTCTAACTCAAGAAAATACCCACAATAAACACTAAAAAAATTGTACGTGAAGCTAAAGGTATAATTTAAGGAGCAAAGCAGAAAAGTAACATACTCCTTATAGAAGGATCTACCTTAATTGTGGTAAACTTGCACTATGCAAATGACAACAGCAACATGCCCTGTTGGACAGAACACATAGTTTGCAAAAATTTTCATCTGGTAACACAAATTTGGTTTTTAATCTTTAGGCAAAAGACCTGGGGGAAAAAATACATGTCTCAACAGTAACCTCTAGTGGACAAGTGTTAAAATGGCATCTCAAAAGAACTGTAGGGCTTGAAACAAGGAGAAACCATTTGCAAAGCTAACACTTCTAAACACCATAAAAAATAGGGATCAGATTAAGGAGCCTACTGAAAAGACTCAGCTAACATTGGCTTAAAACAGAGTAATCACAAAGGCAGGGGGCAGAGGAGGAGGGCAGAGACATAGGAACACAGCCTTTGGAATAATCGCTACATTCCCTTCTTGCCAAACACAGAGCAAGCAAGCCCTTGGAGACATCAGCTCAGTCTGTTAGGACTTAGCACAACTCATCACCTATGAATCCATTCATCAACCGGTACTGAGTTCCTATTTCATTTTCCACATGCCTTTGGTAGTTTTGTGAGGTGGGAATACAAAATAGCCTCAGACAGAGCTCCTAACCTCAAGAAACTTATGATATAACTAACTATATGAAGAAATTGGCCAATAATGTGAGACCTTAAATATATAAAACTAACCTTAAGTGAAAGAGTAACAGGTCCGAAGCTGTGACCCCTCGAACAACACAAGGAGGCTTTATGCAGAAGTGAAACAGCTCAACCCATGACGTGCTGAGGAAGCAGCATCGCAGGCTGGTCACGGTCCCAGCTTTCCCCACCTGCGCATTCGGGGGTGCACCTGGGGACTGCTGCCACAGGACACCACTCCTTAACTATGAAAGGTCCTGAGAGACTATACAGATGATGGGGACGTCAATTCCCAGGACATAAGATGGTGATTCTTGGGAGCATTCAGTCCAGCACGTCTGAAATGAGCTCCTAATGAGTCAGGAACAGAAGTCTGCGGTGGCCCCATCTACAGCTCCCTGCGCCAGGGAGCCCTGAAGAAGCGGTCCCGTTCCCCACTGAGCACCTCACCCCCAGCCAGCTATCTCCTCTCGGGCCCTGCCGCCCAGTGCTCGTCCTTCCACCAGCCCTGCTCTGTGGGGACGATTGGGAAACCATGTCGTGCACTGCTGCAGGCATTAAACAAGAATGAGGAAAGGCCCCTGCTTTCAAGACAGCTTAAGATCTATTTGGAGAAAGAGAAGCAACGTGAAGCAAGAGAAGAACAAGTTAGTACCACACTGGTGCTGAGAGTCTGTGAACAACAGGAGCCTGGGGCGGAAAGAGCTCCAGTTGGCCTGAGCACTCAGGGTCCTCCAGGAGAGAACGGGGGCGAGGGTGACGAGGGTGGCGAGGCCAAAGAAGAGCAGAAGGGAGGAGGTGCAGAGCAGGCCCAGGCATGGGGAGACTGACCTACAGCAGCTGGTGGTAAGGAAAGGCCAGCTGTGAGGTGCGGGGCCAGATCAGGGCAGGTTCTGCAAGGCAGGGAAACACAACACCTTCTTCCAAATGTGTGCAGCATCACAGGGAAACTGGTGGCAGAGCCACAGCCCTGCTCTGAGACCATTCCCAATGGACCAGGAAAACCCGGTGGGGGGGTTTGCAGAGAGCACCAGTCACAGTCACAAAGGCAGAAGGAAAAACTTCACCTGCTGCTCGGCCTCCCATCTCCTTACATGCATCCTGGACAGGCAGGTAGGCAAGGAAGTCACTGCAGTGAGAGCAACTCTCACCATCTCCACCAAAACCCACCTGTCCACGCTGCCCCCAGCCCCCATGTTTAAATTCAACAGTGTCACTGTGACAATGAGGATCGCGAACAGCGATTAGCTTGGCAATTCTGAAATATTTTTTATGAACTCTAATACAAAAAACTTCAAGAGTTTCTGCTCACAGAATCTTGGGGACTGAAGGATCATCAGCCCGCTTTCAGCTTCCTCCTGGCCTCCCTCGTACTGTGTTGAGTGGCCTGTCCATGTCAGACCACCCGCAGGGAGAGGACGTCAGCTTGGTGCCACATTGTCCTGATGGCCCCGCAGATATTGACTCGAGGGGAGTCAAACGGTGGCCCCAAATCCGGTCCCTGTTTGAGTAAGCCAGTCATTCAGTCCGTGAGTACACAGCGGGATGTCAGAAAACAGTGCAGCTGGCGTACCAACTATGAGGAAAACACAAATACATCTGCAAGATAAAAGCAGGACTGAGGGGTTTATCTTTGGAGTCCCAGTGGTTTTAATGCAGCTGTCAGCCAGCCACTATTAAAACTAGAGAAACTGAAAGATGTTGATTACACTAAAAAGTGACAGGAGGGTGTGCTCCACTAAGTACATTTAATGCATATTTATATTTCCATCAAAGGACATATTTACTATAAATACTCGAAAAACCATAGCGAAGTCCTTCATTTAAATGCCAGAAAAATAGTAAAAAATGCTAATTTGACCTTAGTGGGACAGTCTGTGTGTCACCAACACCACTCACAATAGCTTGACACAGCGTTTACCAAGACGATTAATTAGAGTTTACTGGATTAGGTCGAAAGTGTCTCAAATGGCAGGGGGTGGGGTTGAGGAAAGAAGAAATATGACTTCCATTCACAGACAGCCTCTGTAACAGCAGACAATTTAACTCCTTGTTTATGACTAAATTAATCTCATATGCCTGGAGAAAGAAACTGACACACTGATTCCTGAGGTTCCTATATTTGTGAACATGTAAAAAGACAAAAACTACAACTATCTGGAAGGTTTTTTTAAAGAATAATTAGTGATGTAATGGGAATAAACCATGCTTTGCTTTCTTGTGTAAATGTTAACTGTTTTCGCTTGAATGATGATGCAGACCTAACAATGGTAAGCCTGGCAATTAAATATTTTTATGAACTAAGCAATAGAGAGCTTCAGGAATTTCTGCTCACAGAATCCTGGGGAATTAAGGGATCATGCAGTCCACCCTTCCAAAGTGCAAATCTTCTCTGACCCGGAATTATGGACAGCAGGACCATTTGCTACAAAAACCAAAACCATGAAACTGGCAATAAATTACCTATTACAAAAGTGGTAACATGTGACTTGAAGCCCCCACTTTCAGCTTCTGTGCCCACCACTCACTACGCAAACATGACAATTGTGCCACTCTGCTTTGCATTACAAATATGTGCTTTTCGCTAAAAATGAACTAATCTGCCTGTCTCCTGCACATGAGGGGCCCCAACTGCCACTCTTAATTCTCAATAATCAACGCCTTTGTGGCATTGCTTCAAGCTGTACATAACGCACATACACACACAAACTCACGACACAAATCCCGCAACATGACATTCTGCTCAATTTCACTGGGCTTGGAAAGCACCCTAACAAATTCTTACCACATGATGAGAAAATCATTCAAGTCTGCAGGAAATATGGCAAGCGCAAAGAAGTGACAGTTAGGAGTGAGAAAGGAGAGCCGGTCCCTGCCTTAAAATCTTTAAAGCCACAGCTCTAAGAATAAAATGGACCATTATCTTTCACATAAGATACTCCTATAAAAACAGAGACTAATTCTACCATATGTTAACCATACCACGAGCCACCAATGCCCCAGACTTGAAGATCTGAAAACTGAGGATGCAAATTTATACACTTTATACAACTTCATTGGCTCTTCCGCTGTCAATCAGGGAGGGAAATTTTATCAATAGTTAAATATTCCCCCTTTGAAGAGGAAGTATAAATAAAAGCCAGTAACTCTCATTCTAATGTTTTTGGTCTTTTTCCCTGAGATGCTAACAAATGGTATGGCAGGTCAGGTCACTGTGGCATTCACCATCCTTGAATGGGGCCATTTGTAGAGAAACAATGCTATTTTCTTTTTTCAGTTTACACACACAATAGGAAAGAATCTGGAAAAATACAGAAGACCATGTGCTCATATATCTTAGTATCACCAAAATAAATTTTAGGTTCCCCCAAATAACCATCTGTTTGTTATTAGTGTCTTTAAAGTAAACAGAATCAGTGACATGACAGTATCACCTACAGGTCAGACATTGTGTAACGCATGATCAAGTCAACTCACTTGTTAGCTTGTTGTGGCTCAGGACCAGCTGTGTGATGTGGGATAAGGAGACTGTAAAAGAAAAAAAGAAAAAATCATGCAATAAGTAAATGTACCCAAATGATACCGACACTCCTACAAGGTAAAGAGCTAAATTATTTTCACAGGTTCAAATGTCACCACTCAGAAAAATAAAAGCAAGGATTCCTATAACCTGTCTGTTAAATCAAATTAAGAAAAGTCATGCAATTAGTGTTGTAATAAGTACAGCAAGCTGGAACTAATGAGATTAATGTCTCAGGATCAAACATGACAAGGTCCAGTCAGCTCTGCTCGCAGACCGGGTCCTGGTCTAGCCTGAGAGGTCCTGACCCACCTCAGTAACCTGAGCCACTCACAGGGACGGGCCGAGGGTGGGAGAGACACAAGCGCACACCTGTGCTACAGAAGTCATCATATCAAGAGGGGAAGACCATGTCACAGAAGCCGGGCAGCAGGTTACTTCATCTATGCCCACTGCCAATGCAGAAATTCTTCTGCACACTATTAGACGATCAGAAAAAAAATCTTTTTTTCCTCTCAAAATATTTTGGTTGATGTTTCAAAGCACCTGCTGATTGTTTGACAGTTTTAAACATTATCTTGGAAGTTTAATCTGCTAAACAACATTAGATTTGCTTAAATTATGGTTTTCCCAACTATTAAGAAAAGAAATATACACAGATCCACCAAAAAAGAAAAAAGAAAAAAAAAACAGAGAAAAAGTGACCTGCCTTCCATTTTGGGTTCTAAGACTTCACTTTATGATGATATATATATATGTGCAATATAATTATATAATATATAATGATATATTAGTTCAGAACAGACCTAGACATTTTTCCAATATTCTTTCTATAACAACATTTTATTAATGCAGTAGAGTTTTCTCCTTATGAGGGTAAGAAGACAAAAATTTTCTGAAGAAAGGTCTCAGTGCTGGAGCCCAGCATGCAAAGAAGTAAATGCATATGCATTCCTCTTGACCACAACTTTTGAGTATTTTTCTTTTTTCTCTCAACCGTCACAAAGTCATAGAAAAACTCAACATACAGTAGTACAAAGACCTGTTTTCCTGCTCTGATTCATTTGAGATTAAGCTGCTGACCTATTGCCCCATAAACTTAGGATGTTCCTACAAAGAGACTCTCCTACTTAATTACAACACAGCCACCAAAGTCATATAACCTTAACATGATACACCACAACCATCTAACCCCTGGCACTCATCCAAGTTGCACCAACTATCCCAATCATTTCTGTTATAGAAAAGGATCTACATTGCTTGTAGCTACTAGGTCTCTCCAAGTCACCTTTAATACTAGAGCTTCTCTCCTTGACTTTCACAAGCTTGGCAACTGTGAAACCTGCAGGCCAAATCACTTTGCATTATGTCCTCCCCTGTGGATTTGTCACTTGTGTGTTCTTGGTTGTAAAGCATCTCTGGCAGGAATATAGAAGAAATGCTGTTCACACTGAAACCTATCAGGTGCCACATGGTTTCAATTTGTCCAGTCACAGATGAGCTTTCCTTGATCACTTATTTTTGCCAGACTTCTCAATACAAATTTATTCTTTTCCCCTTTGTAATTAATATTTTTGGGGGGGTTACCTTGAAACTCACAAATATCCTGTCCACACGTATTCCATGGTCTCCAACCAGGGTTATTTCGAGCTCACAGAACATTTGGAGATGTTTTTTATGCTAATCACTAGAGCGGCTGGAAAAGCTAAGTTTGCGCATGTGCTCACATCGTCTTCTCACTGGACAGCTCTTCCTACCAGCCAGCAGCAATCTACAGCAGCTGCCCCTACAACCCGCAAAGCAGCCAGCCCACTGCTGAATCTTCCTCCTTTAAAAGGTCAACGGTGTTGCTTTTGAGAAGCTGCAATCTGTTTATTTGTACTTATTTGCATGGCTTTGTGGTTTTTGGCTTTAGTCAACGGGTTACAATCTATCATTACTATTTATGTCGCTGTGCAAATTGTCCTGATTTGGCCAGTGGGAGCCTGTCCAAGCTGGCTGCTAAAGTCCTTGGGTCATATCTCCAGGCACTCTTTCTGGCCCATCAAGATATGCAAGTTCATCTTGTACTTTTTCTGCCACAGCCCTAGAATCATGATTTCTCTAATGAGCTCTGCTAATTTTTACTGGAAAATTATATTCATAAACCAAAATCTGATCTGGGCGCCAACTGTGCTCATTGGTATTTGGGGGTTCATTATTCTTAAGACCTCTGAGTGCACAGAGCTACAGCACACACACACACATACCCCTCCCTAACTGTATTTTTTTTAATTACCAAATGTACAACACAGTGGTTCAACAACCCCCTCTCACTGCCCCCTCCACCCCCACTTAGTAACCACTAGTAGTCACTTCTCAGTGTCTATGACTTTAATGCTGTTTTGTTCCATTTTGCTTTGTTTTTTTTTTTGTTTTTTTTTAGTATCGTCCAACTTTATTTTGAGCCATTTTAACATGCATGTATAGTGGTAGCTCATTGTGGTTTTAATTTGCATTTTCTTAATAACCATTGCTATTGAGACCCTTTTATTTTTTTTGTTGTTATCATTCATATAGTCACATAAGCAACATTGTGGTTACTAGATTACCCCCATTATGAAACCCCCACCACATTACAGTCACTGTCCATGAGCATATTAAGATGCTATAGAGTCATACTTGTCTTCTTGATGCCATACTGCCTTCCCCGTGCCGGCCCCTATGTATGTGTGCTAATCATAATACCTGATTGCCCTTCTCCCTCCATTCCCACACACCCTCTCAGTCTCTTTCCCTTTCTTAACTTTTAGTCAATTCTTGGGTTCTGTCAGTCTGCTGCTGTTTGTTCCTACAGTTTTTGCTTTGTTCTTATACTCCACAGATGAGTGAAATCACTTGGTACTTGTCTTTCTCCACCTGGCTTATTTCACTGAGCATAATACCCTCTAGCTCCATCCATGTTGTTGTAAATGACAGGATTTGTTATCTTCTTATGGCTGAATAGTATTCCATTGTGTATGTGTACCACATCTTCTTTATCCATTTATCTACTGATGGACACTTAGGTTGCTTCCATTTCTTGGCTATTGTAAATTGTGCTGCGATAAACATAGGCATGCATATGTCTTTTTCAAACTGGGATGCAGCATTTTTAGGGTAAATCCCTAGGAGTGGAATTCCTGGGTCAAATGCTATTTCTATTTTGAGTTTCTTAAGGAACCTCCATACAGCTTTCCACAATGGTTGAACTATTTTACATTCCCACCAGCAGTGTAGGAGGGAGGGTTCCCCTTTCTCCACATCCTCACCAGCATTTGATGTTCCTAGTCTTTTCTACGTTGGCCATCCTAACCGGTGTGAGGTGATATCTCATTGTGGTTTTAATTTGCATTTCCCTGATAATTAGCAATGTAGAGCATCTTTTCATGTGGCTGTTGGCCATCTGAATTTCTTCTTTGGAGAAGTATCTGTTCATATCATCCGCCCATTTTTTAATAGGGTTATTTGCTTTTTGGGTGTTGAGGCATGTGAGTTCTTTATATATTTTGGATGTTAACCCCTTGTCAGATATATCATTTACAAATGTATTCTCCCATACTGTACAAAGTCTCTGTGTTCTGTTGATGGTGTCCTTTGCTAAACAGAAGCTTTTTAGTTTGATGTAGTCCCATTTGTTCATTTTTTATTTTCTTTCCCTTGCCTGAGGAGATGCATTCAGGAAAAAGTTGCTCATGTTTATATTCAAGAGATTTTTGCCTATGTTTTCTTCTAAGAGTTTTATGGTTTCATGATTTACATTCAGGTCTTTGATCCATTTTGAGTTTACTTTTGTGTATGGGGTTAGACAATAATCCAGTTTCATTCTCTTGCATGTAGCTGTCCAGTTTTGCCAACACCAGCTGTTGAAGAGGCTCTCATTTCCCCATTGTATATCCATGGCTCCTTTATCGTATATTAATTGACCATATATGCTTGGGTTTATATCTGGGCTCTCTAGTCTGTTCCATTGGTCTATGGGTCTGTTCTAGTGCCAGTACCAAACTGTCTTGATTATTGTGGCTTTGTAGTAGAGCATCAAGTCGGGGAGCATAATCCCCCCACTTTATTCTTCCTTCTCAGGATTGCTTTGGCTATTCAGGGTCTTTTGTGGTTCCATACGAATTTTAGAACAATTTGCTCTAGTTCGTTGAAGAATGCTGTTGGTATTTTGATAGGGATAGCATTAAATCTGTAAATTGATTTAGGCAGGATGGAATTCTGACAATATTAATTCTTCCTATCCATGAGCATGGGAGGTGTTTCCATTTATTGAAATCTTCTTTAATTCCTCTCATGAGTGTCCTGTAGTTTTCAGAGTATAGGTCTTTCACTTCCTTGGTTAGGTTTATTCCTAGTATTTTATTATTTTTGATGCACCTGTGAATGAAATTGTTTTCCTTATTTCTCTTTCTGCTAGTTCATCATTAGTGTATAGGAATGCAACAGATTTCTTTGTATTAATTTTGTATCCCACAAATTTGCTGAATTCAGATACTAGATGTAGTAGGTTGGAGTGGATTCCTTCTGGTTTTTTATGTACAATATCATGTCATCTACAAACAGGGATAGTTTAATTTCCTTCTTGCCAATCTGGATGCCCTTTATTTCTTTGTGTTGTCTCACTGCCATGACTAGGACCTCCAGAATTATGTTGAACAGAAGTGGGGAGAGTGTGCAGCCCTGTCTTGTTCCCAATCTTAGGTGAAAAGCTTTCAGCTTCTCACTGTTAAGTATGATGGTGGCTGTGGGTTTGTCATATATGGCCTTTATTATGTTGAGGTGCTTCCCCTCTATACCCATTTTGTTGAGAGTTTTCATCATGAATACATGTTGAATTTTGTGGAATGCTTTTTCAGCATCTATGGAGATAATCATGTGATTTTTGTCTTTTTTTGTTGATGTGGTGGATGATGTTGATGGATTTTTGAATGTTGTACCATCCATGCATCCCTGGAATAAATCCCACATGATCTTGATGGATGATCTTTTTCATGTATTTTTGAATTTGGTTTGCTAATATTTTGTTGAGTATTTTTGTGTCTATGTTCATCAGGGATATTGGTCTGTAATTTTCTTTTTTTGTGGTGTCTTTGCCTGGTTTTGGTATTAGAGTGATGCTGGCCTCATAGAATGGGTTTGGGAGTATTCCCTCCTCTTCTACTTTTGGAAAACTTTAATGAGGAAGAGTATTAGGTCTTCACTAAATGTTTGATAAAATTCAGTGGTGAAGCCATCTTGTCAGGGAGTTTTGTTCTTTGGTAGTTTTTTGATTACCAGTTCAATTTCCTTGCTGGTAATTGGTCTGTTTAGATTTTCTGTTTCTTCCTGGGTCAGCCTTGGAAGATTGCATTTTCTACAAAGTTGTCCGTTTCTTCTAGGTTATCTACTTTGCTACCATATAATTTTTCATAGAATTCTCTCATAATTCTTTGTATTTCTGTGGTGTCCATAGTGATATTTCCTTTATCATTTCTGATTCTGTTTATGTGTGTAGACTCTTTTTTTCTTGACAAATCTGGCCATGGGTTTATCTATTTTGTTTGTTTTCTTGAAGAACCAGCTCCTGCTTTCATTGATTCTTTCTATTGTTTTATTCTTCTCGATTGTATTTATTTCTGCTCTAATCTTTATTATATCCCTCCTTCTACTGACTTTGGGCCTCCTTTATTGTTCTTTTTCTAGTTTTGTTTGTGAATTGTGAATTTAGACTGCTCAGTGGGATTGTTCTTCTTTCCTGCGGTAGCCCTGTATTGCAATATACTTCCCTCTTAGCACGGCCTTTGCTGCATCCCACAGAGTTTGTGGTGTTGAGTTATTGTTCACATTAGTCTCCATATATTGCTTGATCTCTGTTTTTATTTGGTCATTGAGCCATTGATTATTTAGGAGCATGTTATTAAGCCTCCATTTCTTTGTGGGCTTTTTCATTTTCTTTGTGTAATTTATTTCTAGTTTCATACTTCTGTGGTATGAGAAGCTGGTTGGTACAATTTCAATCTTTTTGAATTTACTGAGGCTCTTTTTGTGGCCTAGTATATGATCTATTCTTGAAAATATTCCATGTGTACCTGAGAAGAATGTTTATCCTGTTACACTCATTCTGTAGATGTCTGTTAGGTCCATCTGTTCTAATGTGTTGTTCAGTGCTTCTGTCTCCTTACTTATTTTCTGTCTGTTTGATCTGTCCTTTGGAGTGAGTGGTGTGTTGAAGTCTCCTAAAATGAATGCATTGCATTCTATTTCCCCCTTTAATTCTGTTAGTTTTTGTTTCACATATGTAGGTGATTCTGTGTTGGGTGCATAGATATTTATAATAGTTATATCCTCTTGTTGGACTGAGCCTTTTGTCACTATGTAATGTCCTTCTTTTTCTCTGGTGACTTTCTTTGTTTTGACATCTGTTTTGTCTCATACAAGTACTGAAACTCCTGCTTTTCTCTCCCTATTAGTTGCATGAAATACCTTTTTCCATCCCTTTACTTTCAGTCTGTGTATGTCTTTGGGTTTGAAGTGAGTTTCTTTTGGCAGCATGTAGATGGGTCTTGTTTTTTTATGCACTCAGTGCCCTATGTCTTTTGATTGGTGCATTCAGACTATTTACATTTAGGGTCATCATCGATAGGTATGTATTTATTGCCATTGCAGGCTTTAGATTTGTGGTTACCAAAGGTTCAAGGATAATTCCTTACTATCTAACAGTCTAATTTAAATCACTTAGTATGCTATTACAAATACAACCTTAAGGTTTTTTTTCTTCCTCCTTTCTCTTCCTCCTCCATTCTTTATATATTAGGTATTGTATTCTGTACTCTTTGTCTATCCCTTGATTGACTTTGGGGGTAGTTGATTTGATTTTGCATCTGCTTAGTAATTAATTGTTCTACTTTCTTTACTTTTATTTCCCATGGTGACAGCTATTTAGCCTTAGGAACACTTCCATATATAGGAGTCCCTCCAAAATGCACTGTAGAAGTGGTTTGTTGGAGGTAAATTCTCTCAGCTTTTGCTTATCTGAAAATTGTTTAATCCCTCCTTCAAATTTAAATGATAATCTTTCCAGGTAGAGTATTCTTGGTTCCAGGCCCTTCTGCTTCACTGAGTTAAATATATCATGCCACTCCCTTCTGGCCTGTAAGGTTTCTGTTGAGAAGTCTGATGATAGCCTGATGGGTTTTTCTTTGTAGGTTATCTTTTTTCTCTCTCTAGCTGCTTTTAAAAGTCTGTTCTTATCCTTGATCTTTGCCATTTTAATTATTATATGTCTTGGTGTTGTCTCTTGGGTTCCTTGTGTTGGGAGATCTGTGCACCTCCATGGCCTGACACACTATCTCCTTCCCCAAATTGGGGAAGTTTTCAGCAATTATCTACTCCAAGACACTTTCTATCCCTTTTTCTCTCTTCTTCTTCTGGCACCCCTATAATGCGAATATTGTTCCATTTGTATTGGTCACACAGTTCTCTCAATATTCTTTCATTCTTAGAGATCCTTTTTTCTCTCTGTGCCTCAGCCTCTTTGTATTCCTCTTCTCTAATTTCTATTCCACTTACCATCTCTTCTGCTGCATCTAATCTGCTTTTAAATCCTTATATGGTATGTTTCATTTCAGATAATAGAATTTTTTAATGATTGAATCTCCATCCTAAATTCGTCCCCCAGTTCTTGAATATTTTTCTGTACCTCCATGAGCATGTTTATGACTTTTATTTTGAACCCTGTTTCAGGAAGATTGGTGAGTTCAGTTTCATTTGTCCCTTTTTCTGGTGTTTCTGAGATTTTTGCTTCAACCAGGTTCCTTTGACGTTTCATATTTCTATGTGGCGCCCTCTAGTGCCCAGAAGCTCTTGTCTCTGGAGCTGCTCCATCCCTGGAGTGATGTGGGGGTCGCAGGGGAGTAGCGCTGCTGCCTGCAGGGAGGAAAGAGCTATTTCCTGCTTCCTGGCTGTAGTGTTTATCTCCACTATCAGAACCAGTGGGCTAAGCACACTGGTGTAAGCCTTTGGAGAGGAAAGAGCTGTTTCCTGCTTTCCGGCTGTAGTGTTTAACTCCACTATCAGAACCAGTGGGCCAAGCACACAGGTGTAAGCCTCTGTGCTTTGCATCTGTAACTGCTGTAGTCAGGGCCTCCTTCTGGCTGGCCTGACACCAGGGCAGGGACTGCTGGTTTGCGAGCTGGTGCCAACAGGCTTGGAGGAAGGCACAGCTGGGAGCATATCACAGTGGGGGGCCTCGGAGATGAGCAGCCAGCCAGGGGTTGGAGCACCTAAAGCTCCTGAAAGTTCCCAACCTGCTGGCCAGAGCCCACCCAAACAACCTTGTCCACCTATCCCTTCTCCTGCGCAGCAAGCTCCGTGCAAACTCTGACCCTTCAGCAGCCCTCTCACTGCTAGGAAGCCTCTCAGACCACCCACCTTTCCTTTGTCCCAGAGCAGCCAGATGAGGATCCCTGTTCTCCACAAATGGCTGGAATCTCAGTCTCTCTAAGCATTCTTCCTGTCTTAGCTTTCCAACCCCACTAATCTCCAGAGCACCACACAATGTAGGTGTGTGCTCCCAAAGCAGATCTCCAGGGCTGGGTTTTCAGCAGTCCTAGGCTTCCACACCCTCCCTGCTCTGTTTCTCTTCCTCCCGCTGGTGAGCTTGGGTGGGGGAAAGGCTTGGGTCCCACTGGATCAAGGCTTGGTAGGTTACCCTGTCTTGTGAGGTCTGCTCTGTTCTCCAGGTGTATGCAGTCTGGTGCAGACTTCTTTCCTATTGCTCTTTTAGGATTAGTTGTATTAACTATATTTTCATATTTTGTTGGCTTTGGGAGGATTTCTCTGTCTCACCTCTCATGCTGCCATTTTGAATCTATTTTTCTCTGTTTTTATATTCCACAAGTAAGTGAAAACATATGGTATTTGTCTTTCTACACCAGGCTTATTTCACTGAGCATGAGGTGAAGTTGGAGGTGTTGGTTCTAGTCACACCCTTGATACTAACTTGGAATTCTTTGGTCAAGTCACAAGCCTCTCTGAATCTTTTTTATTCTATTTTATTTCATTATCACTGATGTGCAATCTTGTGATGGTTTCAAATACACAATGCAGTGGTTCAACATTCACCCATCTTATCAAGTCCCCCACTCCAGTGCAGTCACTGTCCATCAATGTAGTAAGATGTTATAGAGTCAGTAACTGTACTCCCCATGCTATATTACCATCCCTGTGACCAACCTATGTATGTGATTAAGAATGATTGTGCCCCTTAATACCCTTCACCCTCTCCCAACCCTCCCCAACCCATTTGATAACGAGTAGTCCTTTCTCAGTGCCTATGAGTCTACTGTTGTTTTGTTCGTTTAGTTTTGCTTTGCTGTTACACTCCACAAATAAGTGAAATCATTTGGTACTTGTCTTTCTCTGCCTGGCTTATTTCACTGAGCATAATACCCTCTAGATCCATCCGTGTTGCTGCAAATGGGAGGATTTCTTTTCTTTTTATGGCTGAATAATATTCCATTATGTATATGTACCTCATCTTCTTTATCCATTCATCTACTAATGGACACTTAGGTTGCTTCCATATCTTGGCTATTGCAACCAATGTAGTGATAAACATGGGGTGCATATAACTTTTCGAATCAGGGATTATGTTTTCTTCGGGTAAATTCCTAGGAGTAGAATTCCTGGGTCAAATGGTATTTCTAGTTTTAGTTTTTTGAGGAACCTCCATACTGCTTTCCACAGCCACACACCTGTATTGATTCCACTACTTATATTACAGAAAACCATGAGTTCACAACAATATAACAATTCCAGTACAATGTCCCACAGTTCATTCTAGCTTTCTCCTTTTCTGTATTTGGAACCCCCTTGCCCAACAGTGAAAAGTCTGGCTTCCATTATCTTTAACCTAGTTACTCATGTAATCAATACTCCTGTATGTAACAGCCCATTATCTTTAACCTAGTTACTCATGTAATCAATACTCCTGTATGTAACAGCACAAAACAGTCATCTTCCAGCCAGATTAGGGCAGCTCAAGACGGTGTTCAGGGATGCCCTCAAGTCTTGTACTGACTCATGGCCAAGAGGAGGAGTAAGCTAGCTAGAGAGGTGTTTGGTTTAACACTGCAGATGCTCCAGAAGCCCCATGGGCCAGCTTGCTCACCTGTTCAGGGATGTGCAGACTGCAAGCCTATCCCTGGCTGCAGTGTGCATAACCAGTCAGGCATAAAAGACACTTTTTGGACATTTTTGCCCAAGCTCTTCTTCCTCACACATGTTGTAACAATTCCTAATGTGGAGATGAAATATGTCCTGAGCAACTAACAAACGCTCCTGGGAGCTGCGCCATTAAGCTTCCTGGGCCCCAGTGCTCACCTGTGCTTTCTGACTCCTGCTGAACTGGGTCCTGGGCCATTAGCTCCTCATGTGAGTTGGCTCTGTGACTCTGAGTCCTTTCAGCTATCTCTTTTTCTTTCCCACTTACTTGCTTTATGACTGAACAGTTAAGGAAAAGGGGAAGAGAAGGAAATGGGGAAGGAGAAGAGCATTTTTATGGTTTTTAAAAGAACCATAAAGGTGGTGTCTCACATGATTTTAATATTTTAGACATCACCCAACATCTCTCAATTTTTATTTGTAAGAGCAAAGATTTTCTGTCCACCAAATAAAGCATTCCTCTCTAAGGTATACAGTCTGACATGAAAAAAAAGCATCTCAAAGAGCTGTCCTAGTACCAAACGAGAGGGAACAGACTCAGGATGTATGAGTTAAGACTATGATCACCTTCATGTGACAGCAAAAAACACAAGTTTCACACAACAGGAAGTTTCTCTCCCACTTACAGACAGGCAATCCAGAGAATCCTTGTGTCTTGTTCCTTAACCATCCCCAAGGCACGGCTCCCACCTCAAGGTCCAAGATGGCTGCCTCAGCTTAGCCATCATGTCTGTGCTCTGCTCAGGAAGATAGAAAGGAAAAAGAAGGCTTCCTCCTTAGGATACTTTCAAAGAAGTTGCACATGGCACTTCCACATGAAAGCAATTGAAATTTGTAATACAGTGATGCCTAGCTGTAAGGAAGTTGGGGAAATGTAGTCTGTATTGCAGGTGACCACATAACAGCTAAAAATTAGAGACTTAGCAAACTGGCAGATGACAGCTTCTAAACACTAGCAGACCACTCCATCTGAGCATCACAGAAATCAATTCTGGTTACAAAAGAAAATGGATAATCCTCCCATTTCTTCTTGCATTAATTTTCTTAAAATATAACAACTAATTGGGAAAAAAAATTTGCTCTTCTCCCAGCTACTATGCTCAATGAAAGATTTCATCAGAGAAAACTGGTTCTTGGCAATCATTTCATTGTGTCAACAAGCATTTAGCAGGAGAGGAAACGACAAAGTTTGAAAGTTCTTTTTTTGTTTTAATAGAGAAGAGAAATTCAGTTGTTGATTCACCTGATCATGCCATGAGAATGTATTTTTCTTTCTCACATTGTTACATGGCTACATGCTAGAGTACATAAGAGGAAGGAAAATTAAAGCATAAAAGAAAAGGTTGATAAAACATCTTTGAGAAAGTATTTAGGGCAACAAAGGACTCAACTTAGGGTTGGGTCTGCAGGGAGGGCAGTCAAGTTGGACAGAATCAAAATCCCAGAATCAATCACAAAGCCTGGTAGAGGCCTTTAAAGACCTAGGAGCAACAGATGTGTCCATACAACCCGCCACCCCCTTCCACTTGGCAATGATGAGTTCACTGTGAGCCTTGTAGGGAAACTGCACTGCTAAAAAGAAGGGAGAAAAGGTCTACCAAAATAGAATGGATTATTCAAAAGTACAAAAGCTGCCCTAGTCTAACATGTTGGAAGAATGGAAGCAGGCTGTACCAACTGACCCGCCTTGTGAACCTTAATCACACACTGGGAGGTCTCCCACTGTGTGAATAACATACTTAAATGGTCCTGCTAGCCATAAACTGTCAAGAATGGGGAGCACCAGAAAAGAGAGAGCTATTGTTAAAGTTCCTAAAGCAATGTTAAAGTAGGCTTTGCCTGGGCATTCCCAATATAGAACATGTTTAAAAAAAATCAACCAAACTAAGAAGTGTGTTGACATAGTTTGATGTTGAAGGATACAGTTAAATGTCACAATGCCTTGGCTATCATTCTGCCACCAGCCTTTAGGAATGGTATTTGGGTGAACATTGTAGCAAGCCAAAATGAACAGTGAGAAACAAAGTTGTTGAGAAAGAGGTCTTCGTGGGTGAAGTGGGGCCAGGGTGAGGTTGCTGGCAGTCTATATATGACCTGTGATTGATTGTTTGTTCCCTGGCCAAGGAGGGAGCCCACAGGAAAGTGCTCAAAAAGGAACTGGTTGGTTCAATTATTTCACAAGAAACACACCTAAGGACTCATTTGGGCACTCCCTCACTAGGTATTTACTGATCAGGCTCAGAGTTCCAACAGTCTCTCTACCTTGGAGAATCTATTAGAAGTAATGTTGCCTGTGCATCCTGGTTAGCCTGGACAGTTGTGGATTATACCTGCTGTCCTCTCAAAATGTTCTTGCTTGGATGATAAGCTACAGTCATTCAATTTAGGGAACACAGAACATATACCCCAAATCCAAAAATATAAGGTATAAAAAGGATCATGGACATGAGAGAAATCTATCTGAAAGGCTACTGGCAGTTCAGAAGATGTTCCTTACTGTGGGATGACATGCAAAAAATGCTTTAGGGCACAGGGTACACCATGCACAGAAGCTGGACATGGAAGACATATGGGAACTGGAGGCTACAGAAGCAATCCCAGGCTTATCTGAGCAAACAGATGGAAGGTAGGGAAGGTACAGGACTGGAAGGGACAGCCAGTATTTTAATGAAAAAATCAGAACAATCAAAGGACAAAGTAAACATTCTTAGAAAAGGAATCCTAATTTCCAGGTAACACATGGAAGCAGGCATTATTTAAAAGAGGTTCAGTTTTTTCCTCCTCTTTCAGTATGAAGTAGGCAGTAAGAGAAGATAAGAGAAGCGTAACATCTACAGCACCATAAGATGACATTATAGACTTTTTTCAAAATAATCCAACATATCACAATGACGTGGCACACTGCAAATTGTCTCCACAGTTTTGTTTGGCAAATTAGAAAACAAATGATTCCTTTGGTGACAATTGAAAGAAGGTAAAAAGTTCTAGCTTCACAGAATGACATTTAAATCCAGCAAAATAACAACAACAACAACACAGCCAGGTGGAAATGGGGAAGAAAACTGGAAAACACAAAAATGGGCTTGAAAGTTTCTGCAATCTTTTGACAGGTCAAAACTAGCCATCTTTGGGTTCCAACTGAAGGGTTTTACAAAGCTGGTCACAAAAACTGGGCTGTGCCCACCAGTTCATTTCACAGACTGCATTCCAAATGGATGCAATCAGAAAAGTAACATGATCACCAGAAGGCAAATGCAGTAGCCCTTTTTGACAGCTCTTGTGGTAGCAAGTATTGCCATGTTAGAAGAGCAGCTGTACCTCCTGGGATATTCAGACGGCCACCTTGTTTGACAACTCAAGGTAGCACCATTCAAGCTCTGTGCAACTCTACAGGTGACATCACAAATAGTATCTATTAATTCAATTCCTCCCCAAGTTGTAAACCAAAGAGAATATTTAACTTGAACTTAAAATTCAGGATGGCCCAAATGGCATTTCTGTTCTGGGTCCCCAGTAGGGTACAAACAGCAACAGCCCTAAACAGCCTTGATTCAGAGACTCCATGGGGATGTGGGAGCAAGCAGATGTCAGCACCAGGAAGCTATGCTGACCAGTCTGGGTTTTGTCTCCACGACACATGATTAAAATGCCTGCCCAGGTCACATGGCTGAAATTGTTTCATTCTTGGTAGTAGAGTACAGATTCAGATATTCTTAAACATGTGGCTTTGAACAATATATTAAGGTGAAGACAGACAGTAAAATGGTTGATACCAAGCTATAATAAAAATATCTGATTCATCAACACACCCAGAATCACAAAAACATTTCTTTTGAATTTCATTCATAATTTAAAACTGCAAAAATAATCATAATGGTCTGAATGTTTTCCTTACTTCACAACTGATGATTCTGGTGAACTGGAAACTCTATAGTAGCAAGTTTTCACATTTGATTACTTGACTGAATTCTATTATTTGCAGATAAAGGTTCTATCAACCGTAATTACCTGCTTTTTCATTCAAGAGAAAGCATTTATCATGTGTGACCACTGAAAAAAATGTTATACCTTTTTTGATAAATAAGAGCAGAGAATTCACATGTGTTGAGACTCCCCAAAGGGCTGGTCACTGACTACGGGCTTTGTGACCACCAAGACGGATGCTAGACCCAAGTCACTGTCATTAAAAATGTGGCACCCACATCATTCCTGTTCAAACATATCACTTCACAGTCTCTCCCTCAAGAAAAAGAAAAGAAAAATTACAGTTCTGAAAATGGCTGGGAGAATTATGGAGAAAAATACAGTCAGTCACCTAAGGTCAGTTGCCCTTTAAGTGTAAATAGGAGAGTATTAACACATGCTCAGCAAATTACTACTGTTTTGCAAGGCTGTGCTTACTTGGTGTGACAGAGATGGAATCTGAGACACAGTTACTGTCCTCAACAAGTTTATTCTGTAAAGATAAACGGGAGGCAGTAAAACATGATGACATGTAGAATCGAAGTGCCACGAAGGAGGTACCCAGATTCTAAACTTCCATTAAGAGAAATGCTTGACAAGCTTTTCAGGATTAGTCCAGAGTCTTCAAAGTCCAGAGTCCATCTTACTCTCCTACCTCCCGACCTTCCCCCCATTTACCCCCCTTTTTTTTGGCCTGTCTGTATTGACTATTTTTTCTAGCATGAATTATTTTATTTCTGTAACATTAAATCTGTGTATGTTCAGAAATCAATTATAAAAACGTGGAAATCAAAAACCAAAGTGCCTCATTTTACAGATATAGAAACTGTGGCCCAAAGAGGTAAAGTAAATCTCCCAAGGGCTGGTCACCGACTAGGGGCTTTGTACGCACCAAATGGGTATGCCTGTCTGTCCCACAGACCACCAGAATCAGAACTGGGACTAGAACCAAGGCTTCACAGTCCTGATCTTGAGCTCTTCTTGCCAAAATGGGACAATAATATTCACACCTAGACGCAGTATTCTTTTCAACATGGTGGCAATTCCTATCATAATAAAAAGAGTATAAACCTGAATGGAAAAATTCCTTTCCATCTGTTCAATAACGATAAAATATGACAACTACATAACGTGGCTCAAAGCAAAGAATATGCAGTTTCAAGCAGTGTGTGACCCAGACAATATTCCGATGAGATCCTGATAAAATCACTGCATTTTTGTGGAGCACATATTCCTCTAGAATTTGAAAATGAAAAGCTGAATTATGTTATTTGATCCTGTGAGACAAATAAAAGAGACAAAACAAGAAAGAACTATTATTTCTATAATGTGTACTACATCAATATGCTATGCTGGGCACTTGACAGCCACTCATTAGAAGCAAAAATGTTAAAAAAACAAAACAACAGTATTTGCATTGTAGGGATACCAGAAGAAGAGAGAGAAAAAGGGATAGAAAGTGTCTTTGAACAAATAATTGCTGAAAACTTTCCCAAGCTGGGGAAGGAAATAGTTTCTCAGACCATGGAAGCCCACAGATCTCCCAAAACAAGGGACCCAAGGAGGACAACACCAAGACATACAACAATTAAAATGGCAAAGATCAAAGACAAGGACAGAGTATAAAAGGCAGCCAGAGAGAGGAAAAAGATCACCTACAAAGGAAAACCCATCAGGCTATCATCAGACTTCTCAACAGAAACCTAACAGGTGAAAAGTGAATGGCATGATATATTTAACACAATGAAACACAAGGGCCTTGAACCAAGAATACTGTATCCAGCACGATTATCATTTAAATTTGAGGGAGGGATTAAACAATTCCCAGACAAGAAAAAGTTGAGGGAATTTGCATCCCACAAACCACGTCTACAGGATATTTTAAAGGGACTGCTCTAGATGGAAGCACTCCTAAGACTAAAAAGGTGTCACCAGAGAAAATAAAATCATACCAAAGAAAGCAGACCATCCAAATACCAACTAACGGCAAAAAATAAAATCAACTATCCACAAAAACAGTCAAAGGAAACACAAAAGTGTACAGACTAAAATATCTAACATATGAAGAATGGAGGGGGAAGAATAAGAAGGGAGAGAAATAAAGAATCATCAGGTTGTGTTTATAATACCTTAATAAGAGAGTTAAGTTAGGCTGTTAGATAGTAAAGAAGCTACCCCTGAACCTTTGGTAACCACGAATGCAAAGCCTGCAATGGCAATAAGTACATATCAATCGATAATCACTCTAAATGTAAATGGACTGATTGCACCAATCAAAAGACACAGAGTAATAGAATGGATAAAAAAGCAAGACCCAACTATATGCTGCTTACAAGAGACTCACCTCAAACCCCAAGATATACACAGACTAAAAGTGAAACACTGGAAAAAGATATTTCATGCAAATAGGGAGAAAAAAGCAGGTGTTGTAGAACTTGTATCAGACAAAATAGACTTCAAAACAAAGAAAGTGGCAAGAGATAAAGAAGGACATTACATAATGATAAAGGGTCAGTCCAACAAGAGGATATACCATTATAAATATATATGCACCCAACACAGGAGCACCGACATATGTGAAACTAACAGAATTAAAGGAGGAAATAGAAAGCAATGCATTCATTTTAGGAGACTTCAACACACCACTCACTCCAAAGGACAGATCAACCAGACAGAAAATAAGTAAAGACACAGAGGCACTGAACAACACACTAGAACAAATGGACCTAACAGACATCTACAGAACTCTACACCCAAAAGCAGCAGGATACACATTCTTCACAAGTGCACATGGAACATTTTCCAGAATAGACCACACACTAGGCCACAAAGAGAACCTCAGTAAATTAAAAAATATTGAAATTCTACCAACCAACTTCTCAGATCACAAAGCTATAAAACTAGAAATAAATTGTACAAAGAAAACAAAAAGGCTCACAAACACATGGGGGTTTAACAACATGCTCCTAAATAATCAATGGATAAATGACCAAATAAAAACAGAGATCAACCAATATATGGAGACTAATGACAACAATAACACAAAACCGCAACTTCTGCGGGACGCAGCAAAGGCAGTTCTAAGAGGAAAGTATAGTGCAATCCAGGCCTATTTAAAGAAGGTAGCACAATCCCAAATGAATAGTCTAAGTCACAATTATTGAAAATGGAAAAAGAAGAATAAATGAGGCCCAAAGGCAGCAGAAGGAGGACATAATAAAGATCAGAGAAGAAATAAATAAAATTGAGAAGAATAAAACATAGAAAAAATCAATGAAACCAAGAGCTGGTTCTTTGAAAAAAATAAACAAAATAGACATACCCCTAGCCAGACTTATTAAGAGAAAAAGAGAATCTACACACATAAACAGAATCAGAAATGAGAAAGGAAAAATCACGACGGACCCCACAGAAATACAAAGAATTATTAGAGAATACTATGAAAATGTATATCCTAACAAGCTGGAAAACCCAGAAGAAATGGACAACTTCTTAGAAAAATACAATCTTCCAAGACTGACCAAGGAAGAAACAGAAAATCTAAACAGACCAATTACCAACAATGAAATTGAAATGGTAATCAAAAAACTACCCAAGAACAAAATCGCCAGGTCCAGATGGATTCACCGCTGAATTTTATCAGACATATAGGGAAGACATAATACCCATTCTCCTTAAAGTTTTCCAAAAAATAGAAGAGGAGGGAATACTTCCAAATTCATTCTATGAAGCCAGCAACACTGTAATACCAAAACCAGGCAAAGACACCACAAAAAAAGAAAATTACAGACCCATATCCCTCATAAACATAGATGCAAATACACTCAACAAAATATTAGCAAACCGAATTCAAAAATACATCAAGAGGATCATACACCATGATCAAGTGGGATTCATCTCAGTGATGCAAGGATGGTACAACACTCAAAAATCCATCAACATCATCCACCACATCATCAAAAAGAAGGACAAAAACCACATGATCATCTCCATAGATGCTGAAAAAGCATTCGACAAAATTCAACATACATTCATGATAAAAACTCTCAACAAAATGGGTATAGAGGGCAAGTACCTCAACATAATAAAGGCCATATATGACAAACCCATAGCCAACATCATACTTAACGGCAAGAAGCTGAAAGCTTTTCACCTAAGATCAGGAACAAGACAGGGATGCCCACTCTCCCCACTGTTATTCAACATAGTACTGGAGGTCCTAGCCATGGCAATCAGACAGAACAAAGAAATACAAGGCATCCAGATTGGTAAAGAGGTCAAACTGTCACTATTTGCAGATGACATGATATTGTACATAAAAAACCCTAAAGACTCCACTCCAAAACTACTAGAACTAATATTATGAATTCAGCAAAGTTGCAGGATACAAAATTAATACACAGAAATCTGTTGCTTTCCTATACACTAATGATGAGCTAATAGAAAAAGAAATCAGGAAAACAATTCCATTCACAATGGCATCAAAAAGAATAAAATACCTAGGAATAAACCTAACAAAGGAAGTGAAAGACCTATACCCTGAAAACTACAAGACACTCCTAAGAGAAATTAAAGAGGACACTAACAAATGGAAATTCATCCCATGCTCTTAGCTAGGAAGAATTAATATTGTCAAAATGGCCATCCTGCTTAAAGCAATCTACAGATTCAGTGCAATCCCTATCAAAATACCAAAGCATTCTTCAACGAACTGAAACAAACAGTTCAAAAATTTATATGGAAACACAAAAGACCCCGAATAGCCAAAGCAATCCTGAGAAGGAAGAGTAAAACAGGGGTAGTTACACTCCCCAACTTCAAGCTGTACTACAAAGTCACAGTAATCAAGACAATTTGGTACTGACACAAGAACTGACCCACAGACCAGTGGAACAGAATTGAGAGATCAGATATTAACCCAAACATATATGGTCAATTAATATACGATAAAGGAGCCATGGATATAAATGACAGCCTCTTCAACAGCTGGTGTTGGCAAAACTGGACAGCTACATGTAAGAGAATGAAACTGGATCATTGTCTAACCCCATATACAAAAGTAAATTCAAAATGGATCAAAGACCTGAATGTAAGTCATGAAGCCATAAAACTCTTAGAAAAAACATAGGCAAAAATCTCTTGGACATAAACATGAGCAACTTGTTCATGAACATATCTCGCCGGGCAAGGGAAACAAAAGCAAAAATGAACAAGTGGGACTATATCACGCTGAAAGCTTCTGTACAGCAAAGGACACCATCAGTAGAACAAAAGACATCCTACAGTATGTTAGAATATATTCATAAATGACATATCCGATAAGGGGTTGACATCGAAAATATATAAAGAGCTCACACACCTCAACAAACAAAAAGCCAATAATCCCATTAAAAAATAGGCAGAGGATCTGAACAGACACTTCTTCAAAGAAGAAATTCCGATGGCAAACAGGCACATGAAAAGATGCTCCACATCACTAATCATCAGAGAAATGCAAATTAAACCACAATGAGATATCACCTCACACAAGTAAGGATAGCCACCATCCAAAACACAAACAACAACAAATGTTGGCGAGGATGTGGAGAAAAGGGAATCCTCCTACACTGCTGGTGGGAATACAAATTACTTCAGCCTTTGTGGAAAGCAGTATGGAGGTTCCTTAAAAAACTCAAAATGGAAATACCATTTGACCCAGGAATTCCACTCCTAGGAATTTACCCTAAGAATGCAGCAGCCCAGTTTGAAAAAGACATAAGCACCCCTATGTTTATTGCAGCACTATTTACAATAGCCAAGAAATGGAAGCAACCTAAGTGTCCATCAGTAGATGAATGGATAAAGAAGATGTGGTACATATGCACAATGGAATATTATTCAGGCATAAGAAGAAAACAAATCCTGTCATTTACAACAACATGGATGGAGCTAGAGGGTATTATGCTCAGTGAAATAAGCCAGGAAGAAAAGACAAGTATCAAATGATTTCACTTATCTGTGGAGTATAAGAACAAAGAAAAAAACTGAAGGAACAAAACAGCAGCAGACTCACAGAACCCAAGAATGGACTAACAGTTACTAAAGGGAAAGGGACTGGGGAAGATAGGTGGGAAGGGAGGGACAAGGGGGAAAAAGGGCCATTACGATTTGCAGACATAATGTAGGGGGGTGGCACGGGGAGGGCTGTACAACTCAGAGAAGACAAGTAGTGATTCTATAGCATCTCACTATGCTGATGGACAGTGACTGTAATGGGGTATGTGGTGGGAACTTGATGATGTGGGGAGTCTAGTAACCATGTTGCATATGTAATTGTAGATTAATGATAGCATTAATTAGTAATAAAAAATAAAGTAAAATAAATAAAACAAGGTAATAAGAATAGCTAGTGTTTACCAGATGCTGAAGAGTGGCTGGTATAGTTCTAAGACCTTTATTACTTCATCTATTCCTTGCAATAAGCCTGTCTAGTGGTACTATTATTAACCACTTCCCTCCCAGTTTTAGATGAGAGAAATGAGGCACAGAGAGGCTTAGTAACCTGCCTGTGGTCTCAGAGTTGTAAGAAGAGAAAAGCCTTTAAAAGCTGTTTAATAACAAGATGCAAGTTAATGCTGACTGTATTTTTTCCTGGCCAAAAAATAAAGCCAACAACTATCCACAAATGGCCAACTGTATGCCATGTTAAGATGTCCCAAAGATAAAAAGGACTCAGTCCACAGGTTCATTTTTTGCCAAAATGAAGACATGAGCACTACTGAATGCGCATGCTTCCAGTTTCAGATAATACAGTGTGCTCTCGACTTCCACATATCCCTGTAGATAGTCAAGGATCACCCCTCATCCTGACCTCCAAGTAACCCCTTCTCTAATTCCCCATAATTACTACCCTGGGTAGACATCCAGATAACTAGTCTGCTCTGCACCAGTTACTATGTAGACACCTGAGTTCTGTGAGCTGTGCCAGCAAATTAACTGAAGCTCAGGAGGGGATCTTGGGAATCTCTGATCCAACAGCCAGGCAGTCAGAAGCCCTGGGGACAGCCGGGACTTTGAAATAGCATCTTCAGTGGGAGGGGCATCAGTCTTGTGGGACTGAGCCCTTACCCTCGGACCTCAGACTGCCTCCTGGTAGCCAGTGTGAGAACGGAACTGAACTGTCGGACACCCTGCTGGTGTCTGAGAGCTGCTTGATGGTGTGGGAAAACCCCACACATGTCATAATGGTGCAGAATCATGGTTGGTGATCAGAAGTGGAACTGGCACCAGAATCAATACCCCTGACAGAGAAGGTTCAGATAAAAGCGGGAGAGGAACTGGCCAGGCTGTCCCCAATAGCAAGCCATTGTGTTTTTACCACCACATGAAAACAGGAGGTCTGCAAAGGGAGAAAATCTATCCAGAACCATGTCTCCCTCTGAAAGATTAGGAGGACATTCTCCTATAAAAATGAGCAACATAACAGTACCAAAAGCAAATCCCACAAAGTTGTTATGAGAATAAAAGAAAATAAGGTGGAAAACAAACAACATCTTTATTGGTAATGAAAGCCCACCAACCAGAAAGTTATACATGGAAAACAGATGAGAATTATAACCTACTATGTCCAAACAAGTTAAAACACGTTAACAACACAAGAATGAAACAGCAAAAACTATAATTAGGAAAACTCACAAATGAAAGATCAGAACTCAAACAAGAATTGAAAGAGAAAAGTAAAAATTATTTCAGAACTAATGACAAAATTCAAAGGTACACATCAGATAATGACTTACAGGAAATTGAAAGTGGACATTTCTTTTAAAAATAGGAGATAAAAGGGATTTGAGAGAAAGTGATAAATACTAAAGACAGGCAACAAGATCAACATACATACTAAAAAGCCTGAAAAAGGAAACATTAATCAAGGGAAGAAATATAGATTAAAAACCATAACTGAAAAAAAATCCCTGAAATTAAAAATATATATAAATCTTTTACATGCAAACATAAAGAACATACTACATACCTGGGAAGTAATCAATGTACAAAGACCTGTATCAAGACACGGTGAAGTAAAATGTCTGGACTTGAAGAAAAGATATCTTTTCAGCATCTAGGAAAAATGAGCTACTGTTTGTACAGGAAATAAAATGAGATTATCATCAGATTTTTAGACAGAAATGCTTTTAGTCAAAAGAAAACAGGACATATTTAAGATGGCCCAAGAAAGAAACTCTTATTCTATACCCAGTGGAACTGATCTTTAAATTAAAAAGGTACTAACACTTATATATCATGAACATACAAACACTCTGGACACAGCATTCGTTTGCACCTTCCCAAGAAACCTACCAGAACATGAGGTTCAATCAGTGAAAATAATGACCTAAGGACTGATGATGAGCATAAAATGGATGGGTCTCTGTAGAACCAAGAGTGGTTGACATTAAAAAGGGACAGAGAGTTTAATATGGCTCTATGCACTAGAAATTTAGAAATGGCTCATGTACTAAAAAATGGGGAGCCACATTATAGGAATTAGAAATGGCTTAGAGTTGTATCTGGATTCCAGTCCAGCAAATAAGAGCCTGGAAGTCATCATCACTCCTATCTGCACAACAGGAAAAAAGTTGAACAAACAGAAAATAAACAACTCTTCTTAGGTCCATTAAAGAACTGAAGTCACAGGGCAAATGGCCAAACTAGAATTGGAGAGCCGGGTGGAGAGAGAATCACAGCTTATGCAGGAGCAGAAATCACTGCTGGAGCCAGCGACCAGTAGGGACACTTGAAATGCAACTGATGAGCTTCTGGAGGATGAGCCACTGACTAGCTTGAGAGGGCAGAACTTGTGGAGACCCAGCCTCCAGGAGCCCCACCAGGTGCTCAGGGTGAAAAATCAGAGCAAAAACCCCTGTTGCTTCTTGGAGAGGAATGGGCAAGTAATAATTCTGAAAAACTAAAGCATCTCTTCTCCTTACAAAGGAAGAACAGGCCAACTGACATAGGAGAAAGAAACCTCACCACTTCTCACCCTCTTGTCTCACCTAAGGGGGAAAAAACACTGAAAAGCAGTTTGGGAGGTCACAGCCCAGAAGCCCAAGCTCACCAAAAGACAGACCTAATAGGATTTTAGGACACTTCCCCTCTCTCCATTCCTCAGTAGGGTTCTAATAGGGGATGACAGATTAAGAGCTACAATGTTCAGACACTACTTAAGAAGGAGTCTCTAAAGAAACCCAAAGACAAAAGCAAGGGACACAAGGGGAAACTCCAGCCTATGACACCTACAGCTGCAGCTCACACAAAGGCCTTTTTACCTCAGTTCCTTTCCCCAGATACATCATGTCTGGCTTTCAACACAAGTACAAGGCATGCCAAGGGGGCAAAAAGTACAGTGTAAAGAGAAGAGGCAAGCAACAGAACCAGACTCAGACAGGGCACAGCTTTTGGAGTTATCAGAACAGGAATATAACTGATTGATATGCTAAGGCTCCGCTGGAAAAAAAATGGACAACATGCAGGAACACATGGGCAATGGAAGAGAAAAGATGGAAACTCTAATTAGGAATAAAAAAGAAATGTCAGAAATCAAAGACACTGTAACAGAAATGAAGAATGACTTTGGTGGGCACACCACTAGATTGGACACAATTGAGGAAATAATTAATTAGTTTGAAAATAAGTCAACAGAAATGTGTCAAACTGAAAAGTAAAGGGAAAAAAAATGAAAAAATGAAATAGAGTATCCAAGAGCTATGGGACAATTATGAAAGCTGTGGCTTACATGTGATGGGAACACCAAGAGGGAAAGAGAGAGACAGGAACAAAGCAAATATCTGAAGTAATAATGGCTGAGAATTTTCCAAAATTAATGACAGACACCAAAACACACATACCCGCCTTGGATATTTAGCAAAAGGTAAGGGTAGGATAATTACCTTGAAGGATAATTACCAAAAAGTCTACACCCACACATAGCATATTCAAACTGAAGAAAACCAAAGACAAAGAGAAAATATTTAAAGAATGCAGAGAGGGTGGGGGGAACCCTCCACACAGATGAACTACAATCAGAGTTACACTGGGCTTCTCTTCAGAAACCATGCAAGCGACACAAGAATGCATAAAATATTAAAGTGTTGAAGGAAAAAACCCACCAACCGAGAAATCTGTATTCAGCAAAATTACCCTTTAAATATGAAGGAGAAATAAAAACTTTCTCAGATTAAGAAAAATTAAGGGAAACTGTTGCCAATGGACCTGCCTTACAAAAAACCTTAGAAGAGTACTTCAGAGAGAAGGAAAATTACATAATTAAGAAACTTAACTATATAAAGAAAGAAAGAATATTAAAAGAGGAATAAATGATGTTCCCTCTCACCACTTCTGTTAACCATCATATTGGAAGTACTACCTGATGCAGTTAAGAAAAGGAACAAGGTACACAGATTTGAAACGGAGAGATAAAATGTCCTTTGTTCGCAAATGACATGGTATCTATTTGGAAAACCCAAAAAACTGACCAAAAAAAGAAAAAGTTAGAACTAATAAGCAATTATAGCAAGGATGAAAGATACAAGGTTAGTATTCAAAAGTTACTGCTCTCCTATATATCAGCAATGAACCAATGGAGTTTAAAATAAAAAACAACAGCACTTACATTAGCACACAAAAAAAATACTTAAGTATAAATCTAAAAAAATGTGTACAAGATCTATATGAAAAAAAAGTAAGAAAGAAATCAAAGATCTACATAAATGGAGAGAAACTCTATATTCATGGACAGGAAGACTCAATATTGTTAAGATGTCAATTCGTCCCAACTTGATCTATAGACTCAATGCAGTTCCAATTAAAATCACTGGAAGTTTATTTTGTGGGTGTTGACAAACTGATTCTAAAGTTTATATGGGAAGGCAAAAGAGGCAGAACTGTCAATAAAATACTGAATAGGAAAAACAAACTCAGAAAATTAACACTATCCAACTTCAAAATTTATCACAAAGCCACAACTTCAAAATTTATCATAAAGCCACAGTAATCAAGACAGTGTGATATTGGTGAAACAGATAAATAGATCAAGAGAATAAAGACTGCCCAGAAATAGACCCTCTCTTGCCCATGGGTTTCAGCCCCAGGCAAGTTCACTATGGATTCAGTGTGACCAAATAAATGACAGTAGAACGTTCTTGGGGTGAAAGGGTAATACCCAACTTTATTTCCACTGTGGCAGGTCAGTCACTAAAATCTCATTCACTCAGAGCGAGTCTGCATGCAGCAAGCTGGTCTCTGCCTCTGGGCTTCTCTGCCCACAGAGCCGTCCTCTGGGCCTCTGTCCTTGGTGTTGCCACCACTCCAGCCTCTGCTCTGCTCTCCTGCAGCCTTGCAGCCATGCCACCATGTCGCCCAGAGCACTAGGCAGGGCTCTTTATATAGAGTCAGTAATGATGTATTGCCCACACCTGTGCAGTGAGCTAGCCAACCAGGGCCAGGTGAGAATCCTGGCCACAGGAACTTTCATTTTATCCACAGACCCACACAAATGCAGTCAACTAATCTTTGACAGAGGACAAAAGAGCAAAGGAAATTCAACAGAAAAAGGATTATCTTTTCAATAAATGGTGCTGGAACAACTGGAAATCCACAGGAAAAAAAAAAAACATGAAACCAGACAAAGAACTTACAATCTTTACAAAAATTAACTCAAAATAGTCCATAGACCTAAATGTAAAATACAAAACCATTAAAATCCTAGAATACAACACAGGAGAAAGTCTAGTTGGCCCTGAATTTGCTAATGACTTTCAAGATGCAACACCAAATACACTGTCCAAAAACAAAAAGGTGATAAATGATAAATTTTAATGTAAATGTAAAACATCTCCTCTGTGAAAGATACTGCTAAGAGAAAAAAAAAGCCACAACCTGGGACAAAATTTTTGCAAAATGGGTATCTGATACAGGAATTCTGTCCAAAACATACAAACAGCATTTAAAACATAACGATTAGAAAACAAAAAACCCAATTAAAAAATGGGACAAAAACCTTAATAGACACTTCATCAAAGAAGATAGACAGATGGCAAATAAGCATGTGGAAAGATTTTCTACATCATATGTCCTCAGGGAATTGCAAATTACAGTGAGATACCACTATACACCTATTAGATGGCCACCATTCAGAACACTGACACCAAGGTTTGGCAAGGATGTGGAGCAATGGGAACTCCCAGACATTCCTGGGGTAACACAAATGGTACAGCCACTTCGCAAGACAGTATGCAAATTTTTTACTAAACCAAAGATACTCTTACCACATGATCCAGCAATTGTGCTCATTATTTTACCCAAAGGGAGTACAAAAACTATGGCCACACAAAAATCTGCACCCAAGTGCATATTTATAGCAACCTTAGTCATAATTGCCAAAACTTGGAAGCAACCAAGATGCCTGCAATAGGTGAATGGATAACCTGTGAGTGGATAATATGGCAATTAGTGTTATTTATTGAAATAACCAATTAGTGTTAGTTAATAATAAAAAGATATGATTGCCAAGCCAGGACAAGACACAAAAGAACCTCAAATGCATATTGCTAAGTGAAAGAAACCTTTCTGTAAAGGTTATACACTACATGATTTCAACTGTATGATATTCTGGAAAAAACAAAACTAAGAAATAAAATTTCAGTGGATGCCTGGGGCTTGGGGGAGATAAGGGAGAGGGAAAAGTAAGTAGAGCCCAGGGGATGTTTAGGGCAATGAAACTGGTATGACATTATGCGTGTGTTAAAACCCATAGAATGTTACAACACAGAGTGAACAGTAATGTAAACTACCAATTATAGTTAATAATAATGTGATCAGTACTGGTACATCAATTCTAACAAATATACCACTTATGCCAGATGTTAATAATAAGGGAAATGGTGGGAGTCTTAACAGGGAAAACCTTTTTAAAAATTAAAGCTTAGTGAAATATTAATTAGGGGAAAATGGTGTCAGCATGTGCACAATTGTTTGCAGCAATATTGGGGATGGCAATATTAGTACTGATAATTGTGTGTCATGTACTAAATAAATAGTAGCTGTGAGAAGTTCTAATTCTATCATGGTTTGTTTCCCTGAGAATCAGGATTGTGTGGGAGAAAGAGGTAGAGAGGTAGTGTGAAGACCAAAAGCCTAGCAGCCCCATATTCTAACTACATCTACCCACATGAGCTCATCAGATACTTCACTTTTAAAAATACTTTTGTTTCTTAGCTCTAACCACAAAGGCCTAAAAAATATGAACAATGGGGCAGAAATAAGCACCACTGGAGCCCAGATTGTACCTGTCTTGTCAATGGGTTTCAGCACCAGGCAAGTTTGCTATGGATTCAGTGTGACCAAAGAAATTGACAGCAAAACATTCTTTGAGGTGAAAGGGTTTATTACTCAGCTTGTTCTCCCAGCAGTAGGTCGAGTGCTAGCATCTCTGCCTCTGCTCAGAGCACTGGGCCAACCTCTCTCTATATAGTGCAATAATAGCTTATTGCCTAAGGTGTGGAAGCAGTAGCCTAGCAACAGGCCAGTTACATCATCAGGTGGTTTAAGTTCAGTGAGGATCCTGGCCATAGGAACCCCAACTTCCCCACACTCCACCCCTCCAAGATTCTCGCCTTACAATCTACACGCTTTCCATCTTCCACAATGGTCCCTGTGTGAGAAAGCTGGAGCACTTGCTGGTGCTCGACCTACCACCAGGAGAACAAGCCGGGTAATAAACCCTTTCACCCCAAAGAACGTTGTGCTGTCAATTTCTTTGGTCGCATTGAATCCATAGAGAATTTGCCTGGGGCTGAAACCCATTGGCAAGACAATTAGTGAAAGTCAGCAGGGTTCATTGTTGACCAAGGAAAAAGACAAGCTGCCCTTATGGGAGGGGTGCTTCAGCGGGCTGCCCTGTGAATGGGGAAACTGTAGATTGTCCCCCAATGGGTATGTGGTCTGAGGTGGCTTGCCACCTAGAGGACTGGGCCCCACCCCAGGACTGGAGGCAAGTGGAGGTGACACCTGAGGCAGTAGGGGAGGCCCTTGGTATAGAAAGCAGATCCTTTGAGAAGCAGAGTGCCCGTGAGGCAGCGGGGACTGTGTGTTGGCTGCTTCTTACAGTATTAAAAAAGTCTACAGAGAACACCCAAGAAATAGCGGCACGAGAACACAAGCTGCAAACTTCTGTGGATTCCTGAGGAGAGAAATGGCATTGATGTGAGAGGAGGTGGCACGAGAACACAAGCTGCACACTTTTGTGGATTCCCTGAAGAGATGGCACTGATACAAGAGCACCGGCAGCAAGGTACGGCAATGCTGCCAGGTGTTCTGAAGGAGGAAAAGGCCATCAAGGAAAAAGACGAACTCCTGAGGGAAGCACAGGCAGAGGTGGCACGAGAACACCAGGTGAAAAGCATTGAGGTGAAGGTAAGAGAGATGGGCTGAAGACTGAACTGGCATTGCTGCGAGGCACAGTAGAAAAGGTAAAGGTTATAGCAGAGGAGGCACTCGGGGGAGGGGAGAGTAAGGTGCCATCAGCCCCAGAAATGGAGGAGCTGGGGAAGGATGAAGGGGTGGTGCCAGAGGCACTGGCACCTCCTGTATTGAAAGCAAGCCCCGTGGTTGTAAAGAAAATAAAGACCCAGCAGCTGAAGGTTCCCCAAGGAGAGGAGCAGCCCCTCCCCAGGTCGTGGAGCACTCTATGCTCCGCCCCTATACTCAGGCTGAGCTGGTGGATTTGGGCTCCCAGTTTAGGCAGAAGCCCTCAGAGTCAAATTCAGCTTGGCTCCTGCACCTGTGGGACTTAGGGGTGGATGGAACTGTTCTGTTGGGGTCGGAGATGGGAAAGCTGTCTTCCCTGACAGTGCAGCCTGCCTTGAGGCAGCGATTACAAAATGCACATCAGACCCCAGGGAGTCACTCCCTCCTTGATTGGCTTATGGCTACACTTCCTGCTATGTGGCCCAATCAGGGTGATCTACCATTCTCTCTTGCTAGATGGCAGACATGCTGAACTCCAACAGGTGCTACGAGAGCTAGGCATGAGAAATGCCATCTACAGTCCAGAGAATCATGGCCCAGATGAAGAGATTTTCACTACTAGGGTGAGAAATATTGTACTTCAAATGGCTCCTACATCCCTCTTTGGGTCTCTAGTGGCATTCTTTCCCCTCACTTAGGGCAACCCATAAGTGAGGTGACACCTACAGTAGTAGACTTAGGAGAGTATGAAGCAATGAGAATTCAGAAAGAAATAAGACCTGTTACTCACAAGAAGAATTTACAGGGCCCCATGAAGGTTACGAGGACCCTTTGGAAATAGGGCGTCTACCCACAAAAGAGAATAACGTGTATATATCCCCTATCCACGAGTATATTTTGGGTATTATAAAGCCCACCCATAGTCCGTTCAATTCCCCAGTGTGGTCAGTAAAAAAGCCAGATGGCTCCTGGCGTATGACTTTGGATTACAGAGAACTGAATAAGGTCATACCCCCTATGCACGCTGCTGTCCCCTCTATTGCAGGCTTGATGGATACTCTCATCCATGAACTAGGAACATATCATTATGTGGTAGACCTTGCTAATGCCTTCTTTTCCATTAACATTGAGCACGAAAGTCAGGAACAGTATGCCTTCATGTGGAAAGGATGGCAATGGACTTTCACCGTCCTCCACAGGGATACCTCCACAGCCCCACCATCTGTCATGGATTTTTAGCCCAGGACTTGGCTACATGGTGTGGCTGTACATTGCTATCAAAGGGTATCATACCTCTGTCCCTTTCCAAAGTTGTGACCAGAATCCAACGGGTTGGCAAGTTCATTCAAGCTGCCGCCAGAGACCCCAGCCATAACTGTCTTTAATCACATGAACATCCGGCTCACAGGGCCTTGATGGATCTATCACACTCAAGGCCTGCACGGCCCTGACTGCCCAGTTTGCTGTAGTAAAGGCAAATGCACATGTCTCACTCCAGTCCCACCTGACACCCTTTCATACCAACCGGTATAAGGGCTTCAGAATTTGTGCCAAGTGCGGGATAAAAACTCTCCAGTAGCCTAGAAGACCCAGAAACTCCTGTAGCAATGCTACAGTTGTAGGGGTAATAAAGGCCTGAACTTCATCTATAACTGCTGCACGTATCTTTGGCCTTACCTGACCAGACACCCCCAAGAATCTGACAGACAAACCAGGTCCCTGAACCTTGGTACTGTTCACAGCCCATCCTTTTTCCTGTAAATGTTGCAGCAGTCTAGGTGCTGCACCTTCTAGATCTGAAAGAGAATCGGACGTGAGCATGACATCAATATAACGGTACAGCCACACCGTTGGCGGTTTCTCCCATGTAGCCAAGTCCTAAGCTACAAGCCCATGACAAATGGTGGGGCTGTGGAGGTATTCCTGTGGAAGGATGGTGAAAGTCCATTGCCATCCTTCCCACGTGAAGGCAAACTGTTCCCGACTTTCCTGCTCAATGTCAATGAAAAAGAAGGCATTAGCAAGATCTACCACATAATGATATGTTCCTAGTTCATGGCTGAGGGTGTCCATCAGGCCAGCAATAGAGGGGACAGCAGCATGCATAGGGGGTATGACTTTATTCAGTTCTCTGTAATCCACAATCATACACCAGGAGCCATCTGGCTTCTTTACTGGCCACACTGGGGAATTAAAAGGGCTGTGGGTGGGCTTTATAACACCCACCTTTTCTAGCTCCTGGAGTGTCTCCAATCTCTTTATGCCCTCCAGGCAGTTTGTATTGTTTGGTATTAATCACCCACCTAGGCACAGGCAAAGCTATGGGCAGGTGCCTAGCATATCCCCAGAACTGCCTTCACCACACATACTCTCAGTCTGAACTCACCTGCCGTGGTCTGCAACCATAGACCCTGCAGGATATCAGTACCCAAAATATACTCAGGGATAGGAGATATGAATACAGTATACTCTTCTGGGGGTAGACGCCCTATTCCCAAAGGGATTTGGGCTTGTTTCACTCTGATAGCCTTACCCCCGTATCCACCTATGATAGTGGGTGTCCCAGGGAACTGCTCAGGGTTACCATGAATCAGTGAACATTCAGCCCCTGTGTCCACCAGAGCCAGGACATGTTGTATGTTCACTGGGGACGAATGGATAGCTATTTCAACATGTGGTCTCCGGTCCCCACCTCATCCCTCAGGGCAGATACCTCGACCTTCCCCTCAGTAAAACCGTGTTCTCCAATCATCTTCCTGTGGGGGCTCGAGTCACATTGGCTCGCTCTCCAGCAGGAAGTCTCGTAAACACACAGGCCGGATTCATGGCTCTGTCTCTGACCTCTGCCTCTTTGGTCTTAATGGCTAGAATTGCTGCTCTAGTTTCAGTTGTTGCCATAGCTCTAGTAAGATCCTATTTGACTTCCCATCTAATTTCCTTCCATCTGCTCCTGCCCGTATTAAACCAACCCACATCTGAGTCCATGTAACCTTCATGGGGCCCTTTAAATTTCTTCTTGTGAGTAGCAGACCTTATTTATCCCCATGTTCTCATTGCTTCAGTCTCTCCTAAGTCTACTACTGTAGGTGTCACCTCGCTTATGGGCTGCCCTAAGTGAGGGGAAATAATGGCCACTAGAGACCCATAGAGGGATGTGGGGGCCATTTGAAGCACAATATTTCTCATCCCAGTAGTGAAAGGCTCTTCCTCTGGGCCATGATTCCCTGGACTATAGAAAGCATTTCTCATGCCTAGCTCTCATAACACCTGTTGGAGTTCAGCATACATCTGCCATCTAACAGGAGAGAGTTATAGATCACCCTGATTGGGCCACATAGCACGAAGTGTAGCCATAAGCCAATCAAGGAGGGAGTGACTCCCTGGGGTCTGATGTGCATTTTGTAATCGCTGCCTCAAGGCAGGCTGCACTGTCAGGGAAGACAGCTTTCCCATCTCCGACCCCGACAGAACAGTTCCATCCACCTCTAAGTCCCACAAATGCAGCAGCCAAGCTGATACTGACTCCAAGGGCTTCTGCCTAAACTGGGAGCCCAAATCCACCAGCTCAGCCTGAGTATAGGGGCAGAGCATACAGTGCTCCATGACCTGGGGAGGGGGCTGCTCCTCTCCTTGGGGAACCTTCAGCTGCTGGGTCTTTATTTTCTTTACAACCACAGGGCGTGCTTTCAATACAGGAGGCACCAGTGCCTCTGGCACCACCCCTTCATCCTTCCCCAGCTCCTCCATTTCTGGGGCTGATGGCAACTTTCTCTCCCTTCCCCCGAGTGCCTCCTCTGCTATAACCTTTACCTTTTCTACTGTGCCTCGCAGCAATGCTAGCTCAGTCTTCAGCAGCTCTCTTACCTTCACCTCAATGCTTTTCAGCTGGTGTTCTCATGCCACCTCCGCCTGTGCTTCCCTCAGGAGTTCATCTTTTTCCTTGATGGCCTTTTCCTCCTTCAGAGAACCTGGCAGCATTGCTTTTCAACAGCACCTTGCTGCCGGCATTCTCATGCTGCCTCCTCTTGCATCAGTGCCATTTCCTTCTTCAGGGAATCCACAGAATTTTGCAGCTCATGTTCTTGTGCCACCATTCCTTAGGTCTTTTTCAGGAGCATGTCCTTCTCTCCTGTAGACTTTCTTAATACTGTGAGAAGTAGCCAACCCATAGTCCCCGCTGCCTCACAGGCACTCTGTCTCTCAAAAGACCTACTTACTATACACCAGACTATCCATATTGCCTCAGGTATCACCTCCACTTGCCTCCAGTCCTGGGGTGGGGCCCAGTCCTCTAGGTGGCAAGCCACCTTAGACCACATACCCACTGGGGGACAACCACTGTCTCCCCATTCACAGGGGCACCCCCTCCCATAAGGGCAGCCTTTTTTCTTGGTCAACAGTGAACCGTGCCAACTTCGCCAATTGTCTTTCCAATAGGTTTCTGCCCCAGGCAAGTTCACTATGGATTCAATGTGACCAAAGAAACTGACAGCAAAACGTTCTTTGGGGTGAAAGGGTTTACTACTCAGCTTGTTCTCCCAGCGGCAGGTCGAGCACTAACGTCTCTGCCTCCACCCAGAACACTGGGCCGAGCTCTCTATATAGCACAATAATAGCTTATTGCCTAAAGGTGTGGAAGCAGTAGCCTAGCAACAGGCCAGTGACATTATCAGCCGTTTTAAGTTCAGTGAGAACCCTGGCCATGGGAACCCCAACTTCCCCACAGGGCCTAAAATGTTTCCCACCAAGAGAATAAAATAAACAAAAATAGGGTTTCTTAAAGGACTAGCTACAGACACATGGGGAAGAGCTTGTTGGCAGACGGGAAGGCAGTGATCACAGACAAGAGGTACCTCAGTTGTATGGGGCAGCCAGTGGAAGAGGCCTCCAGAGCCCAAACTGGACAGTCTGAGTTTGAACAAGGGCAATGACTGCAAGACTGTGCTGTGCAAGGGGGCAAGCCTGTTGCAGTAAAAAGCAAAAATTCAAATACCTGTTTCCATATTTGAATCCTCTCATTTCATTAGTTTGGGGTGCAACCTGAGCATTAAAATGTCTGAAAGTTCCCTGCGTCTAATTTGCAGCCTACTTTGTAAGCTACTAGTACAGATGATACTGCAAGCAAGACAGTTCTCAGAGAAGGATCTGAGGTGTGAATAAGCTTTCTCAGAAGAGAGCAAGGTACAGAGCATGTACCTGGCCTGGCCCACTCTGGCCAGGACAGTGCAAGAGAGCTCTTTATGCATTAAGAATGCTAACCCTTTGCCTGCCATACAAGTTTCAAACATTTTTCCCAAGTTGGTGATCCTTGCCTTCCATTTTAAAAAGTATAGAAGAGTACACTCCACCACCCCACAATTTCACTCCTAGGTCTATAACCAACAGAATGAATTATGTTCACACTACACCAAGACACATGTTCAGAAGTTCACAGCAAAATGATGTGTAGCTGCCCCACCCTGGGAATGACCCAGATGTCCACCAATAGCAGAATAGGTGCACAAACCACCACAGAGCCACATGCTGGATCTATAAACAACTGCACAGTAGGAATGAATCTCACCAAGATGTTGAGCAAGAGACTCTGACATTAAAGAGTACACCCATAACCCTCTGTTATTTAAAGATATACAAACACAGACAAAACTAATCTCTGCTCTCAGAGCCAGGACAGTGTTTATCCATGAGGAAAGTGACTGGGAGGTGCAGGGGCTTCCAGAGTGCTGGTCACATTCTGATTCTTGGCTTGAAACTGTGTCACACTGTACTGTCATGTATGCATTTATCCATATGAATACTTCAATAACATTTTTTGAAGTGAGGTTTTTTAAAAGTATATGTACTAAATGTTTTGGGAAGAGGGAGGTTCCAGTTTCCTGGGCCCAATCAGCTGATTGGGGCAGCCAGCACCCCTGAAGGCCCCAATCAGCTGATTGGGGCAGCCAGCACCCCTGAAGGCATTCCCCAATCTCAATCTGATACAGAATCACCAACCCCTATGCAGCAGTTACCATGGCTTCTAGAACAGGAGCAGCTTGCCAGCATTCAGTGTATGCTTGCTGAAGTAGCTGCTTTATTGCTGCATGGGTATGTGCCTGTCAAAAACATCAGCGACATGAAGAAGGCAAGCCAGCATAAGCTAAGAACACAGCTTCCCAAATCCTGACTGCCTGGATTCAAATCCTGGCTCTACTACATATTAGCTGTGTGACTTGTAGCAAGTCCCTATCACCTGTTTCCTCAGCTATAAACTGGACAGTAAGAATGATGAAGATGCTAACAGTTATGAAATTGTGAGCTTTAAAAGAGATAATCAATACAGAGAGCTTAATACAATGCCTGAAATACGGTAAGCAATGTGTGTTTGTGCATTTGTGTTTGTGTGTGGTGTTCACACACTGTATATATAGCATGGTATCTTAATTACGTATCTCTTATTTTTGTCCTTCTAATAAAGAGTACACAGCTTGAAGAATACAAGTATATGATGTTAAGTAGATATCTTTCACATGGTCTGAATACTTAAATATTTACAGGTCTAAAAACCAATTTACATATGAACATTTGCAAAACAACCATTTTTTTTGTATATTGAGGTTGCAAAACAAGCCATCGCTGGTCTGTACTGTGTCCTGAAAAACTGAGAGGCCAGGACCCGTTCCAATTAATTACCTGGTCTGATGTGTGCCTTTCAATAGGCCCAATTTACCTTAAATTTGCAAACTGTTCTGAGTCCTGAAGAAAAATTAACAGACAGGCAGAGAGATATATTAGATGAAACAGCTCTTTATGAAAAACTGGTAAATTACACCCAAATTTACCATTTCATGTAATTTAGGTTTATTTTGTTATGATACTTGAACCAGTATTTTCCCAACACAACCTTCTCCAGCACTGCTCTCCACAGTGTTTTAAGCAATGTTCTAACTTTGAAGATAGAAAACAATGAATATACAACATAAAAAGATCTCACATCTGATCATTAAATTCAGTTAAGATTAACAGATTTTCAGAAAACCAAAAGGAAAGGGGGAAGTTTCACAGTTAACATTGATCAGATAAGACAGTAAGTTGCTTCTAGAGTTTTCCTCCCCAGTTAACACTCCGCAACAATATGATAAACCTAAGTTTCCAAGCTGGCAGGCTGGCTGAATGATACATTTTATTTTAAAGAATTCTGAAATCAAATGCTGTGAGGTCACAGACGTGCTGGCCCCAATCGGCCCCAGAAATCACCACTCCGAACGCAGCCCTTTTGCACACCTGCGGGGTGCAAAACAGAGCCCTGTATTATAGAACGAAGGTGTCAGACACACTTAAGTGTGAAGTCTGGGACTTCATAGACTCCAAATAACCTTGCACTTCCCCATCTATAAAACGGTGATGACTTGTCACCTGCAGCGAAGGGTGGTACAGTAAGCATAAGCAGCGGGTGGAATGGCGTACACACTCATGTCTATACCATTCAGAACCTCTAATAGAGCTGCTACAGGCTCAACTGTGGCCACTTGAAATTCATTTGTTGAAGCCCTAACCCCCGGCGTTTCAGAATGTGACTGGATTTGGAGACAGGACCTTTAAAGAGGTGATGAAGTTCAAATGAGGCCATTGAGGTGGGTCATAATCCAAGCCGACAGATATTCTAAGAACAAAGAGGACACATATAGCCATCAGGGATGTGCACATGGAGGAGACAGCATGGGAGGTCACTGTGAGAAGGCAGCATCTACAAGCCAAGGAGAGAGGCCTCAGAAGAAAACAACCCTGCCCACACCTTGACTTTGTACTTCCAGCCTCCAGAAGCATGAGAAATAAATGTCCGTTGTTTAAGCCGCCCAGTCTGTGGTATTTTATATGGCAGCCAGCAGACCAGTAGATAATGTTGTACTATCATTTGTCTTTTTGACTTCACCAACACCTAAATCCAAAATACTGTTTTTCATTGTTAAGCATCACACATGGATGAAAACAGCCCAGCTGGTACCCTGCAACTCCATCTCACCCCCGTCTTTCTTTGGAAAGATGACTAATCATGCCAAGTGATCAGCACCTCTCCATTCAGGGGCCCCCAGGCCTCCAGCAGGGGCTTGAGGACCACCAGGCGGTTATGAAACATGCTTTGGATCAGACTGTAACAAAGGAGAGGCGTCCCTGACTGTGAGCTTCATACACAAAATAAAAGAAGATATCGTTTTACCCTAAGGAAGAGGCCTGAGGGAGGCGGGAAGCAACTGCCCAGATAGCAGTAGACAGGGAGCAGGATTTAGGTCTATGAGTCCCTTGAGGGGCACTGAGCAAAATGAAGAGGCTCAACACTGACCCCTGCTGGCCCAGGTTTTCGATCTACAAGGACTGTCTGGGCCACATTTTTATGCTCTTTTGCTTTAAAAAGTGAAAAATAAAACAACCTGTACAAATTTACGATTCAAAGAAACAACAGACCTTTATGTGAGGTAAACAAATCATCTCTAGTTTTTGCTTCACTATAGTAGATCTTGTACATCTAGATCAAATTTCTTTAAACCAGGTTTATGTAATTTTATGGAAAGAAGATAACAGGATCTGGTCTTCAATTAATATCCACATCAATTCTAGCAGAGATTACCATAATTAAGAGCCGGCTATAATGGCAAAGCAGTGGGTGTTATGGTTTCTTATGATGAAAATTGATTTCAGATCCATGAAAAACTTAAAGTTTTCTCAACATAATACTAATTGATCACTGGATAATTTAAAGATTCAATAGGGAGGAAAGTCCCAAAAAGACTCAGCTTAGAAAGTGCCCATCATGAAAAAAATGCATTCAATAAATTATTGGATGACATAGCAGCATTTTAATCAGTTGAAAACTGCCAATAGTTTTTAATGCCTATCTGATATTCTCAACAAACATAAGCACACCACAATTAAAATCTTGTCAAATGCCCTGCTTTCCCCCCCAGCCACCTCCCACACTGTTCAGGGCTCTGAACGTGCCATGTAAGGCCACTGTTTTTCCTCCTGACTTTGTCACACTGGGCGTGTCCATCTAACCTGAATCCTCAGTTTGGTGAGGAGGGAGGCATCAGGTGCCCAGACATGATCCAACAGTGAGACAAGCAGGCAAAAGCCACTGGAGAAATGCCATTAGTGAGTATTCTAAAAACTAGAGATAATGCTTTGCATTTGTCCACAATCATAGATAAAAGATTTTAAAATACTAATAGTGAATATTAAGGCTGGTATATGCCATGCTATAGACTGAAAGTGCCCCCACCCCCAAAATTCCTATATTGAAACCTAACCCCCATTTGGGATGGTTTTTTGGGAAGTGGGGCTTTGGGAGGTGATTAGATCATGAGAGTGGAGCCTCACGAATGGTATCAGTGCCCTTATAAGAGACTGGAGAGAGATGATCTCTGAGCCATGTGAGGACACAGCAAGAAGACGGCCGTCTCTGAACCAGAAAGTTTGTCTTCACCAGACACTGAATCTGCCTGTGCCTCGATCTTGGCCTTCCAGCCTCCAGAACTATGAGAACCAGATGCTGTTTATAAGGCCCCCAGTTGATGGTGCCCTGTTACACAGCCTGACTGGACTCAGACATGCCAGATAGTATACCAGGCACTTTACAGTTAATGACTCACAGCAATTCTACGAGGTAGCTACTCTTCTTATTCCCATTTTACAGATGAGACACCTGAGGCTCAAAGAGGTTAACTGACTTGCCCCAGGTTACACAGCTAGCAACGCAAAAGCTGGATACAAAAGAAAGGCCAAGTCACTGGAGCAGAAATGTCAAATGACTGAAAAAGAGTAAAAGGTCATTAGTTCAGTTACATGAAAGGGGTCACCATTTATTTTTATTTCCTGTCTGGATGAAATATTTTCAGTGTTTACCTTGTTCAAAAATCAAAACAGAACACTGAACAGTTCAATCACATCCCTGATAGCTGTGAACTGCTTTCCCTCTGGGAAGTGGGAAGGGGTCGGGATATGGTCCCGCTCACCGGCTATGCTTCCTACTTGCAGGTCACCAGAATTCTTCACTAAAGGCAATACTACCCTTCTCCAATAAACTTCCCAAGCAAAGAGACAGCAGACATATGCACACCAGGCCCAGAGGAGACACAATCCAGGCTAGCTGGGATGATGGGTTAAAATTCAGCACCGGGGGAGCTTCTCAGAGGAGGCACCACAAGTATGCAGTCCTGAGGACAGAGAAGGCATTCCTTCTTTCAACAAGCCGTGAGTGACAGGTGGGGGAGGTTAGCTGGAGGCAGAAAAGGGAAAAAGGCTGCCCTGGCCAAGACACTGCCTGTTTGCAAACACAAAGCTGGGCATTTACATGCAACTCAGACTAAAAAAATATCAGGTCTTAATAAATATTATAGCTAAAAGGACACGGTCTTCACAGCTCCTCTCTTTCCCCCCAAAACAGGCTATGCTGATAAAAATTCCCAACAGGGATGAAAACATCCAGGTTTACCAGAGTTTTGGAGCAGCTCTTCCAGATAATGTTTTTTGATTATTTTGCATGGCCCATTAGAGAGGCCAGTCCCTCAGAGGGAGACTATTTTTTTTTAAGACTTATCTGAGATATTTTATTCCACTCTAAAAAGAAAAACAAACTGACAAACGTTTGACCACCCAGAGTGGTAAACTTGGAAATTAAAAAATCACAGAAGATTTAAAGAAATGGAAAAAAGTCTCCCTGGCCACCGATGGGATCTCTGCTTCCCTAGAAGCTGATTACAGGACACTTCGAAAGCAACTTCACCATCCAGGTGGAGCCAGCAGCTGTGTCAGAGAGACTTCTGCAGCAAAATCTCTTCAATAAAAAGAACAAAATTGGTGTCATTACTCTTGGAAGCTTTAAGGAGAATGTGTGTGCAGATTATGTGCAGTGTAGAAAAAAAATGAAAGAAAAGAAATAAAATGATGGGTGATTTCAAAGAAATAGCTATCTGTATTTCTAAGAACCCTACACAAAAGGAACCAAGTACTGCAGGTTTTAGTAAGTCACACAGAAAACCTCAACATATGACATACAAAAGCCCTCCCTGATCTAATTAATCATGCTATTCTGGGCTCAGGCCATCAACTAGGCTGGCACTGGCCACATCTGAGGCTTACAGACTCTATGTGGGCATTTACGTCAGCAGTTAACACGTACTGAGCACTAGCTCAGGACCAGACACAGCGCTAAACGCCTGACACACACCAGCACACTCAGCGCTAGCACACTCCTTGCAAGTGGACGCTCACATTTCCCTCTGACTCTAGGAAGCTGAGGCTCAGAAAGGTTCTCTCCAGCAGCACAGTACTAAACAGAAAATAGACAATCTGACCCCATCCATTCAACTCCAAAACCCCATGTGTAGGCTCTGCCTCCCAGACTAGGATCTGTGCACATCTGGAATCTGGCTGGATTGACAGAAAAGGGTAGAGCCTGTCTGATGTCAGCCTCCAGCCTGTGAAGTGTTCCCCATCAGAAAGCTTTTGGTACCTAAATGCCTGGAAACCTGGTGCAAAGGTGATTTACTACCTCAGAGGAAGGGCTGCATTTCTAAGACACAGCTCTTGCAAGCAGAACAGACATTTCACATGCTTATAATAAGCACTAAAACCCCCCTTTCAGTTCAAAATTTAATTTCTGCTTACCTTTAAGGAAATTACGAATGAGGAAGGAAAAGCTGGAGATGCCATAACCATTCTCTGCCCATGCAAATGAACTGCTGCCTGTGTTTAATTTTTATATTGATACATAAAAATCTCATGATTACAGTTAAAATTTTATAAGTAAAGGGAATTCTTATACCACAGTTAATGTAACCACGTCAAATATTTTAATATTTAAAAATATTGAAATATACACAGTAAGCAATACAGGCTCTGGTTTCTGAAGGCATCCTGGGGTCTTCCAGGTTCCAGAAGGCAGGGAGTTCCAGCAGAATGCAGCCACTTCTCAGGTCTACACACACGACAGAGGCCAAAGGAGGTGGAATCTCCACTTCTCCTAAAGCCCCCAAGAAGCCCTGTTGCTCTTCCTCAAACTACTTCTTTGGGAAAATTTAAGAATGACCTTGCTTTTCACCACTGAATATTACACCGGAAACATCTTTTTCAGGATGCAAGTGGCTATCTCTTCTTCTTCAATAAAAGCCAAGGCTTCAAAGAGATAGTGCAACTGAACTGAAATAGCTACACTACTGTCCCTTTATAAATTATAAACTTTCCAGTATTTATAAATATGACATAAAGAATCCTCTTCAAAGCTAAAGGGTATAAAGTTCCTCTGCTGAAAGCAACCTCTTTCTTCAATCCCATGAGAAAAAGACTACTAAGTAGTGGAAAGTCTCAGGGCCAAAAGTACAGACAAGCCAGGCCTCCTGCCTGCCATTCGCCATCTTCCTCGGGGGCAGCGTGGCCAACCAGCACCATGACCATGACAGAGCCAGAGGGCAGCGAGGGACACACCTACGCTGCAACTGCCAATTCCGAGTACCAGAGACAGCTGCTCTGTGGCTGCCATCAAGGAGCCATCACACTGAGTGGGGCCAACACATCCCAGAGGCTGGGACACCTAACAGTGTGAAAGCTAAGCTAAATGGCAGGGTCTTCCTTCAGGTTACCAAATGCAAATCCTCTACAACTTTTCATCCTCCTTCCTTTCATGGACATGTTTCGACAGCACCGACCGCAATCTATGCCAGGCCAAACCAAGGGTTCGTGGTACATTTGCCTCAGGCCTAAGAAGCAACCTGTCATCTTTTACGGTCTCCTGGATATCTCCCCTTCTTCGCCAATGTCACATCCTGGCTGGATCATATAAACTCACGCGCCAAATCCATCATCCTTTGCTTCATCCAGCAAACATTTCTAAGCACCTACTGTGTTCCAGGCAAGATAATAAAGAAAGTAAATGTGGACGCAGCAGAGCTGCAGGCCCCCCAGTCTCTAAGTGGGGAAAAGAGGCATCTAAATAAAGAATACATCAAAAACCCATGTAACAAGAGTCATAAAGCAAGGCACATCCTGCCTCACAGAGGGAGTGACGGTCAGCTTGCTACAGACAGAGAAGCTTCACACAGGCTGTGGCATCCGAGCTGACTCCTGGCAGATAAGTAAAAGGATCTGGGGTGAAGAGGAGTGGAGAGAGTGTAAACTAGACTTCCAAAGGCACAAAGCCAGAAGGAGTATGCCCTGGGTCAGGAAGGGCAATCGGTTTGGCTTGGCAGGGAGCGCATATGCATACAAGGGCCAGGAGCTCAAGTAGATTGTAGCCAGATACAGAAAGGCCTGCATGTCATGCCAAGGACCCCGGAGCATTACTGCTGGTAATGAACAACCAGGAAGTGTTTAAGGGAGGGGGTCCGAACTGAAGCCACCTTTAGCCTGAACAAGTGTTCTGTTTCACCTATAAAGTATTTTTCAAATACTGGAATTAGCTGCCAACTTCTAAATATTAGAAAATTTCACATAAAAATCTGGTAATGCTGGGCCAAGGCCCCAGGTGGTGACAAGTACTTGGATCGAAGTGACACAAGCAGCAGCTACCCCTTCGGATATGATACCTTTATGGAGTTCATGACCACCCTCCCCCCGGCCCCAACAGACCTCTGAGTTTGCAGTGCCTGGTTTAAAGGAGAAAGTTACACAATAAGGTGTGTATTACGAGAAAGTAACACTCAAAGCCATACAAAGACTAAACCCAGGGGCAACAAAAGAGAGGCAGAGGGAAAGTTAGGAAGATACTACAATAGCATAAAAATGCGAAAAGAAGAGCCTAAACTAAGGAAATAAAGATCCAGGAAAAGGTAATGAGTCAGGAAATGTTTAATATACTCTAGGCACAAGAATACTTATGGTGTAACTTTTTGAGAAACCAAAGCCTGGATTAGAAGAAAGGAAGAATGATTCAAAAAAGATTTTCAATTAAGAAACAAAGAGACTAGTAAGTAAATTGCGTGGAAAGTCTACTTAAATGCCCTAAATGAGCACAAAGATTGAGGTACTGCAGTAACTGTCATTCTTACCCTGGACATTCTCGTCCATTTTCCTTTCGGATCGGATGGCAAACTTTCTGAGCTAAGCGCTTGACAAGTGATGTTTACAAGCAGGGGGTGGGATGTAAACCATTATAACCTCGCATACCACGATGGGCAGTTACTGGGAAAACGTACAAACCCTTCCCGCTGCTCCCAGAACTCACACAAGCCGTTGACATCCAGCATGCTGGAAATGCCCCGGTCACTCATGTCCACTTCCGGCTGGTTCTTCTCCCGGCTCTCCTCCACGAGCTTTTTCAGAGACTTGGACATTATCTGTACCAAACAACAACAAAGCACGTGAGCGACGGCCGGGACGCTGCAGGGACAGAAAGGCGAGAGCCCCGGACTGGCGCTCCCGTTTTCCCTGGAAAGCCCTGGAAAGCCGGCATCGGCGGGCAGGGTCCGGTCAGGGGGGATGGGGCGGCGTGGGGAGGGGGTTGCCACAGCTTTTCGGAGAGATGCGAACCCACGCGCCAGCCACACACACTCACTGCGGAGGGCAGCTCCTGACAGGTGGGGCGCGGGGAGCACGGGCTCTGGCAGGGCGCAACTCAGGCGCCGGAGATGCAGCGGGTCAGAGCCCAAGGCGCTTCAGAAAGAGGAACACGCCCTGTCCCAGCGCTCAACGCAGGCGCACTAGGCGCCGCTCGCCGCTCCACGACCCGCCTACGCCGAACCCTTCCCAAATTAGGAGAACAGTTCACTGGACGTGGCTTTAGGGCGAGCCTCCGCCCTTAAATGAATGTGTACCCCGCGGCTGGCCAGTCACGTCCGTCATTCGGCCTCGAGACTCCGCCCCACCCCTAGGTTAGGCCGTCCCCCTGGAGTTCCTGGTTTGAAATTCCGATTGGGCCGGTGTTGGCGCGTGCGCACTAGTCTTGGCGCAGGCTCAGTTCGTAAGTCGAAGCGCAAGTAGTGTGGGCGGAAGCGGGGCAGTTTGGGTAGTGTCTGTGGAGGGGCGTTGTAGCTGAGCTTGGGACCTGGCGCGGGTAGAAGTAGATTGCTTCTCAGCGACCCGCTTCTGTAATTGCGGTTCTGCTTGTCATAAGTCACTTCCAAACAATTGTGCCTCCCGCTGTATTATAAGCTCCTGAAAGACAAGAACTCCGTGGTGGTCTGTGTATCCGGGGCTCCCAGCTCGCAGTCGTGGACCTTTTGTGTCACACGAAGAGAAATATACTCAGACAAATAAATGACTTTTTTCCTACACTACACTCAAAATTATGCCATATTTCAGTTTGCCTACTATTCAATGGTGATTCCCTTGTACAATTTTCATTATTTATTGGAGTTACTACTTTTCTTTTTCTTCTTGTAACCTTTACCATATCTCTAAAGATTTTAGAGCATTTCATTCCTCTCCATTGCTTGAAATCTAATGAATTCTTGAAGACTTTAGGAGTTCACTAACGTACTGCTCTTAGACTGGTTCTTTCTGTCCTTCAAGCTCAAAAGTTAACCTGTGATTTCACTTGGTTTCTGGGTTTAAACCAACATTTTGAGACGGGGACCGTGGGTGTAGTCAGAGTAGGGTGAGGGCCTCCGGAAAAAGCAGGGCGGGATATTTACAGTCAGAGCAATATAACAGTGGTCAAATCAGTCCCTATTGGAACTCTGTTAAGCACTATGCAAAGTCAAGGTCACAATAATTCTCTAGGGTAAAGATACCAGACTAAGAATATAGACATCTTCAGTGAGATCAGTTAAAGGTCAAAAGGCTAGGAGCAACCTGGCCTGAAATGTTTGAGTGTTTCACAAATAAAGGGTATCTCAGTATAACCCATGACTTCACTGTAAACAGCCCTAGCAAGCAGAAACAACCCAGCCCACCTTGAGGGCAGGGCAGGTGGTACAAGTCCACAGCCCTAAGCCTTTTTCTCATGTTCTCAAAAAATCTTCATTTGCCTATAAAACGCCTAGACAACGCACCACCCCGGACTCTCTTGTCCCCTCCTGGCGTGAGCCGGGAGCTCTGTCCTTTCACTTTATGTCTAAATAAAAGCCTCTACCCTGGCTCTCCTACCTTGGGTGTTTGCTAAGTTCATTCTTTGACTCCACAAACAAGAACCCCGGCATCAATTTCTTACAGTTCCTGGATTATCTCTTAAGTAACTTTCTCTAAAAGAGTGTACAGGAGACAAATTATGAGTAGTTCCATGTTTTTTAAATCAGTTTCTCTTAATCTCTAAGGCACAGTTCCACTGACTTCTGCTTCCAATGTTCGTTCCCAGAAAAGCTGGTCTCCTTTTCAAGTCTTTGTAGGGAACTATTGTTTTCTCTTTTTGTAGATTACTTTATATTCTTCATGTTCTGAAATTTCCCTATAATATCTCTGATTGGAGATCTTTTTCATTTTATCTGTTTGGCACTCATTTGGTGCCTTTCATATGAAAATTCATTTCCTCTCTGAAATTTTTTTTTGTAATTTCTTTGAAATTTCTTTCCTGCCATTTTCTCTGATTTCCCAGTCTTTCTGGAAATCTTATTAGTTATATGGCAGCCTTCAACACCAATCTCCTATAGTTATCTTTTTTTCCTTGTATATTTCTTCATCTTTTTAATTTAATGTTCTGGGAAATTATCTTATTTTTATCTACCAAATCTATTCAATTTAAAAAAAATTATTTTAGCTATTAACCAAAATACTCTCTAAGACCTCTTTCTTGTTTAATAGCACCCTGCTTGTTTCACAAATGTACTTTCAACTATCTCTGAGAATAACAACTTTTAAACCTCTCTTCCGTTTACTAAATTGTGTTTCCTTGTGTGCCTTTCCTGTTAGTTCAGCTAGCCTTTTCCTACTCATGTTGAAAATCGTCCTCTGTGTGGCACTTCTTGGTCATCCTTTCATATTCAGCCATGAAGGTCGGAGCTGATTTTTCTAGATAGCTAGTGTTCTTTCTTTCCTCTTCTGCTGTTGATGTGCATTTGTTTCCCTCCTAGGTCCACATTAATTTTCCCTAGTAGGGCTAAAACTTCAAATGCAGGCAGCTTGGCTCCCAAGTTCCTATTCTGAAAGCGTCGTGTGCTTAGTCAAAATGTAAAATTCAGCTTGAACAGTTATTTTCATCCCATAGTGAAAGACTACATTTTAATGAGTTAAAAATAGATGCTGCATCAGTGTGTACACTTCAATAATGTTTATTACCCCTAATTTGATATTCACAGTGAAAACTGTACTTCTGTTTTATCATCAGCTTTTGAAAATGTACAGCACATATGCGGTAATGATTTCCAGCTTTTTAAGGGATTTTAGAAAATTTCAGCTCCAAATATTAGAACTCAGGATGACATGGGCAGCCAAGACAAAAGAAGCCGTATTCCACATTCAAAAACAAAATGTGTAAATATTGGTTCCACATGTACTTTGGTGAGAAACGTTAAAGTCAAGTAATTCCCAGTGGCACAGACAGGAGGTCACTTAGGAGGACGGCAGAATCCCCGCCAGCGCCCAGTCTGATGGCCCAGGCGGTGCGGCTGAAGCACCGCGGAGCCCAGAGCGTCACAGTGAGCTGGCCCAGGCCAGTCAGATTGCTGACAGGCGCCCTACAGATTCCACGTGAAATTTTATGAAGACTTGATTCGAGGAGGCCACAAAGGGAGCTATGGTAGTGTCCTAAAATTGAAGACAAAGAAGTAAATTATAATTTTCACAAATTTGAACATTTTTTTTCTGGAAATGTAAAAAAACCTAGTAAAAAAGTACTGTATAAAGAAGTGTTAGAGAATTTACAGTAAACCTGCATATATTTCTAGAAGTAATCTTCTAAGAATTAATATAGACACATTACAATAGAATAGTGCTAGAGGTGGGGGGCTGAGGGGATAGGGAAGTGATTGCTAATGGTCACAGGGGGTGTCTTCTCTCTGGCTTGGTGGAAATGTTCTAAACTGGAACCTGGTGAAACCCTGCGCTACACAACTCTGTGCTCTACTACACACTGGTGACTGTGAACTGTCAGTGAATGAACTCTCTGGTATGTGAGTTATATCTCAATGAAACTTTTGTGTACCTTTTCCTTTCATTGTAATCTGCTCCCAAATTTCCACAAGACAAACTAGTGCGGACAGTTAACTGAAGTTTTAAACTCTCCTAACTTCTCCTGTTATTCTTTCATGTTCCCAGATGTCAGATTCTGGAACTGAGAGGGGTGTGGGATCTCCCAATGAACAATTACATTTATTTTATCATAAAAGAAAACATTTTCAAACCATCACCCGATTAGCTATCTAAGGAGTGACTTACACCATCACTCTGGAAGTAAACTTGCTTTACTGGACTTGACATGCTAAAGAAATTGGCTGTATCTTTAATTTTAAAAAGTGAACAACTACACTTGAAACCATGTCCACATTAATAAAATATAATGCAAAACTGGGAAAATATTGTAAACACCACAATTTTAAAAACCTGACATATCTAGTCATGCACATTAATGTCACGCAACACTGGTTTAAGTGGAAGGAAGCTCTCCTCTTGGTGCCTCGGTTTTCCTTTATCTGCAAAGCCCAGATTAACCTGTTCTTTCCACCTTGTCAAAAAGACAAGAAACGACAAGGATTGGCAAGAGTGTGGAGAAAAAGGAAGCCTCATGCACCTGTGGGTGGGGATGCACCTTGTGGGTGGTGCAGCCCTTATGGAAAATAGTACAGAGGTTCCTCAAAAAATTAAAAACAGAATTACCGTATAATCCAGCAATTCAACTTCTGGGAATGTATCCAAAGGAAATGAAAGCCGTAACTGGAAAAGATATATGCATCCCCATGTTCATTGCAGCATTACTGACAACAGCCATGGCATGGTAACAACCTACACGCCCATCAAGGGAAGAACACATAAAGAAAATGTGCTATAGGTAGCCAGATAGACATAAATATACATGGAATGTCAATGGGAAATCCTGCCATTTGTGACAACAGGGAAAGGTCCTTGAGGGCGTTATGCTAAGTGAAATGTCAGAGAAAGACTAATACTGTGTAAGTTTTCCCACTGTGTTATTCACTTATATGGAATCTAAACAAAACAAAACAAAACCAAGCTCATGATACAGCGCACAGTGGTGGTGGCCACACGCGTCAGGTGGGGTGTGGGCAAAATGAGGGAAGGTGCTCAGGGTGCAAGCCTGCAGCGACACGGTAAGCAAGTCCTGGGGTGATGGGCAGCGTGCTGACTGCAGTTCTAATACTGGACTGCATAACTGGAAGCTGCTGGGAGAGTAGATCATAAAAGTTCTCATCACAAGGAAGTAAACCGCATGCTGACCCCTGAAATGAATATAATGGTACATGTCAATTATGCCTCAATTAAGAAAAATCAAACTCTAGATTTCTAGCTGGTGTAATTCCCTGTCCAGTTTAATTAGAACATCTAACTGAGTAAAGAGGAGAACAGCGAGAGACAGATCGTCCCAGCAGCATACACATGCTGCTAACCGAACGCTGGGTATCTGCGGTCACAGGGACGGAGAGAGTGAGGGCGGGTGCCGGCAATGTCCAGTCAGCATAACAGTTCTAACCTGAATTTTAGGGAAGATCTATTACACCACAACTTCACAAAAACAATCACACTATTAGTCACCAGACCCGTCTTTAATATTCTTTTCTTCCAAGAAGTCCTGCCATTTTCAGCAAGAAGTAGATGAAATGGAGCCGGGTGTCCTAATTTCCTATAGCTTTAGTCATGAAGAAAGAAACATGGGTAGCCAGCCCTGGGCGCTACACTGAAATCACATATGGAGCTTTTAAAAGCAAGGGCTCCTACCTCAGAAATTCTGAATCAGTAGGTGTGTGTGGGGATGGAAGTCCCGAACGCTAAATAGCTGTGATTCCTCCCAGGCTAGGTAGCTAACAATAGCTATTCGGTTAACACAATGCCCACTAGGTGGCACTCGCGCTCCCCAGATAGAAAGGCAAGTCAGAAAACCACCGAATTTGTAAAAGGCTTGTGCTTTGTACTTTGCATGTGTCTGCCTTTAAAAGTGTATACTGAGTTATTATTGTAAAATGATAAATGGGACTTGAAAACGGTTGTTTACTCACTGCTCCACAATATGGTCCAGACGATGGAGACCTAGCATCCGGTCCATCGTAGAGTATGAGATAGTTGTGGACACAGTCGCCGGGGTCGTCGATACTGATCAAGTAAAAGCTGATGGTGACAAGTCTTTCAGCAGGAGCAATGATGGCCCATTCACAGTGGGTGTTGTTTGGGTACGTGCCGGGATAGCCGGGGCTGGCGAAGAAGCCGCTGTCTCCCTGAAGAGTTCCCCCACAGCCTGCAAGGAAACAAGTGCAGGAAATTTGGTTCAGCAAAGCTGAAACCGCCCACTCGCCAGGCAAGAAAACAGTTATTTTCCTGAGGTGCGGAGACCCCCTGCAAGAGTCGCTGAGGCCAAAGCCTTTCTTCTGCGCCTTCTTTGGGCCACATCCCACGCACCCTTCCCACCCCCGCCCCTCCATCCCCTGCCTGCCTCCCCCACCCTCCACCTCATGCTCTTTCCCTGCACAGGCTGATTCAGGGACGACCCCCTCCAAGGCTGGCCTTTGGAAAGCACAGGTTGAGGACACAGCTGTGTACTCTTGGGTGGGATGGTGTCAAGCTCTCCTACACAGCGAGTTGACGATAATGATGGGGTGAAGTAACATTAACAGTGAAGTTCCAGGGCTGAGTTGAAAGAGGGTGTTATCTTAGGTTTCGGCAGTAACTACTTTGTAATAAAAATGACTTTACCAGGCTTATAAACGACAGTCCCAAGACTGACGTGCTCAAAGCCGAAGCTCTTGAAATATTGGTGTGAATTTGCTCAGTGTGTTGACTCACACAAGAAAGCTATCATTATTTAGACCAGATAGCCCTGGGGACCCCAATATCATACGAACTGTGCAGGAAGACTGCATGGCATAATTTTAAAGTGCTGGGCTGGTGACCGCCCACTGGAAGTCTAGTCCTGCCTCTGCCACAGTCTAGCTGGGCATTTGGAAAAACTCGTTAATCTTGTGTTTCATTTTCTCATCTGTAAAATTAGGGCATTGGAGATCATCTTTAAGCATCTTTAGCTGCCAAGATTTCACTATTCATGATTGCCTTGATAGAACCCTTTTCTTGTCCTGCAGGATATTTAAAATGAGTCATTTTTATTAGTCTATTTTTTAAAGATTTTGGTATTATAATGCTGTTTTATAAAGCTATTCCTCCTCTTCTGAGTAAAATATACCTACATGACTCTAGTTTCCTAACCAACCAACCAAGAATCAGGACGGTACTTAGTTCCCTGAAAAAGTAATTAGCCTCCAGGACTGCCAGCAACTGACAGGGACTGCGAGGGGCACAGCCTCTTTTATACATACGTATATATATAAAATATACATATAATCTTCTACACATACATAGGTATAATACATATAATACATATATATGTATATATATATATGTTCAGAATGTATAAAGGAATTTTTAAATCTTCATACCTTATCTATACTTTTATGTGAACATGTATTCTTTAATATGTAGTAATATAGAGAAATAATTAGAAAAAGTAGGCTTGAAGAGAATCTCTATACTTTCATTGTTAAAAATTCCTATTTTATCAGAAAATAATCAGGTGTCCAGATGGATAAAAAGAACAAGTTCACTTCCGGTTGTCTTTCTTCCATTAGACCCCGTACGTTTTTCTCAATCACATTACTTGCTCTTATGAAGCGCAAATGTCTTACCAGAGGGTGATGAGGTCCAGATAATTTCATATCCATGACTGGATGTGGTACTATCACTCTTAAAGCGTAGGAATAGTTCATTATTTTGAGAGAAGATAGGATTTGGCAGCAGAGTTCCACAATATGTGCCAAGCAAGGGTGAACTGCTTTCACTTCTGTTTCTCACATTTAAAAATGAGTCATTAATTATTACATTTAAGCATATTATACTTTCTTCCCTGATTTGTTATGGCTGTACATGGACACATGAGGCAATTTGATTGACAACTTTTTTTGGAAAAGCTTTGTTGTTTTATGTACTTAAGAATAAAGAGTTTTCTGAAAATACACTCAGAAGTCACATTCACTTGCAAAAGAGAGACACATTCAATGTGGAGAGCAAAAACCATCTGTGAATATTAAAAAAGATGCAGGTGGGGAGACAGGGTGGGAAGCAGATATTGCCTGCTCTGTTGCTGGTGCATTCTGTTATACTTCATTCATTGTACGGTGTGCATGGTTTCTCCCTTGAAAATGGCTTGCCTATAAAGGAGTAATGAAAAAAATCAATATACAAAGTATAATAAAGTTCAAAACAAAAGGAATTTCTGTGTGGGAAAAGGACACAATTCAATAAATCTATAAAATTTCTGACAATTACATGTATTTTAAAAACATGTATTCTGAGACTGAATTGATTTTTTCACACTTTAACAAATAAGCCCCAACATTTCACTGGCTCATCACAAGAAACTATATTTCTCACTCACGTAACAGTCACTGTAGATGTTCCTGGTCAGTGAGCAGTTATCTTGCCTATGGTGATTCAGGGACGCAGGTTCCTGCCAACTTCTGCTGCCATAATTCAGATGGCCTCCTCTGTTGCCTGTGTCCAGAAGGCAGGACAAAGAATTCCTTAAAGGTCTTGGTCTGTAGGTGACACACACCACTTTCACTCGTATTCTGTAGTCGACTTCTAGTCACAGGTCCACAGGTGTCAGTCAAAGGACTAGAAAACGTAGTCCTTGGTGGGGAAGCCACATTTCAATTTTAAGTCCACATGACAGCAAGGGGGCACAATAGTTGGCTGACAGCAAGCGTTTAGTGTCATTGATTACATCACGGTAAAATAAAATCTAAGTGGAGCAATACTTAAATGCTTTACGAAAGCAGATAATTTAGTCATAGAAACGGAAAAGTCAGTCTGTTATGACAAGATAAAAAACTCATAAAGGCAAAGCATTACTTAATTCACTACAAACAAAAGCCATGCCAACCAGCAAACAGGGATGGGGGAGGATATGTGACTCACAACAGGAAAAGGGGATCATTTCTGTATGAATGTTTCCTATAAATTAAGAAAATCCCAACAGTCCAAAAGGAAAACCAGGAGAGGATAGAAAATGATAGTTCACCCAAGGATGGAATAGGATGACTCTAAGTAATGAATGAAAAATAAAACCAAAATAAGATACCAGTGGCACAAATCAAACACTTTACTGACATCCTGGGATAGATGTGGCAAAACAGAACCTTACACACTGCTTACAAAGGTGTAAATTGCTGACTTCATACTATGGATATTAATTCTATGAGAGCTCTAGAAATTTGAATGGGGATATCTTTTGGCCCAGTAAATCCACTTCTAAAATATTATCTCACAGATACAGTTCTTGGGCCTTGAATAAAAGACATTCATTCACTTGGCCACTGCTTATAACTGCAAAATGCTCTAAACAACCCACAGATCTGCCAATAGGGTTATGGCTAATTTATGTTTCACCCATATATTGGAAAACTATCAATCAGTTCAAAAGAATAAGATAAATTTATATGACCTGACATTGTTAAGATCCTGTGTTACCAGCTGAGATGCTGTTTTTCCCAGGATCATGTCTTGGAGGGACAAAGAATGAGGCCAGCAGATAAGCATATGGAGCAACCAGCAAAGTTTTTAATAAAGAGGAAAAGGGAAAAAAAGGAGACTCCCTCTAAATGGGAGGGACTCCAAGAGTGGAGGCCTTTAGGGCAGCAGTGTCTAGAGTTTTTAAGCCAAGAAGGAAGTTTATGGGATTGGCAGGGGCTCGTGGCTAGGAAGATCATTTTGCCTTTCAGGCTGAACTCTCCGGACGTGCAGGATGTAGCCTCTTGTTTCTCACACTGAATTATCTAGCTGCCCGGAATGTAGCTCCTTGTTTCCTGCGAAGCCTTGACTCCAGTCCCCTCCTGACTTCCCCTTAACCAGGGCCATGAATTCTAATGCTGCCTATGTCCCGCTAATCCTGCCACCATCCTCCCCCAGAAGAGGTAACCCTAACTGCCTTAGGGAGATGGGTGAAGATCGCTCAGAGTACTTCCTGCTGGCAAAGGGCGATGGATGGAAACGGCAGTCTGGGTTCATTCTCCGAGCGGCCTATCTAGTGGCCCTCGGTAAAAGTCGTGAGGGACTGTCATGTGGTTCCACCTGCATCACCATGGGGAGCTTGATTGATTCTAAGCAAGAAGAAACAAATTAGATTAGATTAGGCAGGCATGGTATGAATATGAGAGCAAATATTATATTACTCCAAGGAGGGGAAAGAAGGGTGCCAACCAGGGCCACATCCACCCCGTGAGGGATTTGAAAGTCCAGCCTAGCCAGGACTCCTGCACTTCCCTTTTCCTAAGCTCATTAAAGAGATGGGTGTGCTGCTTGATCCTCCCTAAATGCTCTTCTATTAGTCCTGAGGGGTTGACATAAAAGCAGCAGGTCTCACGGAGCACGGTACGGGTGCCACCCACCTCGGCAGTGAGCACCCCCCAGGCTGTCCTGTTCTGAAGGACCGCTAGAGCCGGGGAGGCCGAGGCTTTTTGCTGGGCCTCTATGGCTGCTACTGTCCCTTTCCCGGAGCGCTGCAGTACTAGGGAGATGTTCCCAATGCTCCTTTTGAGGTCAGGAATTCCTATAAACCCAAAGAGGCCAGGGAATATTGAGTATCTTAGGCTATCTGATTCTAATATCATGTTATCTGTGACTAGCCCGCTGAAAGCAGGTGTCTGGGGCACTAGGTTTCTTTTAGGCCAGGGCCACAGTGCCACACCTAGGAAGGAGCCTAGGTTAGGCAGATGCCCAGAGGTGGGGGAGGAGGCACTGCTAATAGTCAATACATCAGACAGAGCTGCAATTACTGTGTGCCGCCCTCTTCTTCCCCTTGGCAGGGTCAAGTACACATTTGTTCCACAAAGGAAGAATAGTCCAGTTCCAGTCAGCATGACTCCAGTGGACCATCCGTGTAGCCAAGCATATTTGTGTGAGATCGGGAGGCTACTATAGTTGGCTAGAATAGAGGGATCCCATGGCCCCCAGGGGTCAAAAGAAGAGGATCTTATGCTTGTACAATAATTATCTGTACTATAGAAATATAATTCTTTTCTCTCTCAATTCACCCTCGTTTTTATTAGAGGCAACCATATTAAAACTAATTTGTAAAATAAGTTTGGCTTCAAAACACTTGGATTATTTATGTAAGTCAGCAGGAACAGCAAATGATCACACAGGCTCTTTTAAATGTGTTTTGCTTGTACTTCTCATAGGATTCTCAGATTGAACTTTTAAAGGCTTCTCGAAGCCAGGGAAGCCAAGCCAGACTTGCCATCAGGTTTCGCCTACAGTACCTGCAGGTTTGGGTGAATTCCTCTCTTCTTGAGGTCCTCCAACATACTCTGAGGTTCCTGCCCCTGCCAGGAAGTGACCTTCCTTACTCACCTGGTAAGGCTTTTGGGAACCTTGCAAGCAAAGTACCACATCAATGCTTCCAAGGGACTTTATTGGTTTCATAAAGTCAGCCTTAGTTCCTTAAAGCTGCTTGTCATATCTGAGTTTATGCATGTGTCTCTCAAATACGACGTTCCAGCTAAACTCTAGGTAATATAACTAGTGTTCTTCATTGGTTCTGTCACAAAGAGAACAGATTCTTACCGATTTTCTGCAAACAAAAATATTGCCATAAAATATAAAAATACTGGGAGTACCTAATTCTGGAGGAATGAGGTAGAGAGAAAGATGAATGTCTCAGTCCCGCTTATAAAGTGTATTACTATTGTCAGTTTAAGAGAAGAAGATTAAAACAAACACCTTTAAAACCAGCAACGTTTTTTTTGCTATTATTAATATACAATTACATGAGCAACATAATGGTTACTAGACTCCCCCCATTATCAAGTCCCCACCACATACCCTATTGCAGTCACTGTCCATCAGCGTAGTAAGATGCTATAGAATCACTACTTCTCTTCTCTGTGTTATACTGCCTTCCCCGTGTCCCCCACACCACCCGCACCCTCGCTACATTATGTGTGCTAATTGTAATAGCTCTTTTTCCCCCTTATCCGTCCCTTCCACCTATCTTCCTCAGTCCCTTTCCCTTTGGTAACTGTTAGTCCATCCTTGGGTTCTGTGAATCTGCTGCTGTTTTGTTCCTTCAGTATTTGCTTTGTTCTTATACTCCACAGATGAGTGAAATCATTTGATACTTGTCTTTCTCTGCCTGACTTATTTCATTGACCATAATCCCTCTAGCTTCATCCAAGTTGTTGCAAATGGTAGGATTTGTTTTCTTCTTATGGCTGAATAATATTCCATTGTGTATATGTACCACTTCTTCTTTATCCATTCATCTACTGATGGACACATAGATTCCTTCCATTTCTTGGCTATTGTAAATAGTGCTGCAATAAACATAGGGGTGCATATGTCTTTTTCAAACTGGGCTGCTGCATTCTTAGGGTAAATTCCTAGGAGTGGAATTCCTGGGTCAAATGGTATTTCTATTTTGAGTTTTTTGAAGAACCTCCATACTGCTTTCCACAATGGTTGAACTAATTTACATTCCCACCAGCAATGTAGGAGGGTTCCCCTTTCTCCACTTTGTCGCCAACATTTGTTGTTGTTTGCCTTTTGGATGGCGGCCATCCTAACTGGTGTGATGTGAAATCTCATCATGGTTTTAATTTGCATTTCTCGGATGACTAGCGATGTGGAGCATCTTTTCATGTGCCTGTTGGCCATCTGAATTTCTTCTTTGGAGAAGTGTCTGTTCAGCTCCTCTGCCCATTTTTTAGTTGCCTTACTTGCTTTTTGTTTGTTGAGCTACATGAGCTCTTTATATAATTTGGATGTCACCCCTTATCAGATATGTCATTTATGCATATATTCTCCCATACTGTAGGATGTCTTTTTGCTCTACTGATGGTATCCTTTGCTGTACAGAAGCTTTTTAGTTTGATATAAGCCCATTTGTTCATTTTTGCTTTTGTTTCCCTTGCCCAGGAAGATATGCTAATGAAGAAGTTGCTCATGTTTATGTCCAAGAGATTTTTGCCTATATTTTTTCTAAGAGTTTTATGGTTTCATGACTTACATTCAGGCCTGTAATCCATTTTGAGTTTACTTTTATGTATGGGGTTATACAATAATCCAGTTTCATTCTCTTGCATGTAGCTGTCCAGTTTTGCCAACATCAGCTGTTGAAGAGGCTGTCATTTCCCCATTGTATATCCATGGCTCCTTTATCGTATATTAATTGACCATATGTGCTTGGGTACATATCTGGGCTCTCTATTCTGTTCCACTGGTCTATGGGTCTATTCTTGTGCCAGTACCAAATTGTCTTGATTACTGTGGCTTTGTAATAGAGCTTGAAGTCAGGGAGCATAATTCCCCCTGCTTTATTCTTCCTTCTCAGGATTGTTTTGGCTATTCAGGGTCTTTTGTGATTCCATATGAATTTTAGAACCATTTGCTCTAGTTCATTGAAGAATGCTGTTGGTATTTTGATAGGGATTGCATTGAATCTGTAGATTGCTTTAGGCAAGATGGCCATTTTGACTATTAATTCTTCCTAGCCAAGAGTATGGGATGAATTTCCATTTATTAGTTTCCTCTTTAATTTCTCTTAAGAGTGCTTGTAGTTTTCAGGGTATAGGTCTTTCACTTCCTTGGTAAGGTTTATTCCTAGGCACTTTATTCTTTTTGATGCAATTGTGAATGTAATTGTTTTCCTGATTTCTCTTTCTGCTAGTTCATCATTAGTGTATAGGAATGCAACAGGTTTCTGTCTACTAATTTTGTATTCTGCAACTTTGCTGAATTCAGATATTAGATCTAATAGTTTTGGAGTGGATTCTTCAGGGTCTTTTATGTACAATATCATGTCATCTGCAAACAGGGACACTTTGAGTTCTTTCTTGCCAATCTGGATGCCTTTTATTTCTTTGTGTTGTCTGATTGCCATGGCTAGGACCTCCAGAACTATGTTGAATAAAAGTGGGGAGAGTTGGCATCCTTGTCTTGTTCCCTATCTTAGGTGAAAAGCTTTCAGCTTCTCACTGTTAAGTATGATGGTGGCTGTGGGTTTGTCATATATGGCCTTTATTATGTTGAGGTACTTGCCCTCTATACCCATATTGTTGAGAGTTTTTATCATGAATGAATGTTGAATTTTGTCGAATGCTTTTTCAGCATCTATGGAGATGATCATGTGGTTTTTGTCCTTCTTGTTGTTGATGTAGTGGATGATGTTGATGGATTTTCGAATGTTGTACCATCCTTACATCCCTGGGATGAATCCCATTTGATCATGATGGATGATCTTTTCGATGTATTTTTGAATTTGGTTTGCTAATATTTTGTTGAGTGTTTTTGCATCTATGTTCTTCATGGATATTGGTCTGTAATTTTCTTTTTTTGTGGTGTCTTTGCCTGGTTTTGGTATTAGAGTGATGTTGGCCTTGTAGAATGAGTTTGGAAGTATTCCCTCCTCTCCTACATTTTGGAAAAGTTTAATGAGAATGGTCTTCACTAAATGCTTGATAAAATTCAGCAGTGAAACCATCTTTTGTTTCTTCCTGGAGTTTTGTTCTTAGGTAGTTTTTTGATTACCAGTTCAATTTCTTTGCTGGTAATTGGTGTGCTCAGATTTTTTGTTTCTTCCTGGGCCAGCCTTGGAAGGTTGTATTTTTCTAGAAAGTTGTCCATTTCTTCTCGGTTATCCAGTTTGTTGCCATATAATTTTTCATAGTATTCTCTCATAATTCTTTGTATTTCTGTGGTGTCTGTAGTGATTTTTCCTTTCTCATTTCTGATTCTGTTTATGTGTGTAGACTCTCTTTTTTTCTTGATAAGTCTGGCTAGGGGTTTATCTATTTTATTTATTTTCTCAAAGAACCAGCTCCTGCTTTCATTGATTCTTTCTATTGTTTTATTCCTCTCTATTTTATTTGTTTCTGCTTTAATCTTTATTATGTCCCTCTTTCTACTGACTTTGGGCCTCATTTGTTCTTCCTTTTTTAGTTTCATTAGTTGTGAGTTTAGACTGTTCATTTGGGATTGTTCTTCTTTCCTGAGGTAGGCCTGTATTGCAATATATTTCCCTCTTAGCACGGCCTTCACTACGTCCCATAGATTTTGTGGTGTTGAGTTACTGCTGTCCTTTGTGTCCATATATTGCCTGATCTCTGTTTTCATTTGGTCAATGATCCATTGATTATTTAGGAGCATGTTGTGAAGCCTCCATGTATTTGTGGGCTTTTTCATCTTTGTGTAATTTATTTGTAGTTTCATACCTTTGTGATCTGAGAAACTGGCTGGTACAGTTTCAGTCTTTTTGAATTTTGAGGTTCTTTTTGTGGCCTAATGTATGATCTTTTTTTGAAAATATTCCATGCGCATTTGAGAAGAATGTGTATCCTGTTGCTTTTGGGTGGAGTGTTCTGTAGATGTCCGTTAGGTTCATGTGTTCTAATATGTTGTTCAGTGTCTCTGTCTCTTTACTTATTTTCTGTCTGGTTGATCTGTCCTTTGGAGTGAGTGGTGTGTTGAAGTGTCCTAAAATGAATGCATTGCATTCTATTTCCCCCTTTAATTTTATTTGTATTTGTTTCACATATGTAGGTGATCCTGTGTTGGGTGCATAGATATTTATAATAGTTATATCCTCTTGTTGGACTAACGCCTTTATCATTATCCTTCTTTGTCTCTTGTGATTTTCTTTGTTTTGAAGTCTATTTTGTCTTATATAAGTACTGCAACTCCTGCTTTTTTCTCACTATTAGTTGCATGAAATATCTTTTTCAATCCCTTTACTTTCAGCATGTGTATGTCTTTGGGTTTGATATGAGTCTCTTGTATACAGCATATAGATGGGTCTTCTTTTTTATCCATTCAGTGACTCTATGTCCTTTGATTGGTGCACTCAGACCATTTATATTTAGGGTGATTATTGATAAGTATGTACTTATTGCCATTGCAGGTTTAGATTCGTGGTTACCAAAGGCTCAAGTGTAATTCCCTTACTTTCTAACAGTCTAATTTAACTTACTTCGTATGCTATTACAAACACAACCTAAAGGTTCTTTTTTTTTCCTCCTTTTTCTTCCTCCTACATTTTTTGTATGTTACGAATCATATTCTATACTCTTTGTCTTCCCTTGGGTGACATCTATTTAGCCACAGGAATACTTCCATCTATAGGAGTCCCTCCAAAATGCACTGTAGAGGTGGTTTGTGAGAGGAAAACTCTCTCAGCTTTTGCTTATCTGAAAATTGTTTAATCCCTCCTTCAAATTCAAATGATAACCTTGCCGGGTAAAGTATTCTTGGTTCAAGGCCCTTCTGCTTCATTGCATTAAATATATTATGCCACTCCCTTCTGGCCTGTAAGGTTTCTGTTGAGAAGTTTGATGATAGCCTGATGGGCTTTCCTTTGTATGTGATCTTTTTTCTCTCTCTAGTTGCTTTTAAAAGTCTGTCTTTATCCTTGATCTTTGTCATTTTAATTATTATATGTCTTGATGTGGTCTTCCTTGGGTCCCTTGTGTTGGGAGATCTGTGGGCTTCCATGGTCTGAGAAACTATTTCTTTCCCCAGCTTGGGGAAGTTCTCCTCAATTATGTCTTCAAAGACACTTTCTATCCTTTTTTCTCTCTTCTCCTCCTGGTACTCCTATAATGTGAATATTGTTCCATTTGGACTGGTCACACAGTTCTCTTAATATTGTTTCATTCCTAGAGATCCTTTTGTCTCTCTCTGCCTCAGCTTCTCTGTACTCCTGTTCTCTGCTTTCTATTCCATTAACAGTCTCTTGCACCTCATCCAGTCTTCTCTTCAGCCCGTCAATCAATTGTTTCATTTCTGTAATATCTCTCCTGACTTCCTCCCTTAGCTCTTGCATATTTCTCTGTAGGTCCATCAGCATGGTTATGACTTTTATTCTGAATTATTTTTCAGGAAGATTGTTTAAATCTATCCCACTAGGCACTCTCTCTGGGGTTCTCTGGGTGAGTCTTGACTGGACCATATTCTTCTGTCTTTTCATGGCAATAGAAGTGGTCGCAGGCAGGTGCCACGTGTGTCAGCTGGGAGAACAAAGTCCCTTCCTGCTTGTTGTTCTCCTTGCCCTTCTCCACTGCCTGTGCCAGTTACCCACACACTGGGAGGCACTCTCTAGGGTAATCCTCTAAACCGCCATGGATGGGGCCACCCTCAGGCTAGCCTAGAGCACTGTGGGGGTTTGCAGCCACGCTGGGTGTGTTCTGCACCCCTTGGTGCTTTTCAGCCCTTGCTCTGGCTTCTGTGGCCCTTCCTGGTTAGCTGCACGCCTGCCAGGAAGAGATTGTGCGCAGCCCTTCCCAGTTAGCTGCGTGCCCACCGGGAGGAGATTCTATGTGGTTGTTATGGGCAGGGCCACTCTCCTGCTGTTCCGCAGCTGTGGTGGATCTGCCACAGCGCCAGCCTGGGGGAATGAATGGCAGGCTGCTTATCCCTGTGAGTGGGTTTGGAGCTGCTTTACCTGGCAGCTGGTTAGGGGGCCCGAAGTTCCTCAAGATTCCCAGCCTGCTGGGCTGAGTGCACTGGGACGATTTTGTTCCGCTGTTGGGCCCTTGTCTCTTTAAGACTTTTAGGAAAGCGCCCACTTTTCTTTTTGTCCCAGGGGAGCCAGCTGTGGGGACCTGCTCGCAGTCTCCATCTCGGATCCTGCCCTTCCGTTTCTCTAATCTCCAGTACACCATGTGATGTGTGTCTGCACTCCTGATGCAGATCACCAGGGCTGGTTATTTAGCAGGCCTGTGCCTCCACTCCTTCCCCACTCTGATTCTTTTCCTCCCACTGGTGAGCTGGTGTGGGGGGAGTGCTCGGGTCCCACCGGGTCGCGGCTTTGTGTCTTACCTGCTTCGTGAGGTAATGAGTTCTCACAGATGTAGCTGTAGCCTGGCTGTTGTACTGTATCTTCTGGTCTCTCTTTTAGGAATAGTTGTATTTGTTGTATTTTCACAAATATATATTGTTTTGGGAGGAGATTTCTGCCGCCCTGCTCACGCCACCATCTTCCTGGAAACCTCATGGTTCTTTTGTAATTTTTAGGAATCAGTCACTTTGAAAATATCCTTGGAGAAATGGTTTCATTTTGTGGCACCTGTTTTAGGCAGGGTCAAGGAGCAATGATTGGGTTCAGTTTTCCAGCTAGTGAATTACTGATTGGAGGCTTTTCTGAGGTCTGATTTACCCAGATTTATAATGGTCAGGTATCATTGTAAGAGACTGTGAGAGACAGACCTCCCCTGACTCGTGGCAGACAGCTCTAAATAAGACTTATACACTGGTGGTATTTTTATTGCAGGTGTGTGTGTGTTTGGGACTACCATCCAAAGTTGAGAGCTAAATAATCCCTGAAAAGAAGAAATTTTGCTGCCAAAGTGAACCTGCCAGCACACTAAAGGTCAGCCATGGTTCCAATGAGAGAGGAAGGGAGGGAGGGGTGTGTGTGTGTATAGGTGCTGGGTGGGGGCAGAAGGCAAAAGAATACATGGCTTGAATATAATGATATATGGAATTATTGGACCTCCAAGTACAAGCCTCTGAGCCACCTAATAGATTTTTCAAGCATCTTTGAGAACGGCATAGTCAGGCCCCAGCAAACAGCTGTGTAAACGCACAGCACGACTCTAGGGGGCGGCATCACATACACCAGAAGGTGGATGGTGCCCCTGGAATTAGGCAAAACAGCAGCTCTGGCATGAGGTCTTTTCATCTTTAAATACTCTGTCCCTGGCAAAGCAGAGGTGTACAGTAAATCTCTGTTGAGTCAGAGTTTTGTTTGGCTTCTTAAACAGTGTTGTCTGCTTGTTTCCCTCACAAATGTTTGGCTCATTCAAGCAGTTTTTGAAAAAGCCACAGTCATAATGGGACATTTTAACCTCTCTCTCTCCTAAAAATTGACATAAGAAGGGAAAAAATAAGGATATTTAGCATTCATTCAGTAAATATTATTAGATGCCTACCATGTTCCAGGAACTTTTATGTTAAGGATAATAGCAAGGAAAAATATAAGCAAAAATATCTGACATCACAGAGTTACATTCAAATGAATGCAGAGGATTTCAATAGCAAATTTTATAATTAGATTACATATACATGTATATAAATATCATAAATAACACACATATATATTAAGGGGCTTTTTCTATCTACATATATGTGTATGTGCCTATATATGTGTGTGTATACTTACATACATTGCACACACATAGAAAGGTGTATCCATATGCAAGTGACTATTAAATATTTATGAAAATTAATCATATACATGGCTAGACAGTAAATGTCACTAAATTCTATTTTACAGGCTCTATCTATGGCTCTCTACATCTAGAAAATAAGAGGATAGCAAAACAAAATTCATTACATGAAAAGTAAGAATACTGTTCTGTATACTTCATGTGTTAAAGAGAAAATTAAAACTGAAATTACAGTTAAGAAATAAATGCCAATGAAGTGCCTTAAATTAATATTTATGAAAAAGGGGGAAATTATGATTCAGAGGGAAACCTACAGACTTAAATGCATTTACTAGAAAAGGAGGAAGACTGAGATGGCAAATTGGGAGGGCGCTTAGGTAATTCTGGCAGACTGCGGTGAGGGGGGGCCGGATGGTGCTAACAGAGGTGCGGGGAAGTGTTTGGATGTTAGATTTTGCAGATGTGGTGAGTGAGCTGGCCAGGAAAAGAGAAAGAATTAGACACTGTTTGATAACATTTCAATGCAGCAAATTCCAGCCAGGATGATAATTGAATTAAACATCTGCAATTTAAGTTTCCCCCTCCACACAGCGGGAAAGAGAGGCTTCATTTGCACTTGAAGGAGTTTCAGGCATCAGCCAGAAAGAGAGTTAAAACTCTGAGGGGTGAGGAGGAGCAGAACCCCCTGAGATAATTCCACACCCACTTTTAAGACCTCATCCTGAAATGAATAGGACTCACTTCTTTCAGATGTGACGTGGCCATGGTGGCCCCGAGAAAGGAAAGCCGGTGGGGGTGACGGGTGGGTGTTGCAGAAGAGGGGGAGGTGAGTGTCCGATGGGCAGGTGTGCCATCTGTATGGCTGAATTGGGGCTGTACCAGCATGGCTAGCTGAGACCTAGTGGCTGGGAGCAGTTCCTGAGAGGGGGCATCCACGGGGCCTCCCTGGATGAGGAGATTAAGGCCTTCCTGATGTCACCTCCTGCTGGCTGCTTGCTCTCCAGGAGACCTGGAATGTGGCGCTTCCTCCCTCCTTTAGAAAAGCATCCTCTGAAATCCAGGCTCCACTGTCCTCCCACCGAGGCACTTTCACTCTCACAGAACTCTGGTAATTACGATGACGACGTGTATTGATTGGCCTCTTTGTCTCTCTTGTCACACTGTACGCACGTGGAAGTCTGAGATGACAATATGTCATCCTCGTCTCCCAGAAGCTAAATACTCACAAATGCAACACAAATACACACTGTTTATGCTGACTTACTCTTGATTTACTCTTTCGGAGCTAGGCTACAACCCCTGGAAGGCAGGCAGCTGGAGAAGGGAAGCAGGGCCATGGGAGTAGGAAGTTTGGATTATTTCATAGTGCAAAGATAGATTCTTTAACATGGTAAGTTTATACTTATATTCTTAGGCTTAGGCACCACTGTGGCCCCCCCATTCCTGAAACAAACTGTGTGCCATTCAATCTCAGAAGGGAATAAATGACTAAGACCTTCTCGGAGGAACCCCTTCATTGGGCACAAGGCCAAGCTAACTCTGGTTCCTGTGTCAGATGGAGTTCAAAGGACTTGGTCCCTCTATAGCCTGTGCATGAGGCTAATGAAAGCACAATATGATTCTTTCTAAGCACCGGTCTCATGGTTTGGGGTGTGGGAGACACAGCCTGGCTGGTTATGTTCCTTGAGCGCTGAGGCCTTCAGTGGCCCACCTGAGTCATCTCTTTGCAGCAAGGGCAGCTGCAGTGGCTTCTGTCAACCTGGGGTCCTCTGTCTCAGATGGCTGCTGCTTGCAAGCCAATGGATGATTATCTGATTTGTCCCTTGTGGGACCCTGTCTAAACAGAATCCAATAAAGTCCTCATAAATGAATTTACTGGAATAAAACCTGCTCCTGGAGTGCACAAACCCATGGCTCTTTGTGCAGAAGTGCCCGGTCTCAGTTGATGTTTTGTTTAAGCAATCAAACAAAACCCCCTTAGTTTATGTGAAGAGCTACTCAGAGTAGCAAACGAGACCATTTGTAGTGAGTATGTTGTTCCGGCGGGCTCCCCAGCAGCAAGGCCATCAGGGGGTGATTCTAATACCCCAGCAAGGAAGAGCGGGCATGGGAGGAGAAGAGGAGGAAGTCTCTGGTAGCTCACTACAGCCAAGGGCCTTAGAGATACTCTCTTATTCAATTCTCACAACCATTTGTGATGAGTATCAGTAACCCAATTTTACAGACGTTCAGAATTTATAAAGAGAAGGGATAATATATTATCAAGGAATAGGGAATTTGTCATTGAAGGGGCTTCTGGAATTTGGATTCCAGGTGAGTGCAAGGTGAAAGAATGCGGCCATCCTCTCAGTTCCCCATCTCCCGATTCCCTCAGGGATTATTGCTCTGGTTTCTTGATTAATGGTGTCAGTGAGTCAGGCTCCTTCATGCATTGAATTAACACCTAATCTCATAATAAATTATTATAGCTCATTGTGACAGGAGCAGAGATAATGACTCAATGTCAGAATTTAATTTCATTCTTAGTAGATACTTTCCCTAAAATTTCATCCACCCACTGAGAAAAGTGAAATGAGGAAATGCTTTGTTTTGGCAACTTTAACAGCACACACATAGAAGGAAAGAAAACAGTTTCTTTACATCTTGGCTGCTAAGTAATGATTGGAACCATCTGCTCTTTCCTGAGCATAAACCGGCACTGGCCCAGCCAGCGGAGGAGACGAGCAATTGGGAATGCTTTCTCCCTCCCAGGCCTCAGCAGCACAGAGGGAATGGAAACCTCCCACAGCAGTTCAAATAAAAACGGACACTAATGGAAAGCCCTATGCTTTACTATCTTGATCTCCACATACACACACAAAATAAAGAGAAGGCAGAAGACTTGGCAGCAGGGTCTCCTTTTGACTAAAATCAGAATTGAAAGAATTTCTCCTTTCTCAAGTTTGTATAATTGACTTGGAATTTACAGAGTTACTGTATTTCAATAAGCTGCAATTCTTCTTGAAAGTCATCTTCTTGCCAACTGTCATAGCTTTTAGTTACTATTCCACCACCAGAAGACTTAGCTCTGACACATTCATTCAGATTACAAACATTTTTTCCAAGAGCGGGAAACAGGATTCCAAGCAGAGGAGTGTGTGTTACTTGGGTGCGTGTGTAGTTTGTGCATGTCTGTGAGCACACCGCAAGGCCAGGACTTGGAAACGCAGGGCTTCTGGTGCACCTGTACCCCTTGCTTTTTAGAAGAGTTAATGAGACTCCTGCATGGCTCAGGGGACACCAAGTCCCTCATCCTTCTCTTGCTGCATGCCCAGTGGTCAATTCTCATTGTACAGATGGAGGCTGGTAAAGCCTTCAGTAAGTGACCATAGTAACAATTCCAATGACGCTAAGCTGGCATCCCATGTCATTTTGCTCTAACTCTGATGGGGGCCTGTTTAAAACAAGGCCACACCCTGCAGGGAGGGGTTCAAAACAAGCACTGGGTAATTCATCATCTAAAATGACTCACTTCCTCCTCCTCTTTCTTTTCCCCCAGCCATCTGGCCCACTCCTCAGGGGCACCTCCCCGGCTCTACTAACGCTAAGGCTCAGGGGACTGGGCGGCCTCAGCCCCAAGCGAGAACGGCCTTCCACGGGAGGCGCTGCTCTCCCACCCGCTGTGCTCAGGACAGAATCCTCGAGGTGAGTGAGGGAGGATGAAGGGCCGATGAAGCCTGGTCCTTACAGGCCAAGTGCAGAAAAAAAAATTAACCTGTACTGAACATTCACTATGCTCCAGGCGTTGGGTTTTCTTCTCTTGTGAATGTACACTGTCTCTCTCTGAGATAAGTAAGGGCTGTGTTTGGCCTAGCTTACCAGATGAACGAGCTGAGGTTCAGAGAGATTAAGCGCTTTGCTCAGGGTCACAGAGCTCACAAACGGCAGAGACAGGGCCTGAGGCCAGGCATCCTGACTCCAGCCCGGGCTGTTGCCTTGCTGGAGGAAGACCAGCCTGGGCACAGAGGTCCGCCCGCCTCAGCCTCCAGGCTCCGCAAACTCCGTGCTTCAGGGTGCCCGCTCCCAAGCAGTGAGGGCACTCACATGCTAAAGCATACTTGAATTTACTCAGCCATGGAAGTCCCCGGGAAGGAAGTTAATATGACTTGGTGCCTCAGTGGGCGTCAAAGACAAGAGGAGGGACCCTGAGGACTCTCAGCTTCCATAATTAACATGTCTAATTTGTTGTTTTATCGTAAATGCTGGGTAGGTCATTTCAGGGTTGGTTGGCTTAGCGTGGTGATGGGAATGCCTTTACTACTGCACATGAAACCAATGATCAGGTGAGGGTGTGGGAATAGGGCCACCTTGAAAAACCTCATATACATTGGGATAATACTGTTTTTACTATTCAAACAGATCCCTTTAGTCATTTAGCCTTATAAGACTCACGTATACATATGATGTAGGTATTTGGTAGTTGCAGTTCATCAAAGGCCAGAAGAAAATAAACTTTGTCTAACATCCTTTTGGGATGAAGAGGTTAAAACAATAGCAGCTTTGTTTCTTCTCCTCATACCTGTCCCCTACTGCAAACTTCTCCTAGGAATTTATCGGGACAGCAAGAATAAAGAAAAGCAGGGCGTTTATAAAGTCATTACCAATCAGAGCTTCTTTCACATGAGCAAAGACAGATGTTAAACCATGTGCTTTCCTTCAGTGGACACTTTGGTATATGTTGCTGAGAATTGTCAGTTTCCATGCAGCATCAAATGGTGTCCAATGTGTAAATTTGTTTGAAGGACAGAAAAGGAAAGTAGGCAATGTGAAATAGAAAACGAATCGGCATTCTCCTCACTGGAGTATAGGAAGCATCTAGATTTTGAAACAGCCTTAAAACTCACTCCTCTATGAAGTCAACAGGGCGAAGCAAAGAGGTGGTTTTGATATTTTGTAGTCAGAGGTTCTCATCATCTGCTGAAGACTAATTTGGAAAGTTTTTGTTTATTTGTACCAACATGAAGGATATTAGGTTCTAATATCTTTAAGTGGTTGCCTGGGGGATTGGGAGGGGAAAAGATGAAAATCTCATTATTTCGCGATGGCCAAAGTGAAGCCAAAGATAGCACTAGCCTGGGCAAAGTGCAGGAAAATGCCAGCAATCAAGTATGAAGAGTCCAATGCCAAGAGGTGTTGGGATGCAATGTGAACCTGAAAATGGAAATATTATGGGTGGGTCAGCGTCTGACAACATATAGACTGCACCACATGCATAGTCTTTCAAAGCATTCAATTTAACTTGTGAGTATTCAAGCCAGTTTTAAAAGCATTTATTAAAGGCTGATTAAGTGCCTGGAAATGGAGGTTGCAGGTGGGGAGAATCTGAAAGATTTGATGGAACTAGTGGTTCTCACATTTATGGTTTACATGAAAAAATGCAGCGCACAGAATGGCGCTGGTGAAGGGGCTCACACTGAGAGGCGGCCCTCCTGATGGATCAGCTTCCACGTACAAAAGGCCCTGCCTGTCGTCCTCAGTGTCTTCTTTTTTTTATTAAGGTATCATTGACATACACTCTCATGAAGGTTTCACAAGAAAAACAATGTGGCTATTACATTCACCCTTATTATCGAGTCTCCCCCATACCCCATTGCAGTCACTGTCTGTCAGTGTAGTAAGATGCCCCAGAGTCCCTATTTGTCTTCTCTGAGCTACACTGTCTTCCCTGTGACCCCACACACACCATGTGCACCAATCATGATGCCCCACAATCCCCTTCTCCCTCCCTCTCCAGCCACTCTCTCCCACCCCTCCCCTTTGGTAACCACTAGTCCCCTCAGTGTCTTCTTTTGCCCTGGGTTGAAAATGTCTTCAGTCTGTAGGGGTCCCCAGTTCAGGGTTTGCGAAACAACGGAACTAAATGGTCTTTCGGTCTTTCCAGGTCCCTAAACCTGTGGCTAGAAGGCCTCAAAGCACTAACTGAGAAACATTAGGCTCCCAGGCAGTAACAAAGCAGCCTGGATGCTAGCAAGTGGCGGCACTGCGGACTAAGCCTTTAAAATCACAGTGCATTTGCTACGTAAGGGTGCATGAGGAAGGCTTCGTGGGGAAGGTGAAACGAGTGAGGTGTTTTCATGAATGGTGTTTCCTTCTAGTGAGAGATCTGGTGAATGGGAGTAGCTCCCTGCGGTTGGGCTACGGGAGAGGACTCAGCAAGCCCGGGTGTGGAGACGGGGCCGTAGGCCCCCCAGCCGGGGGCAGCCAGGTCAGAGGAGAACACACTCACTCACTTGGGCTTTGGTCTAGTCCACCCACACTCACGGCCCCTCACCGCAAAGGTTTAGCTCATCTTTACTTTCACGTGCACTCACTGGCTCTCTCCATGGCAGAAAATCATCATTTGTAGTTATTTTAGCCTTTGAAAGCAGTTCATTTTACATTTTCCACAGAGATCACTGGTATAACAACAGCTGGGAAAGGGCCTACGAGATGGGGACAGTGGCACTCACCACCCAGAGCCTGCTGCCCTGCTCAGCTTCCCGGCCCCAGGCCCTTCTTCCTCCCCAGGCCTCTCCATCTCATAGGCATCAATAAACACTTACACTAATTAGCCAACCGAATGCTCATTGTGTGTTTTTATTTATAGCACCACTGCTCACTCTGTGGGCCGTCAGTCCCTCCAGCTCTCCTTAGCGATCACTCAGTAAGTGCTTGCTCCCATCTCCTGTCAGTAACTGAAATAGACTTGGATTTTATCACTGGACCAGTAAGTCCATTCAATTATACTAGATTTGCATGTGTATGTGCACTCTCATCTGTATAATTATATGTAAGTGTATGTGTGGGTGTATATGTAGTATATATAAACATATAATATGTAAACATAAATAAATATATAAATTTATTTATTTATTTATTTATTTATATCTGTGTGTGTTTTAATAGGCAAGTGAATCAAAAGAGCAAGACAGCTCTGGCTGGTCCTGCTATTGAAAACATAAATGGAACCTCAGACAGAGTCACCTGAGATGGTGAAACAGGCAGGCAGAAAGACAGAAATGAGTGGGATGGAGAGGAGAAAGGGCCCCCCAAAGGTGACTCAGGGAGTTGATCAGATGAAGCCACAGGGTCCGAGAGTGACTCAGGAAAGGTCCAGGGTCCCCGCAGATAAGAAACACCAGAGGCACAGGCACAGCCCCGCCCCTGTCCCCATTTCACCAATCAGAACAAGCCTAGAGAGAGCTGACAGCTGTCAATCGAGAACATCTCTGCCCTGCCAAAAACCACATAAAAGAAGCCTCAGAATGAGCATCCACGCCTGCCTGTCTCACCTTAGACAGGCCGCTCTGCGACTCTGTGCAGAGGGTATTAAAACTTACTTTGCTTTCTTGACTTTGGTCTCTTGTCTCACTGTGTCTGACTTCCCTGCGACACCGAGCCAAGTCCTTTCCTTCCCAACAACACTGCATTAAACTGACCATTGCCTTGGGTTCCATCTCAGAGCCAGATGTGCTCATCTAATTGGAGTAGGCAGCAATTCTTTCAGCCAGCTCAAAAGGTAAATTTAAAAAAAAATGTACTGCATAAAAGTAGGGTGTAAGAAGCCCAAGTTAAAATGTAAACGATTATGTAATAGCACATTTTAAGGTCTGAGGTGGGGATGATCAGAGAAAGTTAATATAGGGCAGCACGCTATTACAGGGCCTTAAGGAATCGTATATTTTCAGCACATTATAAAGGGGCATATTCCTCTTCTTTTCACACATGCATGCATTGAATTTCTTCACTTTGACAATTACAGAGTCTGGGAAAACTCTGTTTTGAATTACAAATTTCTGTGGATGGGCAATGGTTTGGACTGTTATCTCCCACTGTGACATTTTAGAAGTTTGTGCAAAATAAATAATGAGAAAAATCATCATGAACCCGCCCCCCTCCACCCACCCCCATGATTCAACGACATCATAGAGATTGAAGAAAGTCAGATGAGTTGGTCTGGGAAGGCCTTGCCAAAGAGGTGGTATTGGAGCCGAGGCAGATTTGAGATGAAGGAACTTGGCTATGGAAAATTCTGGAGCCAGCAAGCTCTAGGCGGAGGACATAGCAAGGGCAAAGGCGCTGGGGCAGGAGTCAGAGAAGGCATCAAGCCTGGGGGAGAATGGTAACAGCGGAGGTGGGATTTGCAGGTAGGGGTAAATGGTAGCCCAGGTGAAGCCAGCAGTCAGGCAGTGTCCTGAGGCTTCTCCGGGTATACCAACTCATTAAAAAGTGCCATGCTGGGAATTCACTGACTTAGAATATGGCTGAACTTCTTGGTCTCAGTTTTCCCATCTGTAAAAAAGGAGGCACTGGACTCATATATGAAAGCATCTGGCATATGGTCGTCCTTCAGTAAAGGTTAGCTGAATTAATTAAGGTATCTAGGGCCCTTTCAGATTTATATGACTGTAATCTTAGACCATCTTCCACCTACATTCTTCCTTGGAGATCAAGCAGTGCCCCCGTCATTTCTCAGTTGAGGAACTTGGCTTGGTTAAGGTCACACCATCAGGGGACAGCGGTGACAGCATGGATGGACTGCATCCTACCTGTGGGGCACCACCAGAGCCTGTGTTGTTGGAGGGGTGACACCCCAGACGAATAAGAAACAGACTCTGCTTATAATCTCCCTTGGTTGAGGCGATGACAGTGGCGAAGATGCTATTCCCAGCCTGAACTTGTTAGAGAGGTAGGTGCTCAGTGGCGTTACTGACTGAAAGAGGAGGGGAATCCAGGGGAGGGCTGAGTGTTTAAGGAGGGGATAGAAGCCAATGTATAGGATTCATATATAATTACCATCATCACTCCCAGAACAAGGCGTGTGAGCACTTACTGGATGCAAAGGACTGTGCTAAGTGTTATACACACATTTTATTTAATTCACACAAAAACCTCACAGACAAGGTTACTGTTGTAAGAACATCCATGAGATATTGTGCCGCAGAGTGAGGAGGAATGGGAGATTCTTCCCAGGCAGAGGGAATAAATGTGAACAAAGGTGGGAACAGACAAGATATTCCTTCTTTGTCCATTGGTTCCCCTAGAAGCAAAATTGGAATTATGTGGAAACTTCGTCCCCTCCTCTCTTTTATGTCCTCCCCCACCCCCACACCTGCATGAAGTTGTATCTCTTTACTCCAGGCTGATACCTTTGAGGGCATCTCAAGCCCATTGGGGCAGCCTGGGCCTGACCAGGCACCTCAGGATATATTCCACCAATTATATTCTTACAGCTTTCTAGCTTTTAGCCCACCTGCACTTCTTAACACCTAAGTGCATGGGAGAAAAAGCCCCTGAACACATACCTCTAAACCTCATAACCCACAGAGGTAGGGAAATAAAAACACGATTGAAATATACAACAGCCTACATATAGCCCATGTGCATATGGGCCGTATTATGCGCCTGAATTGTATATCCTGAAAGCTGAGTAGGGCGTCCCTGAGTTTCCTGGGCCACAGGCCACTGGCCATAGGCTTTGCTATAAAATTGGTCCTCAAGGAAATGGGAACACTAGCTGAATATTTGATGTTATTATGGCAATATTATTATTATAGTTTATCTGTGATAATTAAAGAGTTTTTTAGGGGTCCTTTTCTTTTGCAGATTTGTATAAAACTGAGCTCTGCCAAAGGAGGGGGCCTCCTACTCAGGCGGTTGGTGAAAATTAACTCCACAACATGGCAGAGTGAGAAATAAGCATTCAGAGCCTGATATGTGTCCACATTTACACATTTATTTCAGTTTAGAGAGACAACACAGATAAAATATTTTGATCATACACAAGTTTATATTTGGTAAGAAGAACAGGTTGCCACATGTTTATATTTTTTATTTTATTTTTTCTGTCTTTAGTAATGGAGTAATGTTGGGGGGATGTCGATATCTTTCAGAAACACCAATTGGGACAGTATTTTGGCACACGTACCTAATAAATAAATACACAGTGTTTGTAGTTAGCATTTGAAAACGTGCAAGATGACATCCAGTTAGGTTCCTTGGCCCCTCGTGCCGCTACTATATTTACACCAGTGTTTTTCTTTGCCAACATTCTAAGGAGTAGCATCTACCCCAAATCACAGCAGGGACAATACCTTCAAGGCTGGCAGTTTGTGACACTCCATATAGGTTTCTTCTAGTCTCAGAGACAACGTAGCATTCACCTTGCATTTGGTGAAACCACACACTTCTCATAGGAGATTTCTCAGTAGGGAGCTTAGCCAAGACCATGAGCAGGGCACACAGTTTAGCGGAAAGAAGGAGTGAGAGAGTACAGGAAGAGGTGCAAATGTAGTTCTCATAGTATCAACACAGCTACCACACAGAAAAAGACATATCAATAATATATTGTACAAGCTTTTACAGCAATACATGTTGGTTTGCAACACTGTACAGTTCATATCTAAAACTCAAAACCCCAATCTGAGGTGACGAGACAGTACTATCAATATAACGAAGGCAACACAATTATACACACAACTGACTTCCTTTGCTTCCCTCGCATCCTTGTGACAGTACCTAAAGTCAGTACCACTTATACGGCTCAGATAAAGACATATCACACTTTTTTTCAAGTATTCTAAAATAATAAACATAATATTGCTGTATAAATAAAAATGGCCATGTCAGTTCTGCTTAAAGCTCAAACCAAACTTTTCTAAAATTTGTAAAGAATGGTCCCTTATAAAAGCCTTCGGCACTGGGAATTCAAGCTGATGTTCAACCTTCTTCCCTCCCTCCCTCCTAACTAGATTACAGACCTACTTTAAAGAATATTTATTAAACTACTGGGACCAATTAAGCTTTTATTTTATTGGTCGGGATTTCACTGCATAGGATTGAGCAAAGCTCCTGGAAAATTCAGCAAAGGATCTGGAAGGGGCAGGCAGTGGGGAAGGAATTTATTGGTAAAAGTTACTTTGCTGAAATTTCACACACAGGCACAAAGGCTTTTCTTTTTAAATTCAGTCACACCGTCAAGTTACAAAGCAGCAGTGTCTCACAGAGGATGTGTACCTCAGGGTATGGGTATCCTGGAGGTGATAAGGACCTGTCCGGATTTGGCACTGGGCCCCACCGTCTTCTCCAAGCAGGACTGTGGGTTCGAAAATTAGCGTCCCTGGGTCAGAAATGGGACATTTTAGCTTGAGGCTCAGGACAGGTGGGCAACTACCTGCTTATTCTCAACAGCCAGTTTCCAGAAAGAAAAGGGAGGCTTGGCCATTAGACCCAGCCTAGAATGGGTGGCTTATTCCTTCATGAATTTCTGGGTCAGAGATAAAGAGTTTTTTCCTGATAGTCATGGGAGTCCATTTGCTTCCTAGACAAAAGGACCCATGTTCATCCCAAATATCAATGTTTTTGGATATCATCTGAGAGAAAGAATGTAGGGACAAGTTCCTAAAGAGTTCAAATGGTTGGGTCCTCTGGTTATATTATAGGGCTTTTTTATCTGTTGGAGGACAGTGGCCTCTTTCTTCCTGTAGACCTGTAATCTTTCTGACTACTGATCTGATTGGTCCATATGGAAAGGATAAAAGTCTCTAAATTTACATGTGCAGTCTGCATAACGAGGTTATAGTCCTCTTACTAGAGCTTGGAATCTGACTTGGAATCTGTGGCCCCCTAAATATCTATGGGAGCTCTTATTAGCTCATGTCGTCCATTAGCTTGCACGGGAAGCAGGATGCTTTTAAAATATTGTTTTGAATTCTGAGGATCTTTGCATACGATGGTCATTTTGGATCTTGATGGGAGACAGATAAAAGATCTTAGATGTTGTCTCAAAACCTTGGGTGAGAAGTTCATTGAAGGAGAGGGAAGTAATCACCCCCAGCACAGGAATTAACTATTTGGGGTTCTAGTAATATAGAGACAAGCAGGAGAGGACTTTAGTGGGTAGGAGTGGGGAGGCAGTGGGAATACGCTATTACCCAGGAGGCAACCGGCTCCTTCCTGGACAGCGGCCATGTGGCATCAAGGCGACATCATTATTCTCATACAGAGATCTCTTCTCTCAAGGCCGAGTTTAACTTTCTGGGCTCACCACATTCCTCTTTGCTCAGCCTGATTAGATTTTACTTTTATTTTACCCTAATTAATCCAAATGACCTAATAAAAGCATACTGTTTGGGAAGATGCCTCAGAAACCAGCATCAACCTTCTGTTCAAAACAGGCTGAACTGGAAAGGGGTATAGAAACAATTACCCTAAGTCAGTCTAAGATAAAGCTTGGCCTGCATGCTTACGGAGAGGGTCTGCTAAGGGTCAGCTGGGTGGGAAACTTAAACAGGAAGAGAATCTTACTGTCCATCTGGTAATCACTTCAAAGAACTTGCAGTATTTTTTGTGTTTGTTTTGTAATACTCACTTTAAAGATAAAATAAGCCATAACACGAATAGAAAGAAGGCATCATAACTTCAAAGAATTTTGTGGGCCTATGTTTCCAAATAACTTTGCTAAGTGTTTTATTGTGCCTCCATTAAAAAAAAGAGAAAAAAAAAGTCTGGCTTAGTTTTTATATCTGCCCCTGCAGTTTATATAACCCATATAAAATAAAAATCTATATGTTACAAAATAGGATTTCTTTTTAATATATATATTTTCCTTTTGTAAAATTATATGTATTTAAATATATTTGAAATGCTGCCATAGGTAAATTAGAAATTTTTTTCTAATACTATGAAAAAGGCAAGAATTTTTATTGCCCACATACATTTTATATGTACTTTATCCTTTTTGCTGCACCCCAAAGAACCTTTTATGATTCAGGGGCAATTTGGCACTATTCAACCCTACTACTCTGAGTGAAAATAAAGTTTGATTTGCACACTATATTAAAAGGGGAGTATTTATTAATAATTTTTAAGCTTTTCCTCATTGATTAGAACACAGCCTTTTGTCACTAATTATTAGAGAGGTATTCTAAACTTAAGAAAGCATTTTTAAAAGGAGTAATGGTTTTGTTTTGTTTTGTTTTTTTAAACTGTACTCTACTTTGACACCACAATATAGAAATAGATTTACTTTGGAACAAACTACAAATACATTCACACAGTTTGTGACAACTTAATTGTCTACCTAGAGAATTGACACAGCTTAGTGAGCTAGGTTATTATAAATCTTGTCCAAGACGTTCTATTTCTTCAATCAGGAAGTCAATGTCTTGGTGAGTGGCTGCGGGATTTGAGATGACCATGCGGAAAAAATTGACCTTGTCTGCCAAGGGCTGGTAGCTGACCATTGTGGTCCCATACTCCATCATTCTGGCTTTAATCACTGGGGCCACCTGGGGGAGAGACTTCTGTTGATAAGATATTTTGAAATCTGTTTCTTAATAGTGATGAAGAATTAGCTGAGGCAAAAAGCTCAGGACTTAATAGTACGGAAGTGGACCACAGACAAGATTCTATCACCCTTACGCCAGACTGAGGATTACAGCTATTCTCTACCATGTATGAAATTAAGCTCAAACTCTTTAGATCAGCACAAAGGACTTTTGCCTTGTAGCTCTGAGGACTCATCATTCAGTGCACACCAAAATGAATCTTTAGCTCTGAAGAGACCTGTTAGTAAATATCCCTTGAACGTACCACACACACTTTCATCCCTTCACATCTGTCCTGACAGGTCATGCCATTCTCTTTGCTTTGGATCCCAGTTCTCTTCCAGTTCACGGCCTACACACTGTCCAAGGGTGCCCCACAGTCCTATAACCACTATGAAGCTTGTTCTGATTTCTCTAGTCCATTCATGTCTCTTCAAAGCTGTAAATACATGATCCTCACCCATAGATTTTGACTATTTGCTAATTTCCTATTGTCCTTTTATTTATGAGAAAATACATTTAATCTCTGTACTTCAACTATAAGCTCCTGGAGGGCAGGTATAGAGAGGTCTTTACTTCTTTCATTCACCAGCATAGCACTGGGTGTGCATTAAGGGCTCTCTGAGTCCTTACTGACTATAAAGAGGAGCCCAACAGAAACAGCAATCTAGGAAGAGGCATGCATTTTAATAACATCTTGACAGTATGTATGATCTGTTCACATATTTTACAATTTGTAAATATAATATCTGATCTTTTAGGTTCATTGCCAGCAAATATGTAGCCAGGAATGGCAGATGTCAGGGAAGCTTTAGACTTATTTAGATAATATATATTAAGCAACTCAGTTCAAAATGGGGACCATGCCTCACATCACAGCTGGATTTGTCTTAAATGAGGGATAGTTAGATTCCAATGGAATGCTGTTATGAACATGTGACTTTTCAATACCAACATTTAAATAATCATTGGCTTACAATGAGGTTTTCATCTTCAAAGCACTCAGTGAGCAAAATCAACACATTTCCCATCAGGCCCAGTTATTTGTCAGTTACCAAAACCAGAGTCAAAGACTACATCACCTTCACTTCACATCCTGGACCTAATTTCCTCATGTAAAAATGAGTGTGGATGGTGGTTCTAGCACTGAGATTTTCTTATTCTAGATTAACACATTCTTAAATCCCTTCCTGACCCTTCCTTATTCCATAGGGAGGTAATGTAAAGAGGGATGCTTCTGTTGGGTTGATCCTTTTTTCAGATGTACACTGAGTATGAGGCTCAACCCAGAGAATAAATATAAAAAAGAATTTAAATATCTTGAGCCTGGGATAGAACTCTAAAAATGGATCTACTGGAATATTCTAACCTAAGGACATGAAATGTATCACTGTGCTGTGAGGTATGGCAAATCAGTGTGGTCCTGGGAAGAGAAATCCCAAATTAGAAAAGGAATTCCAAACATGTATGTCTGCAGAAATTTAAGGAAAAAAATCACATAACTATTCCTTAGTTTTATTTATGCAATAAATCATGCTTGCTTCTTTAGAACTGATAAAACAATGATAATACTCTACTCAGTGAAATAAACTGCTTTTGTTTTCATGGGCAAGCCAAGCAAAAACACAGAGGAATGGTATTAATTATTAAGGACAATCACCTCTAACTTTTCAGATAAATGCAAATCAAAGGTCAAAGATTAAAGGTAACAGTCATCATCCCAAAGAGTTTTTGGCATAAAGCAAGATGAAGTTCTCCTATTTCCTGAAACTAGCTGGCTTGACAGACATCACAGCTGTCTAAAGACTTTTGGCTGTTTTCAGAGAATGATGATGAACTAAAATTAGCAGGAACACGAACATCTACTTCATTACATAATCACTAATTATAAGTTAAGAAGGAAAATAAGATTCTGACTGCTTTGATGAATACATAGCATTTTCATTTATTTGTAGACTTTTCTTCTTGGCCACATTCTTGATTTTGATAAAGTCAGGAAGGAGAGGAGCTGGCTGCATGTTGAATTCACTAAAGACCTAATCATCAAGAGCTCTCTGGGGTTGCCTTAAGAATATTGGAATATCATTTTCTCCCTTGTGTTATTTGCTTGTTCAATCCTTTAGCAAACCATAACCAGGGAACTATTCCAGAATTTGAATCCACATTCATTTCATCCAAAGAGAGCTCAGGTTAAAGCATCATGAAATAATCTTACAAGACACCACCGAAATGCATTTTTCACGATGTATTATAAAACCTTTCTGTTTTTAAATCTTGGAAGTGTCAGTGAGATTTTGAAAGATGAAAAAGCAAAAAAACTGTAAATGAGACATCCTGAAACATTAAAAGCTCACCAGCTGAATTCCCCATTACACTTGATAATGCAGACTTTAAAAGTCATTTTATGAGTCCGATCTATTTCCTTCCCAATGTACTTTTGAATCGACTGGTGATCTTTTGAAAGTCCATCAATTAGTATAGAACTATAAAAGCTGATAGAAGATCTGCAGATAATGATCAAATGTAACAAAAATTAAAAAACAAGATGATGATGAAGAACCAGACAGAAGAGGGGATCCATGAGCCCTCCTGTGGATTCTTGTCCTATGAAAGTCTGCATGGAGTCTACCTGCTGCCTTTGCATGCGACTAAGGCATTTGTATGTGGCCACGGCCCCCTGGTGCCCCAGGCCTCCTGTGTCTCTCCGCGCACCAGCTTCAGTGACAGCGGACCACCTGCACACTCACCATCCTGGCACGACAGGAGGAAATGGCCCAACCACATTCTCATCTTTGCCTCCTTGGTGAAAACGCCTCTGCTTCTCTGAGTGTTAACCATTTGTTACCTAGATGTCTGTCCCCACGCCAGGGCGTGCACTGGGGAAAGGCCTGGGATTCACTGGTGGGTGTCCTAAGTCTTGGTTCCCTTCCCTGGTCTGGAACATGCAAATGGCACTCCAGCTCACCAAACCTTTTTCAGCACCTGTCGTATGCTGAGCCATGCACCAGGCAAAAGAGCACAGAGTAATTCTACCTTGTCAGATCCAGAGCTTAACTTAATTTTAATTGTCTTGTTTGCCACATGCCGCACAGAAGACTTCACATTTCCTCCCATTTTGGGTCTATATCAGCACTGACCAGGAGAACTTTATATGATGATAAAAATGTGTTATATCAATAGTATCTGGTACAATAGCCACCAGCCAGTAGTTGAGCACAGGCAGTGTGGCTAGTGAGACTGAAGAAATGAATTTCTGGTTGAATTTAATTTTAATTGATTTAAATTTAAGTGCCAAATGCAGCTATCGCTACCATATGGGAGAGTGCACATGATCGATTTGCCTCTGCACTTTTCCCTCTGGAAGTCTGTGTGTATGTGTGTGTTAAGATTTTACTGGTCCTTAGGCATTATACATTAAGAGCTCCTACTTAAGAAGAAAAGTTTCTGAAACTCTAAAAAATTGACTTAAGTAAACAAAGACTTAACCTTGATATTTTATGATTTTACGTGGCTTTCTTTTGATTTCCATTTCTGAATTGCTGAATTTTGTCTATTACACTCAGGAAAACCAAGTCACAGGAAAGGGAAAAACTAGGACTATTCATCTGGCAATCCCCAGAGACTTTAAAATTTGAATTACCAAGAGTCTAAAAACTGAATAACAAACAGAATATTAGTTTGCTAATAATCCCCATCCCCACCACAGTTTATATGATTTCCTAAGGGTGCCTTTCTGGCTACAGAAGAATTTAAAGCTCATGCTCCTCTGGCTCTGGGCTCAATTATTTTAGGAAAGCGACTTTTTCCTCCCTGGGTTTCAGTTTCCCATCAACAAAGTGGGGAGATAATAGCACTTCCCACTTGAGGTTGTTTAGGTTGAAATAAATGTCTCCTGACTGGATGCCACGTCAGCAACCGGAAATGCTCTGCCTGACCAGAAACACAATCTGCACGGCCAACAGATCCCCAAACACCAAGCCAGCTCGGGGCTCTACACTTATTTCTCTGTTCCTTATTCTTTAGCCCATACAATTTTCTTGTCTGCTGCCCCATTTTGCAGTTTTCTGGACCCTTAGGAACAGAGATTGCCCACGTCATGAGGTGTTTAATAAAGTGTGTTCGCATCAACTAAACCATCTGCTTTAATAATTTTTAACACTTATGAGAGGTAAGTGATCTAGCGCTAGACCAAAGCTGAGCTCAGGACACAATACACACTCTAAACAGGAGCCATTATTATTAGTTGCCCCATTACCTTCTGGTTCACTCTAAGGACCCCACAGGGTAGCCTTGACCTTGGCGTCTCAAGAGGGTCAGCAGCACCTTTGTTTTCTAGCCATCTCTGGTGCCTGCAGTCGCTTCAGTGCGTATAACAGAGCACCAGTTTCACCTGGCAGGCCAGTGAACTTGAGAAGGGTTCTTGCTATATTGTGAATGCCAGTGAAGGTTATCACCTAATTGTTTATTTTAAAACATCACCAAGACGCTCTCAGAAAAGAGAAGCAAATGGAGTTGATAAATGTCTGGATATACCAGCTCTGAATGTCCTGGTTATGCAGGAGCCCACAGAGAGAAATGGGCCCGTGCACCCAGGCTGGGTTGGATTTCTGCCAGAGACACAGCCATGTGTCACTAAGACATTGTGCATGCGAGAGGCCCGGGGACCACACCAGTGTCCATCTCAGAGGAGCTGCTATCACTTACTTTTGAGAGGCGGCTCATTCTCTCTTCATTGTCTTCCAGGACACGCAAACTTGGAGGGACATACCAGAAGCACACATTCGTGTGCTGAGGCTACAAAGAGGAAAGTAAGAGTCACACTCAGATGACTGAATCCCTTGCTGCTGTCTCCATTTTTACTGCATATCCCCCTACTCAGGCTGCCTTTCCTTGGGAAGATAGTGCCCTAATTACCTTCCAAGAAATTTAGACTCTCCTTTTTTTTCCTTTTTCTTTTTGTTTGATTTTGATTTTGATTTCAGCTCAGAAAAGCTACCCCATGATCCCAACATCTCTTTTGTAATGGGCCCACGTACCTGGACAGTACATTACTGACAGCAAGAAATATCAGTGATAAGAATTGGAATCGACGAAACTTACCGGGATCATAGAAGTCAGAATACATACCTTTCCATCAAACACCATTTCATATCCTTCTCGGTTTTTTATGATATTGTATAAATACTCTGCCAGCTCCAAACACTTATCAATATGTGCTTCAAAGCCAGTTGTGCCCTAAGAGAGGAAGAAAGCTTATCAGGCAGGCTGAGAAAAGTGGGTGAGCTCAGGCCGAGATGAGGACAAACCCTTCTGGAGGCTGATGGTCTTTCTGCCTCTTCCGGCTCCGCTCTGCTCTGCACACATTCCTTCCACAAGTCTGTGTTTCTAGAGGCTTTTTTGGCAGTTATTTCTCCTCTAATGCTCTCTCCCTCAGGTGCTTTGTTTGTTTCATGTCATCACAGCTCTCTACAGTGGATTCCTTATCTTCCCCAGCCTCCATTCCTAGGCAATTATTTTGATTACTCGAGAGGAAAATTTGCCTTTGCCATTCAGAGGAGTAATTATGGAAGTCAGTAATGACAGGAGGGCTGGGCAAGTCCTGCGGATAGACAGCAGCCTCAGAGAGCCCCTGGGATGCCTACTCAGCCCCTGACCATCATGTAAATTTGCCATGGCCAGACCCCACTTTGGTTCCCCGATGTACCCTCATTATATAGAACAAATAAGGTGGGTGCCTAATGAATATTGGTAGGACAAATGAATGAGTGACTCTTCAGGGGCACACAGATGCTTTGTTAGCCTGTCATTCTGCAAAGCTCATTAGATTTCTCCTCTGGGGATAATCGGCTCATGTGTCTGTAATGGGTGAACATTACGAGCAAGGTCTTTTAGTTTTCAACTCTGAAAGCCTAGGATCTGGACTTGTGAAAACCAGCATAACAGCCTCGGATGGGAGCTGTTAAAGCGACCTTGTGACACTCTAGGGAATTATTTTTCAAAAAGGCATTCCTCCTACCTCCATTGGCATTTATGAAGTACTAATGGAGGGTTAAAAAACAGCAAATGCTCACAGGCCAAGCAGTGATGACGAGGGAAGTGAGAGAGAGCAGCTGCAGCAGAGCCGCGATGGGCCCACTTTCCTGTTTACACAGTCTCATCGCCTCAGCTAAACGGGGGACCCAGCAGAGCCAATGACTTTTAACATCTGAAGCATTAAAAAAATCTGAGGGGTCCAGAAATTCCTTTCTTTGGAAATCGCCACCCTAGCTGATGGGTTCGAAGAGGCTGACTTCCTGATGACCCCAAGAAGGGCCTGGATGATGTCTGGATGCCCGGCCAGTATCTACACCATGCACCACATAAGTCGATGGGTGCTAAGGATTTAGAGTGAGTGTGGACTGACCTGGCAGTTTGGGCCCACTTGGGATGGACCCTAGAATTAACGGTCACAAGTGAACCGTTCTCCAAACTGGATCCTTTGGGCCAGTGATAGTTGGATTTCAGCTTGCACATCCCTGATCCAGGGTATGCCCAAGACCAGTATGGCTCTGACCCTGTCCAGGGCTGTAGGGCTCTGGCTAATCTCTCTGGTCTGGGAATGATGGTGCCTAACTGATTTCCAAACAGAGACAGGAAGATAGCATGAATGCTCTGAAAATGGGTTCGAGTGTATTGCAAAGGGAGTGGGGGTCCTCTGGCTGTGGAGAATCTAGGACTTCGCTCTGGAGATGGACAGGAGGGATCTGACGGCCCCTTAAGTCGGAGGCTGAAGAGGCACAAGGGGAGTGACACAGGAAACTCCAGCGCGCCCTCAGAGCTTGGCACCCCTCCTTTCATGCTGGATATTTATGGGAGTGAGAGCCCCATTTTATTTTCAGTATTTGGAAAGACTTTAGGAGATTCTCCAAACTCCATTCATTCATCACATTACCTGTTGAGTCATTGTCATACAGCACATAGTTCTTATTGAGAGAATGACAGAGGCATGTGGGAAACTCCACCGAGGCGCACGCCTGTGACACGCCCAGCGGCAGCGTTCCGCTGAGGAGCTCCTTGGAGAAAGATGGTCTTACTTTCTCCCTCACTGCGCACACACTTAGGACTGGCTTGGACAGACCTGGCTAAAAACTCCACGAGGGCACAGAGTGGTGCTTCTTTTGTTCACTGTTGTCTCCCTCATACCAGCATCACTGGCATACACTAGGTCTTCCATGCGTATTTGCGGAATGAATGGATGAATGAATGAAAATATAACTTTTAATCCCCAAGGCAGTGTTTTTACTAAGTATGTTCTAAGGACCCATCTGTAACAGAACAAGATTAATTGTGTTAAAAATGTAGATTCTCAGGCCCCACCACAGTCTCCTAAGTCAGAATTTCAGGAAGATGAACAGTATTCTCTTATTAAGGGATCTCACCGTCGGCAGCACGCTGCCACTGGCTCTGTGTTGTCTAAAGAGCCTGAGGTCTCCAGCACTGCTCATCACCTTCATCTGCATAGCACACCCCTCACCTAACACGCTCAGCCTCAGAGATGCAGCTTCTGAAACAATCACTGAAGTCCTTGCTGCTGCCTCCATTTTTCCTGAATATCTACCTGCTCAGGCTGCTTTTCTTCGGGATGATAGCGCCCTAATTACCCTCCTGGCAATTAAGACTCTCCTGCCTCCTGGAATGTCCTCCTCCCAACTCTGTGCACTGAAATCCTATTTCTGCCATTCTGCTCAAGACCCATCTGAGAAGACATCTTTTGGTGAACCATTATTGACTCTCACACTAGGAATGAGCTCTCCATCCTTTAGCTTCTCAAGGTGTGTCTGTGTTTCTTTTATATCTGAGCACAGATCTTATCCTGTCTGGAAAACTGTAGCCACCTTACCCCATTCAGCATCAGGCACAATAAGAGATGCACAACATCTACTTACTGAAATAAACTAACATTTTAGAGAGAAAGTGAACATTCATTCATTCAGTCACTCAGCAAAGGGTGCCAGGTATCACCTTCCATTTAATAGTTTTTTCCTGTTCTCTTTTCCCCAGCCATTTGCCAGTTTCTTTGTTATCTATGTTTTTATTTCAGGAGGGAATCACAGAAAACTATATGCATAACCATATACAAACAGAGAGATATCCTGGAAAACTTGACAGTTACATAGGAAGCCACTCCTGCAGGCCTAAAAAAGGGGGACTAATTTTTAGGGGTTTCTTTTTTCTGTCCACCACTGAGGAAATCTGTCAAGATGGAAAGTAATCAAGTCCAAGGATTCTCAACAAAACACAGACAAAATGAAAGCTCTTCACAGTAAGAACGGAGTTGAGGGCAGGTGCTGTGCTATTGCTAGTGAAAGGCCTGAACAGCGCACCATCTAGAACACCTCCTAGCATCCCACATTGGGAGGCTCATATTTTAAACATATATTTGCTCTAACAGAGTTATCTTGGACTTTACAAGATGGCCATCACCAGTGCCTTTAGCCCCACTAGTCATTAACGGATTAAAGAATAGTCATTTATACTTAGGTTACTATTTCTCCGGTGGTTTGCCTTATGAAGGGGAAAATTGGGTCTGTATGAACATCGCATTCTCCAGGCATATCTGATAACAGGGAGTTTACTGCTGAACACCGTGCTCACCCCTCCTCATCACTATTTTTTCAGATTATCTCTTCATTCCTGAGGGGAAACAAGTAGAATCTCATGGCCGACTCTTTCATGGTTCTTCCTAGGAGAGGATGACTTCTTCCCTGCTTGGCATTCCTAGAGCACTTCGGATGTGAGAAGGTAACTACCCTCACCTCTGATCCCGATGGCAGGACTGAGTTTATTACTTAAGTGATTATTATTTCACTTTGCAAAAAAAACACATAGCTTCAAGTCAAAGACCAAATGGAGGTTTTTGCCATTTAAATGCCTATCTACTTGAGGTTTTACATAAGGAACCAAAAGAATACGTGCCCATAGATTACATGGCTGCTATGATATTCCTTTTTCTTTTTATCCTCCATCCTGGTGCCTTCACCACAGCACTCTAGAAACTGGATTTTCTGCCTTTGCTTCAGGCTCCATTAGGTCCTGCTGTGTAATTCACACCTACTGTCCTCCAACTTATTCCTCTAAGAACCCACTGGCTGCCCCACGCTGGCGAGGAGGCTTCGGGTGGCAAAGGAGCAGTGGGAGCTGATGGGCCATGAGAAAAACATTTTTGTGCAGATCTAGCTAACGATCGTCATCTGGGTAAAAGCACCACAGGAAAAAGAGACAAAGGAATGATACTGAACAATATTTAGAGATCAAGCTTTCCTTAGCTTACGAGCTGATATTTACGTTTGTCATTTTATAATTCCCACCAATCAATGAAATGAAAAACTTACTTGTTTAAAACCGCTTGAGGGTACACCAATAATTCGCCTTCTTGATTTATTTATTTTTGCCAAATGAAAGTGAGTCTCGTAGTGGGTGGTGAAGACCTGGTGTGTGTCCTTGTCAGGCTCTCAATTTTCCAAACAGGGAGGGGCCCTTGCCCAGCTCAAGGGACTGGAGCCCACCTATCACACCCCTTTCATGGGGAGCAACTTACCCGGGGCCTCACTTCAGGTAGCTGCCCAAACTACCTTGCCACACTCAGAGAAAATTCAGCTAAGGCAAACACTACTACAGAGGCTTGCCTGGAATTAAGCACGACCATCTTTCTATTTAAACGATCCTTTTCCAGGATGGATTTAAAGAAGATTCCATAAAATAGTTGTTGAATGCAGCGTTTTACTCCCAAGCCTCCTCTTTTCCTTGCTAGCCACTGCTCTTCTCTAAACTGCTTAAAGAATTCAGTTTACCTTGAAAAAAATCTTATAAACAGCAGTGTATGGATCTTGTTGCCATGGACACAGTTCAGCGCTCATCACACAGACCTGAGGAAGAATCCACCTGTGTTCTCATCCTGACACATGTCATGTCACTGACCCAAGCTCTCTGCTTGTTCCTGTGGGACTGAACTTGCCAGTTCTTGGTGTGGGCTACTTAGAAAGCTCCTCTCCCAAACACACAGGACCTCAGGGCACGCCAGCTTCCCTCTAATCTCTTTCTTTCTCATTGCCCTTGGTCTTATGTATTCTTTTCGTGGTGGGGTTTTGCTAGCATGTCCAGCTAGCCTTTGCCTCCTGTGGGACAGAAATGAAACCCAGTGGGAAGTCACCGCTGTGTGACATTTAAGTTAGGAATCTGGTCAAAATCAAAAACAAAGTCTTTGACGTTTCCAGAATGCTTATATTTAAGCATGCACTTTTGTTCTTTGAAGGCTACAATTAGACCCAGTCAGGACTGCTCACCAGGAGTTACAGGGTTTCCGTTTCTGAGGGGAGTGATCGACTATAGTTAATTTCTGAGGTAAATATAGAAAAGGAGGTTACTGGGTAGTTCTGGAGCTTTTAAAAGGCTTCATAACTAGGGGTTGCCCTTTGAAATATCAAAAATAAGCTGTCATGGTGGGTTTTCCCTTTTTGTTCTCCAGTTGAGAAGACTGCATTAACCTATCCAGGGCTCAGTCACTGCCCAAGGACCAAGAGCTGGGACAACCACCACAAGAAAATGTGCCTGAAGAATCCAGATAGTTCTGCCGAATTAAGCAGAAGAGATTTGTTTTCTACATGAGTGAGCATTACAAGCAATTTGGCTTAAGTGGGAAAAAAAACTAAAACAATGGGTTTCACTGTATTCCTACCCATATAGTATCTAGAATGCAGATAACTAGTATTAAAGAAAATCTTGAGCAAGTAATTATCAATCTGGAAATCAATTTTCCACCTACCATAATAAGGGTCACCAGATACAGTTTCTGTTTTTAGTCAACATTCAGCTGATCCACACGTGCTCACCTTTGCCCTCCACATTAGCCATAACTTAAAAACATCTACATGGCGTCCACACTGTAAGGCCTTGTCCCCAGTGTCATAGGACAGGTCGTAGTGCTTATCTTGCTGAAAGAGGTAGGAGGCATGCATCTGATTGCAACTCTGCATCAGTCCCTAGAAAAGAAGAGAAAACAGGAAATTTACTGACTTTATCAGGTATTCTATTAGATTTACACTGTGGTAAAAATTATTAAGAAAAAATTAAAGAGACATTGAATATCCTAGAGAAAGAAAATAGTGAGAATCAAATGAAAAATAAATAGGGCCAATATCTAGACAGGATGGGCCATTACGATAGGTCAGCTCTGTGGTGTAAATGGCCCAGGGACAAATGCTACCAGAGGTCAACCACAAGGATGACCTTCTTAAGAGAAGGCATTTATTTAAAAAAAATCATAATTAGAGTATATAATGTTCATTCCTTGGGAGACCATTTTGATGTTCTGATTTTGTTGCAATTAAAATATTTTGGGAACTCTGGTTCTGTAAAATATGATTAGTGAGATTGTTCTAGTGTTTCATTCATATTTAGTTCAAGTACTTATCATTTGGCTGTTAGAATGTGAGTTCTTTCTGGAAATCATAGCTTTTAAGATAGTGCATTGCTATCCCTTTCATACTGAAATATAAAAAAATAAAGACAGCTTTCTTCTGAGATGTCAGATGTTATTATCTAAACTCATCTTTTGAATGTCATGTTCCTCTCTCAAGACAGGTTAGGGCTTCAATACAGCATTTCTAGCCTCAGCTGCTAATGGTTGGCGGAAGTTTCACTGTTTATACCCATGAATCTACCCTAATGCCATAAGTTTCCTATGGAACATGATTGAGCTATTCCAAGAACAGTGAATGAATCATGCTCTCTGACTAACGCAGCATTACCAGTCTCCTCACTAGAAACCCCACCACGTTTCAATTTGTCACGAACCACAAGAAGGGCTTTTCCATTAACTCTGGTATCATTGTGATTTTACAGAAGCTTTGGCATATGTTTTTTTTTCATTTGTGACTCATGACAAGAGAAGAAAAGACTAAAATTCAATCCCTTGGTTGAAATTACAAGCAAGAACAGTTTTTAAAACTTATCCAAAAAAAGAAAGTTCAAAGCAAGACTGACAATTGCATCTTCTATTTTGTTTCATGGTCACAGAAACTTGGCATCATCCTCTCCCCGGCCAAGCAAGTTCACAAATAGGGGCCATCAATCCTTACGCAGACCACCCCAGAAAGTGCGGAATGCTGGGTAGGTGAGACCAGCTCTCCTGAGACAGGAAGAGCAACTCAAAGCACATGACCTCTAAAAGGTCAGACAGCAGCAGTCTCATTGTACAAAAGGATAAATCAAAGTGTCACTGTTTTTCCCATAAAGGCCTTGGTGAGATAGTATCCTGATTCTAAGCCATTAAAAAGTTACAAATTATTATATGCCCAACTGTTTTAAATATACTTATAGCTGCTATGAAAGAAATTCCCATGGTCAAAGAAACTATCATAAATATTTTATTTTTATATTTGTAGTATCAGCAAGTAAAGGCTCTGATATGCCCTGAAGTAATGAAACCTGATTTTAACTCTTTAATCTACTATATCCCACACTTTCTTAAAACCAAGAACTCCTTTATCACAGAATAATTGTTACAATCTTACAGCATGGCATTATTCCTTGGACCCCAATTAGGGAAATGCTGTCAAACCATCATAAACTCTTGGGTTTGGAAGGGAGCCTAGAGCTATTAATCTATACATTCCCAATGAGGAAATCCTTTCCAACCTCTTACTAGTAAGTGGTTGTCCAGCCTCCATTCATCATTTCCTGATGATGAATTTATTCCCCCATATTCATTACCTGTTGGGCAGTGTGACTTTGAGAACATTAATTGACCATAGGTCAGACCTAAAATCATAATGTATTCTGATTTTGTCATCAAATCAGTGGTACTAACAAATCAGTGGTAACTAACTAACCCAGTGTTACTAACCCAGCTCCCGGAAGCCTCAAGAAAACAAGTCTCTTTCATTTGAGAGTCATTTAAACTGAAGGCCACCATTCTTTTAGCCTTTTAAGTCTCTTTTTTTTTTTAAGTTAGATTAAACATCCTTAGCTCTTTCAATCACTCCCTCTTACATCTTTACCAGTTGTTCCCCACTGTTGGAACTCTAGCCTGACGGGGTCCCATGTACGATTCAACACTTACCTAAGCAAACCAGTCCAAGTATGGTTTAACCAGAGGACAGTGGGGGACCATTGCCTCCGTCATCCTGAAACACCACTTCTTTTAACCCATTCATGGTTTCTGAATGGTATTTCTCTCCTGACCTCGTGATGACCTTGCAGAGTGCAGCCTAACATCCTACATCTTTTTCACAAGGGCCACTGGGCCATGTGTGAAACATGCCTGTGTCAAAGCATGACCATCCTGCACTTAGACAAGAGCAGGACCTTACAATTATCCTCATTAACGATTTCCCCTTTCTGGATGCGGCTCGCTGTTCCAGGCTATAAAAATCACCTTGTGTTCTGATTTAGTCACTACACACACTTACTCTATGCAACACCCTGACTGGACTGGAACACGCGTCCGGAAAGACGTACCTCTTCTCTAACCAGGAGAGCGGAGCATTGCAAAGGAACGCCCATCATCTTGTGTGGGTTCCAGGTCACAGAGTTGGCCCTAAAGGAAAGAAAGCAGGTCAAGACGGTGGCGCTCACGATCAGCTGAGACTGCCAAGGTCCTGTGTGTGAGCAACAGGGCTTCAGAGTTCTTGGCACTGTTTCCTAGATCCAGGACAACATTAAACTTACAGAGGAAGTGGACTCTTAAATCAACAACCTTTTCTTGGTCCACAGAGACAGGTGGTAGGGCTAGCCAATTTCTTTTTCTTCTTAGTCAGCTGATTCCAGATTTCTCAGTATGTCCTTTCATAATAGCTTCTAGCTCGGCCCCTGCTCCCATCTCTTCTTTAATCCAGAGTCATCCTTCTAGACTGCTGGTGGGGCACACACTGTGGGTGCTACAGCAGTTTTCCATCTTTTTCTTTAATCCCGACACACTTGCAAAACACAATGCTCTCCCATCAGTAATGAAGAGTCCCAGGGCAGGGATCCGATGCTATTTGAAGAGCCTAAACTGTAGTCCTATTTCAGATTCCTTTAATAATAATTACTATTATTATGTCGCAGCAGTAGTGTCTGAACTGACCTTCGGTTTCCATTTCATGCTCGATCTGGTGCCGTGGTTCCCTTCTGTGCTTATGGCTCTCTCCCTCTTTCTAGATTGTTGACAAATTCCATACTGGGGGGTGCCACTCCTGATGTCCAAGGGCTGTGCCCCAGTCCTGTGTTTTCCGTCGTGCGTCCTTTTACTTTCCTGAAGCGGGTACACCCATGTCCACCACACCAGAGTAGTTTTTGCTCTCAGGAAATTCTATTCTCATCTTTCTGGGTACCTTAATGCTATTTTCTCTTCCTGGAAGGTCATCTCCCCTTGCTTCCCTTGGTTAAAGTCTACTTATTCTGTAAGGCCCAGATCAAGGTTTATCTCTGTGGCCTTCATTCAGCTTCTCTCCCTCATCCCGCTGTCCTGCTCTAAGCCCTCCTCCTCCCGTTCCCAGGGAAAGCACCTGCTCCCTCCACAGTGCCCCGTGCTCCCCTCACGTGTTACCAGGCAAGGTGAGTCTCTGGGCATGTCTTACGAGAGACCGTAGGATCCTTGGGGACGAGAATCCGTGTGACCTTGGGATAAGCAGGCTCAGAGGACAAGGGAAGGCAGGAGCACAGACCATGACCGCTGCCAACAGTCGGCTGTGCATTGTAGCCCCTCTGGCTGAGCAACAGATGTGGGCTCACCCCGCTCTAGCCCTCGAGGTATGAAAACCCTGGGAAGAAATTCAAAGCTGGGAAAGATCCCATTCATCTATTTGATGGACGGTGGGTGTCAGCCAGTCAGTCAGAGCACACTTTCTGGGATCTTATCTGAATCAGGGCAGAGTCCAGTTCATCTTCTAGTCTTTCTTAGGCTTGGACACTGGCTGTCAGATCCATTAGGATTGGAACCGAAGAAAGCAGCGACAGCCGCTCATGGCCAGATGCTACCAGCCAGGGCAAGAAGAATAAATGGCCTCTTCACAACTTCACAAGTAACAACAGAACTGCGGTGTTGAAAAGTATTTCCAAGAAAAGATCTCCTTGCTCTGTGGAATGACCCTGAAGTCAAGAAACCCGGGCTACAAGCAGTAGGTAATAATGATTAAGGGAGGGAGCTTGGGAGCGAGACAGGCTGCATGTGCGTCCGGGTCCTCTCACTGTGTGACACTGAGAAAGTCACTCAACCTCTCTGTGCCTAGATTCCTTGTCTCTAAAAGGAAAATAAGGTAAATGGTTTGGGTAAAATGCTTATAACTGTCTGACACGCAGTAGGCATTAAATAGGTTTGGCTCTTGCTATTGATTTCAACTCTGTTATTTACAAGATTTGTGACACTGAGCACAAATACATCTGTATTCTTTAATGTTCTATAGCTATATACCTGACGCTGATAAAACTCAGCTTTGTCAATAATGTCACCCGATGGAGAAGAAAACGGATCTTCTTCATTTCTCTGACCAGAGGTGTTTATTTTTAAATAGTGGCCAACTTGTTGCTTTAGAATCAGCCAAGGCCCTCCGGTACCCACACTGAATCCTCTGTCCTGCCTCCCTCTCTGAGGGGCTGCTTCATAAAGATGGCAAAATGCTGCCCAGAGTCGTTCAACCACACGGCCTTCGTGTATTGGAGAAATGGTGGAAACTGTGAAAAACAACCTCGGGTTCATTTCTAACTGTTTTGCTGGGGGGATTCAGTCACGTGGCTTCTGTGATTTTTTTCTATGAGTTGGGAGAGAATTACATAAATCCCTAAGGCTGTTTTAAAACACATCCTTGTGTTTGTGTTTGTGTTTGTACTTCACACTCGCAGACCCTGCATGAACTTGTCAACCTGCCCCTCATCCTTCCAGCCTGTTCTGCACCTCAGTCTGTTCCTTCCACTGTTTTCCCGCCCACATCCAGCTCCCAAACTCTAGCATTTTGGTTCCATTTCTCCCTCATCTCCTCATCACCCCTTGAAATTCCTTCTTTTTTTCTTTTTAAAAATTCTTCTAAAATGCTTTACCTTGTAGTAATTTGTTGCTAGATTTTTTTTAATGTAATTTTAAGGAAGATGTTTCACGGACAAGAAGCTAATGCTAGCTTGGTCAAAGATACCCACACAAAAAATGACCCCCACGCTTTTCAACATAATATTCAAAACTGTAAAATCTGTTGAGGTCGAAACTCTCTGGAATTTCTTGAAGGATTGGAAAGTACACAAAGGCAAAAGAAAGCATTATATACAAACAGTGACCAAGCATTCTGTAACATATGGTGTTAGTGTGGCTGGACAGCAACCTGTACATAGATAGAAAATAGTTCAGAAGCCAGTGAAGCAACCGAAGCAGCAGTTTCTTAAGTTACACTTGATCTCGTAGATGAGCAAGTATGTGTGCTCATTGGTCTTGTTTCATTGAAGTGACACTCCTGGATTCATCCACTTCACTCCCTCCCAGCTGCTGCTGCGCCAGCTCACACCCTGCACTCCCCCACCTCCACTGCCTCCCGCACCTGGACAGTCACGATAGCCAAGTAGCTTCACATCAGTCCCTGTCTTCTCTCGCCTCTCAAATCCAGGATTATCGTTCCAAAGGGCAGCTGAGATCATCTCCCTCCTCTCCTCCACTCAGGCTGTTAGGACGGAGGCTTTCCATCTCTTTCCCGCCCTGAGCAAGACAATGTTCCCCACACTTAGCGGTGGCTCATACAGGGGTGGTCCTTCATGCAGGGACTGCTCTTGGTGTGGACCTGGCTCTGTGGCCAGGGCTTCTGGACTCTGCTAGCTTCCTGGCCACTGCCATGAGTCCGTCTCAGTTTTAAACGTATCTGAACTTGCTCCAAGAGCCCTGAGTGGGTCCCTGCACTTTACCTTGATGCCCTTCTCCCACCTGGGCCCGATGAAGCACCCCTCACCCTCGGAGCTGAGTTCCAGAGTCCACCCTTGGATGAAGGGGCCTCTCATAGTCCTTTCCAGCAGGAATCGTTTACTTCCTCTGTGCCCACCAATCAGCTCCCTTGACTGCTTTTGAGCCTTTACGTCCTCTGCCTTGAAGGTCAGTCCATCGTTGACTCTCAGTCTTCCCTAGTAGATTCTCTTGCAGATCGGCTTCATATCATATTCGTCTTTGTGCCTTCCCCAAGCTTAGTGCTGTGGCTCGCACAAGGCAGCAGTTCGGGAACGATGCATTTCTGAATTCCTGGTTCTTGGGAAGGCAGTAAGGGTGATAGTGATCTAGCAGAGCTGCACCCGACCTTCAGCAGAGCCAGAAAGCACTGAGAGGGGACTTAAGCAATGGCCAACTGCAGACAAGCAGCAGTCTTCCACAGGGAGGAATTTAAAAAGAGCCCGTTTATGCACAGAAACACACTTCAGCATGTCAAGGTTCTGGGCACGCTGTCTCAGCTACACCATCTCTACAAATTTTGACACTGTTAGCAAGGGAGAAAGTTGCTTTCTGAGAATTTGGTTGGTTCTCAAAGGGAGATGCCAGGCAGGGTTGCAGGTTCTTGTACGATTTTGCTCTGAGGACGGCACTCTGGGACCCTCTGACCACTAGGAATCTCCAGATGTGGCAACCAGAATCGACCATGGATTTTCTCCACTTTAGAGTGAGTCCTAATGCTTGGGGAAATGTGATGCCCCCAAGGGACGCAAATTTCTTTCCTAAGCTTGTGCCCTATGTGCATCATGCCCAGGGGCTGCACTGGCCCTATAACCTTAGTCCCCAAAGTGTGACTTTTGCTAAAAACTCAGCAAGATGGACATGTGCTTGGGGACACGGGTGGCTATGGGGTTCTGCCCAAAGCAGAAAAGCAGAAACCCCTCACCTTAAGACTTCAGATTTGGCTTTCCACAGAGTAGATTTAGTGACAATATGGTTTCAAGAATAGTGGCCATTAGGACTCGATGTTCCATGATGAATGCTCTAAGCTTTGCTCTCAAATAATAGTCTTTAGTACAAAGGCTTGTGGGTGTTTATTTTTCCAAGGCACAGGGTAGGTAATTTCGCAAGCTTTTAAGTAACTTGGTGGAGGCTTCCCCATGGCTTCAGCACTTGGAGCCACAGGCAGTAACAGACACTTGCTTTCTGTGCCAGTCAGGAAGAAACTCAGAGGAGGTACGGTGCACAGGCCTCCTCTCTGGAAAGCACATGAGTCTGGTTCTTGTTCTGATCATCTGAGCAGGCACTTTCCCAGTTTTTTTTTCATCGTCTCTCCTTGATTAGTTCATTTTTAGTTTCATACAGATCTTCATGCTCAGAAGAAACTCAGGCTGGGAGAGGGCCCGGGGGCTGGAAGCAGAGGCCTCACCTGGCTCACTCTGGGGAGGGCCCTGGTTGCCCTCACCCACTCACACCTGGCGGGGCACCCATGATGAGAGGTGGCAGCTCTAAATTCCTCCGTCAGCTCTGCCCAGGCCAGACCCTGAGCCCCGCCGGCAGACTCAGGGACAGCAGCCTTGCTGACATGGGCCTTACCTGGTCTATCTTGAGTCTCCCACTAACTTTGCAGGGTGCCCCTGACCCTGTCTCATCTCCCCCATTGCCATGCCCTTTCCACTCTCACGGGTCCTCCGCATGTGAGTGGGCCTGGGCACCACACAGCACACTCTGAACATTCATTCTGGCCTGGCTGCCCTGTGCACCCAGAGCTAACAGATGCTCCCACACTCCATCAGCCTCTCTCATCCTGCAACAGAAGTGATGCCGGGATGTCTAGGGGAAGAGCCGATGAGAAGCTTTCCCTGGGCAGCCTCTGGCTACTTGGCAGGGCATGGCGGGCACTGGACAGCCTCTGGTGAACTCAGGCTTTCTCGGTTGCCTGGAGTGTCAGAGCTCCCAGCTATGGTTGGCCTGCTGTGTAGTGACGGCAGAGCAGGCAGAGCGGCAGAGCCCCCTTTACACACGGTCCAGAGTCAAGCCTGAGGCTCACTTTGCATTCTGTACTTTTTTCTTTGGATATGAATATGCTTTCTGCTAACCAAATATCACCTCCTTTGTGATTTGCAGCTTTTCTCAATGGGCTACTGTTTAGTCTCTGAAGAAAACGGTGCTTTGCAGCATCAATCAGAGCCATGTAGAAAAAAATTATTATGGGAATGAAACCATGAGATGATAGTATCACAAGTATGTCTTGCTTTAAGTAAACTCTTAACACTGATAAATCACAAGGTGCAAAATTGGCTTCTTTAAAGCTGTGCATATTATCCTTCTGTACACATGAAAGCTATGCATGTTCTCCGTAGGAAACTGGACAGCCTGCAGGTTTTAAACAAGTTTGGCAGTTGGTTTGGAGGGCCGAGGAAGGCCATTCCTGAGTCCTCTGGCCAACTACGGATCCCAGTTAGGAATCCCTATGTTCATGAGGCATTCCACTGGGACCAATGGATATGGGATTTGATTTCTTTTGGTTGTTCATGTGGAACATTCCTGAGCATATGGCCGCACAAGGCAAGGTGCAGGTGCACTGCACAGAACAGGCTCACCTGTATTCCAGGTGTTCCTGGAGGCTGTAGGTAACTTGTTTTTCATATTTAACTTTCACGTTTTATGTTGTTAGTAAGAAGAATGAGTGTACCTCTCCACGCCGCTCAGTTTCCACTTGTGTTTCCGGGACATCAGCAATCCCCCACCCCAAGCGGCCTGAAAAAGGAAGATCATACAAGGAGAAAGGGAGTAGTTTTTCACTGCCTACATTTCTATAGTTTGGTGTCTTCCAGAACAGTGAGGGTCTCATGGGGTGTAAGTTAGCTCCTCAACCCCCAGCAACTCAGGGAGCTGGCCACCTTCTGACAGTAGACTTCAAAAGTTTAAATTGGGGACTATTCTAAGGTCTCTGCTCCATCTCATATTCCATGGGTGTAAGAAGCCAAATTAAGGGCACGTTTCCTCAGTCTGATGGAGGAGGAAAAGATCCTCTCTCCCACCCATCACCACCACCCCTAGTCCTAGGGAAGCACATGATATCAGAATGAGAAATGCTACTGTTTCCACAGTTTAGAAAAGACAAGATGGGCCAGGAACCCATTAAAAAGCTTCCTAGTACAAGGAAACCATCCAAGTCTGGATGATTCTAGAGGGAGGAAGCAGCTTTGGAACCCCATTTTACTGATGTGTAATTTTGGATAAGACTATTTCTCTGTGGAAAAGAAAAAAAAAACCAGGGAAGATTCATACTAGTCAATTAGTTGAGCAGTTACAACATGTCCTTTAAAAACCTGTACTCAAGTTTGAAGATTTGAATTGGTGTCATAATCCCTTAAAAATCAAATGTCAAGATGGAGATTTATTGGAAAATGTTAACATTCTTTGTGGGTAAAAATTATCCTGGGATAATTTTAAAGAGGAAAAAAACAGAGTATAATTGCTTATTTTTCCTTTGTTATAATTTCATTTCTTTTACACTTTGAAAAACTATCCATCTTTCCAAATGTGTACTACTTTAACATTCTTTTGTACTTTGATGATAGAATGAATAAACATTAAAGATAATAAGTGGTAAACTTGATGTGTTTCAAAAAAAGCTAATACAATTGGTTAAAAGATCTCCTGGCTCTATTTCAAGTAAAAATCCTGGAGAATCTGAGCTTTAGCATCTGCGGGTTCGGGATACACAGGCACTGTTAGTTTTAAATCTGTCCGAGTAACGCTCTTCCTGAATCAGCCAGCAAGGTTCAGTAGGCTGTCCAGTTCTCAGCCCCAAGTCACTGACGGAGCTCGAGTTGATCAACTTATTTCAGCGTCTTCCTGTGTAAAACTGAAGGGGTCTCTGGCAGCCTAATGAACTGCTCACACTGTGAATCAGGGAGGGAATGGAAGACGGCTAACTGTTGGGTAAGATACCTCTCAGATAATGGAAACGGACCCAGCCTAGTCAGTAGAAGTTTTCTGCTCGAAAAGAAGGGAATTAATTTGGTCTGAATACTTACTATAAAGCCAAAATGACTTTATGCTGGTCTAAACTTAAATCTCCTCAATTTGTCCTTCTAAAAATGGACATTTTTCATTTGGAAGTGTTTTGGTGAGCACATTTCCATTAAATTTTAGTGTGACTAGGCCTGGAGTGAAAACACGTCAAATATAATTTATCTTCTTAGCTTCTGAAGCTAAGAAACTGGAAATTTGGTGGGCTATGTTTTCTAACAGGTTGTCACACTTGCATTCCTCTCCTAATATACAAATACCTGATTGGAGCTTGAGCTTTTTTCCCTCTGGCCTTCCTATATAAATGCATCTCCTTTTGACCTTTCTGATCATTTTTATATGGAAGTAATATGATCTACATGTGTGCAGCTGCGTGCGTATGTCCACAGGCTGTATTCCTCTGTCGATGTTATGGCCCAATGAACTGAGGACCAAGTGCTGAGTTCAGGTATTGGTCATAGAAATAAGAATATTATTGTGTTGGGAACTTAAGGCATAATTAGCCTCTGACTGCTTCCAGCCAATGTTATACTGTGTGAGTTGTGTGTAGTTTTGGCTCTGTGATCTTTAAAAGCTTAAGTATCATCAGTCTGAAAATAAGTTCCTAAAGTAAAAAAAGAAACCAGGGAGAACAAATTTCATTTCACCAGCTCCAAGTAAAAAATACACACGGGCATTTTAGTGGGGGTCCCCGTGGGATACTTACATCCACATGCATCCAGATCTTGTACTTTTTGCAAAGGTCGGCAACAGCTAAGAGGGGATCAAATGCGCCGTACACGGTGGTCCCGGCCGTGGCACTCACAAGGAAAGGAACAAACCCCTAGGCAAATGAGAAAGCCCCAAACAATGTAAAATAGGGGTTCAAGGATTCTTTCAAAAAGCTGATAAAACCAGTGGAAATTCTCCCCTTATCATAATACCTGCATTTTTGGAAACATCAGAAGGGTTATTGACACTGTGGAGCCTGGTAGGTAGGGTGTCCACTCTCCAGGACATTCTATTCGACCTGCCAGGTGCCTTATGAGAAGAGTTACTCTGGTTCTCAGAAGAGGATGCCCTAGACCCAGAGGTGAGTAAGCTTTGTGGTGCCCACAGGCCATTTATAAGTTACAGGTAGATTTTCTGGCCTCTCATGCCCTCTTCGCTCACCTTCTAGGGTCCCTTTTTCATAACAGGGTCTCTGAACTTAATAAATGCCCAGAGTAAGCAGCCAAGAGGATGAAAAGAAGGAACTCCAGCCAGCCCATTATTCCTATTTGGAAAATCCTCAGATGATATGTTTGGCATCTTAGATGGAAGAGTTCATATGGGACTAAACAATAAGCTTGGCTTTTATCCATCTTAGTATCTTCGGTCTTCCTGGCCCTCGCTAAAGGAAAATTGATTGAAATAATAGGTGGCTGCTGAAAGAAGGCAGAAGAGAGGCTCAAACAGGATGACCACAGCCCGTATGACATGAGGTGACGTGATATTACAGAGTCAGTCTTTAGGTGGCAGCAAAGGTTTAATCTTATGGCTTTGTCACTAGAAGCAGTTCTATTACAGGAACAAGGGAACCTCCTGCTTCCACTTTGAAGGAAACAGAAAAAAAAGGCATCTAAAATAAAATATTCCTGAGCCAAAACGGGAAACATTATGGGGTTTCCTCAAAAAATTTAAAATAGAAATACCATACAATCCAGTAATTCCACGTCTGGGCATTACCCAAAGAAAACAAAAACACTAATTTGAATATTACTCAGCCAAAAAAATAATGGAATCTTGCCATGTGCCACAACATGGATGGACCTAGAGGTATTAGACTAAGTGAAATAAGCCAGACAAAGACAAATACCATATGATTTCATTTACATGCAGAATCTAAAAAACAAAACAAATGAGCAACAAACAAACAAACAAACAAAAACTCAGAAACAAATTCATAAGTACAGAAGAAAAACTGGTGGTTGCCAGAGAAGAGGGGGAGAGAGGATGGGAGAAATGTAAAGGGGATAAAAGGTGCAAACTTCTAATTATAACCTAAGTGAATCATGAAGGTGAAAGATACACCATAGGGAATATTCAGTAATACCACAATAACTTGGTGTGTGACAGATGGCAACTACACATCGTGGGGAGCATTTTTTAAATGTATATAAATATCAAACTGCTATGTTGTACACGTGAAACTAACATGTCCACTATACTTCAATAAAATGCATGTGTTACATCTTTGAACTAGGAATGGCAAGTTATATCTACTAAAAGTTACACTAAGAGAGCTCTAAAAAGCAAGCTCTCTGGTTTGCGAGCTATCCAGAGATATAAGTGATTTTCTAGAGCTTTGTAGGAATCTTTAGTAGGTCTCCAGAACTCGTTACTCTAAAAGAGTTCTAATTTGCTTCCTAAAAAATAAGATGTTTCGAGAGCCGGTCATATCCATATGTGTCTAGGCAGGAGGAATTGGCCCCTTTGAAACAGCCACACAACAGTGACACATGCTGTCTTAGCATTCTGGTATTTTCCACTTGTGAACACGATCTTTTAAATGTTTGTTTAATGCCAACCCTCGACACCTAGGAAGACCAGTGCTTTGAAAACTCTTACCATATCACTGTGTATATTATTTATCCAGTACCTCGGCCCTTCCTATAGCAGAGCCTACAACTCCAAGAAATGGATAAGGCCTGGGTACAAATTCCATTTTCTCATTAAAGAGGGGAAGTTGAGACTTGGGTCCTCTTTTTAAAATAAAACCAAAGTGTGCTCTCCACTGAATGGAAATAGAAATATGTACCCTCAGCTTGTTTGGGGCTGGATGAAGATCTCCACAAACACTTACTCTTTGTTTGGCTTCAAGGATCCTTCTTTCAAGATCAGATGGGATCATTTTCCCCCTGAAAGGAAAAAGAAACACAGGTTTGCTTTGAATAATTTACTTTGTTGTCTTTACCACATGAGGATTTAATTGTCCAACACGAAACCACTAACAATGACCTGTTAAAACAACAACTTGGCTGTTTCCAGAAAGAACTGCATTTCCTCTCTGAAAGATGCATGACTGTAACCTCAGACACACTTAGGAGACACCAGCCACGTTGTGCTATTACAGCAGCCGCATGTCCCTCTGCCTCCACAGAGCCTGCTCTTCAGGTGATCTCTTAATTCAGTTAAAACACGCCTGCTTTGGAGCAAGACATTTGGAAAGGAATGGAGAGTGCAGAAAAAATTTGAATTCCAAATCTCTGAATGACTGGACCTGCAATGTCAGAGAGATGCAATGCCAAGAAGAGAAAATCCATTCTGAAACATCCGAATGAAAATATTAAGTAAAAAGAAAAAAAGTCACCTAGTTACATTCCAAGTGCTAAAGGCATAAAACAGGCCAAGAACTCATGGCCTCAAACTTCAAATGTGAGATTGATTTCAGAGAAAGAAACATCCTAAAAGAAAAACATGGGAAGTGCCTTTGCCTACTATAAAACCCCATTATTACAGGGACTGAAGGAGGTCATTTCTAGCAGAAGCTAGATGTGTGATCTTAGTCAAGTCAGTAATTTCCCTTTGCCTATTATTATCCCTGGAACATAGTGATAATAATTTTATCTGTGGAGTTAAGAGGATTAAATGAGTTAGTAAATGTAAAATTATTTTAAAAGTCAAGTTAGAGGCAGTGAAATATTCTTTAAACAGAAAGAGATAAACCAGCTAAACTCTTCATATCAGGGTCATTCACTGATCTAGGTTTTTAAAAGGCAATCTGGAGAAAGAAACTACCGAGGAGGACATTCCCAGGAAATGGCTGGGGGATGCTACTGGCCCCTAGGGAGCAGCGACTGGAGGTGGGGTGATTGGTACTGGTCTCGCTCAGTAGTCCCTTTGCGGCTGTGTCCCTGTGGTTTTAGATACAGCGCAAGCCCTGGGCTACGTCATTACACCTTCTAGGGATGTCTTGCCTAAGCTTTACCTACTGAAAGATGTTATCTTAGTATAAATTACTTTTGAAACATTTCTCCATTTTATAAAAATAATTTGAGCATTATATCGTAAGTAAGTTATGTTTTCTGCATTTTTCATTTCAGGCTAGTATTGGAGATGCTACAAAATAGCTGGAATAAAAAGCAGACAGTGGGCTTGAGCAACCTGAGAACCAATGATTTATGCGCAGCTGTTCTCCCAAGAAAGGCAGTTAAAACGCAATTACCTGGCAACCAGAATGGACTAGTTACCAGGGACAAGTCAGTCAGGCTGGGATGGAACAAAGCAGCCCACCTCTGGGGAAACTCCTGTGAGACGCAGCCTCTGAGGGCAGAAAACGGGATGGGAAGGCTGAATGGTGGGGTGGGGAAAGGGGCACAGGAGGGCAGTTCTCTTGCTGTACTTCTCCCCACCCCCCATAGCTTGGCGGGGCGGGGCGGGGGGGGGGGGGGGCACTTCCCAAGCAGTGATTTTCAGCCTTTCCTAGATCAGGCTGTACTAAAACACCTTGTTCCAGCCCTGCTAGAAACACAGGTTCAAAGTTCAGAGGAAATTCAGGTATTTTATATTCATCTTCTACATAAAGTTTTAAGCATATTAAAATTGCCATAATATTTTTGTAGGCAAACATGGACGTTGAGAGAGATTGTTTGCAAATCCTAAATTCTACCTAGTCTCCCACAAGCTAGCCATCTCTGCCCTGGACAGTGTTGGGCAGATTAGCTTGACAGTTGCTATTTGCTCAGCTAATCATATCTGGATGTTTTGTTAGGCATCAGGCACTTTAAGGTGTCACAAGAAGTCACAGATTAGGGGACATTAGAACTGGAAGGGGCTCAAGACCTATTTCTAGTCTAATTGTGTCATTTTTCAAATGAAGAAACAGGCTAATGGAAATGGCAAAATGCCAAGATCAACTGTCCAAGATCAAATGCTGGTAAAAGGCCAATTGTAACTAGAAATAAAATGCCATGCTCCTAGAATAAACTCAAAGGGCCAAGCTTATGGGAAACGTATTTGGGAAGGTTGAAGTCTTACTAAGATAAATCCTGTAAGAGAACATCTGGCTCTCACGGATCAGAGGTATCTTTCAAGCCTGCCAGGAAAGCAGTAATGAGCACACAGTAAGTCTCATTTCCATATCAGTGAGTTTGGGGCATTAGAAAGGGGCAGGCTTGTCAGATAATCAAGTTCAAGTGTACTTCTCACCGGGTGGAATGCGAGGGGTGTAGCTCTAGACAGGGCAGGCGTCAATGGGACCCTGGCACACTGCAGGGGGCAGATCAGCATTTGTTGGAGGTCTGTGACCAGAAAGGTAAAAAGGTTAACTCGAGGATGGTATTAACTATGTTCACTTTTCCTTAAGGACTGACCAGGCAGTTGGTCTGAGGACCTCTGGAGACAAAAGTTTGCATCTTTCCATTTGTCTTAGGACTGGCTGAATTACTTTAAAACAATGGTTCTTAAAATTTAGTGTGCATAAAAATCACCTGGGTATGTCTTTAAAATGCAGATGCCTCGGCCTTGTTCTTGGGCATTTGGATTCAGAAGGTCAGCCATAGCGCCCAGGAATGGCCTCATTCCACAAATATTTATTGAGTACTTCCTCTGTGCCAAACACTGTCAGGGACATGAGGGTCAACAGACCAGTTTCTATTCTTTGGGGCTTATATGCTGGCATGGGAGGCAAACAGTAACATAGTAAACAGACAAACATTCCTATGAATCCACACTGCTAACAAGCTCCCCAGATGATTCTGAGGCAGGCAGAGAAACATTGCTTTAGAAATGGAAATTTTAGCCTAGCAGGCACTTAATGGTGTAACACACTAGCCAAGTAGTTTCCATGGGGCCTATGGATTTGAGCCCTCATGGCTGTAGGGCAGCAAGTAGAAGGACGTCCAGATGTGCCACTGGGCATCCCCTACCTGTCCATGTGCCGTGGGATGAGGGCACTGGGCGACCATCAGCAGGCTCCTCTGAGGACTGGATGCTGTCTGGCCAGGCCTGGCTTTTCCAGACAAGCATCTTTTAATGCAGGAGACTTTGCTGGCAGCTGTTGCATCCCGTATATCAGGTCTAAAAGTATTTCCACAGCAAAAATGAGTCTCTTTAACATTGACACATGCAGCCTTTAGCACACAGTTAAGCTGTGGCTGGTGCTCTATCATGCTGCACGCTAGGTGTCAGTGCCGAGGAAAGGCTGCCGGTAAGCCAGACTGCTGCTGGGGAGGTGGATGTTTTGCGTGGAGATCCTGATACTTTTTCAGTAGCCTTTAAAAATTTATATGATACTATAGGGTCAGATAACTTCATGAAGTTGCCTGGACAAAATACCCATGGCAGCTGGAGCTGCCAGCAGGAAATATCTTCTCTTTATGGAAAGCAGCTAAAGACACATACTACCGTGCATGGGCTTTTGACTCAGACTCACAGCTATCTTCCCATGGCTCTGAAGGAGACAACTATCTCACCGAAGGAAGCACGTCACCGGAGAGTGTAAGCCTCAAGGCAGGCATCCAAATGGCCACAAATCCGGCCCTGGAATCACTGGTAACCCTGCTCATTGGCCCTCCTGCCACTGCAGCCTTTCCTAGGCGAGCAGAACTTGGCTCTGTTCACAGAGCTATGGGTGCAGAGAAGAAAGGATGCATGAATCCTTCCTGTTAGAAAGGGACTAATGTTACAATCACATTAACAGCAAAGCTACCCACAGCCCCAGTGAACTGCCCATTTTAGAAGCCGTCTCTGCACTATGCTTTACTCCACGATCGCTGCTCCTCATGCCAACCCTACAAGAGTCATTATAGTTCTTACTTGGCAGATGAGGAAACTGAGGCTCAGAGAGGCAGCTGAATATGGCTAAGAGCTTGGAATGTGTAGACAGAATGACCCGGTTCCTGCCCAGATCCTAGGCTAATTGTGCGTACTTGAAGAGTTAAGGTCTTCCTTTCATTCATTTATAAAATCACGATAGCATTACCTCCCTCACAAGGTTTGCATGAGGATTAAGTGAGACAGTAAATACAAAACACAATAAACACTAACTATAAAACTCTGCCCAGCATATAGTAACCACTCAGTACACGTTAGATGGTCTCGTTATTAGCAATAGGAGAATTCGCATGATGGGACTTGAAGGACGGCACACAGTTAGTTGGGAGCAGATTTCAAACACAGAACTCTCTGATCTCAGAACCCAGGTTCTTAGCACCATGTAATAAATGTCTTCCAAAGCGTTAATGGGATTTAAACAACATGTCTATACCTTGACTTAAGAAGAAATCTTTCAGGTTGAGTTCTTGAATTGTAATGATGTATGTAATATTTCCACTATGGTTTTTTGGAAGCCCCCTGAATTGATCCCAATTCTTCTTGTGATTAGCACTGATTAATAAAATAAGAAAAATGTCCTCTTACTAAAATATATTGCTCTATCATCCCTTGCTGATAATGTTCTTTCTCGTCTAGCACCCAAATGCTACAGGAGCAACAGAAAACTAGGATCAAGGAACTACTCAATTTGGGGGCTTTTTAGTTTTGTTTCATTGTTTTGTTTCATTTTTTAGCTAGTCAGTACTAAGCAAGACTATTTCTTTAACATAGACTGCACTATAAGACAGCAAAGGATGCCCATGCACCCAAGCGGACCAAGAACCCGAATAGGTATTTTCCCAAAGAAGACATACAAATCACTAGCAGGCACATGACAAGATGCTCCACATCACTGGTCGTCAGGGAAATGCAAAGCAAAACGACAGTGAGCTATCACCTCACACCAGCCAGGACGGCTATTATCAAAAAGACAAAAGATAAAACATGTTGGTGAGGGTATGAAGTAAAGGAAACCCTCGTACTGTTGGTTGGGAATGTAAATTGGTACAGCCGCTATGGAAGAGGATGGAGGTCCCCTGAAAATTAAATATAGAACCACCATATGATCCATGAATCTCAGTCCTTGGCAAGTATGCAAAGGAGATGAAATCAATATTTTGAAGAGATACGTGTATTTACATGTTCACTGTAGCTTATTCACAGTAGGCAAAATTAGGAAACAACCTAAGTGTCAACACATGAATGGCTAAAGAAATGTGGTTTTATATATATCTATATAATTTAGCCATAAAATCCTACCATTTGTGACAACAGGCATGAACCTGGAGGACGTTCTGCTAAGTAAAATAAGTCAATCACAAAAAAGTCAAGAAAGACTCCGATACCTCAAGTAGTCAAATTCAAAGAGACAGAAAGCAGGATGGTGGTCACCAGGGGCTAGGGGGAGAGTTGGGGGAGCTGGAGTCTCAGGGGTGTGGAGCTGCAGTTTTTCAAGATGAGAAGAGTCCTGAGATGGGTAATGATGATGGTGCATGGCAGTATGAACGTACTTCTCACTGAGCTGTGTACCTAACAACCGTTACAAGAGTAAATTTTATGGGGATCTTTACCACAGTTTAAAAACTGGGGGAAAGAAAAGGGAACATGTTTAATGGGTGTACTCTAGGAGTTCTCTGCTGAGCCCAAGCTCTGATTCCTCACTTCCCAGTTATGTGACCTTGGACATGCTTCACTGCTGCCGGGGTAATGAGTCAAATGGAGAAAGGAGAACTTCCGGTCCTGTTTAGGACTGTTGTGTCTGCAGAAACTCTTCATCAGTGCTGTCAGCACACTGTGAGGGAATACACTCTTTTGTGACTCTCTCTAATGAATGAATTCATTAGGTCAGCTGGGCAAGGGGCTTAGGACTGTGCCTGGCACATAATAAACAGTAAGCGTCAGCTATTATTATTTACAATCCTTCCTGTGATAGGACACCATACTGCCACGAGCACCTCTGGCTCTCCGCATGTACACCCACAGGAACTGTGACCCTCAGAGCCTTACCACACCCCTGCTCAGTCAGAGTTGGCTCAGGGTCTCCGTGAAGTCCATCTTATTACAGGGCACTCGACAGCTCCCCAGGGACCTGAAAGAGTTCATTAGCTTCCCTAACCGCCTTCAGGCCCTGGCCACAATTCACCTAATTTAATAAAAGAGAATAATGACCCCAGATTACTTATGCTTTCAATTGTTTAAATCATTTGTATGGTAAAATGTGGCATTTAAGTACAGAGCAATGTAGTCTCACTGTAATATAAAGCTAAGTGATGTGGTAAAAGAAAAAAATTAAACTGTATACCAAAGCATAAGTAGTTAATTTTTGTGGTATGAAAGTATTAATCACATCCTGACAGAACTGTCATGTTACCTGGGAGTTAGGAAGGCCAGTGCCTTGTCTAGTCCTATGCCAACCAGGTATCACAAATCCTGGTCAGATTTATTCTCTGGAAGGTTTTATAGCAATTTTCTAGTAATTTAGATAATTTAAAGGAAACCCTGAAGGGACGAGTAAGAGATGGAGAAATGGAAGAGGGTGGGGAGAGAAATGATTTCTAAAAATACCTGTTAGTCCATACTGATAACAAATAACAGATAGGGGTGGGGGAAGAAAGGGAGGGAGAGAGAAATCCTTCCTTAAAGTAGATTGAAAGGAACTAACACATGTAGAAGGAATGATGAAAATACAAAATTACTCTTTTGCAGCCATTGTAATAATCCAGGCAAGAATCTTCAATGGATGCTAAACTAGTGAGTGAACATTCCAGGAGGAACATTTCAGGAACTTACATAGTCTTGAAGCATCCCCTGTGAGATACTTATTAACTGCAGAGCAGAGGCTGGTCATTTTATAGTGGAGAAACCTGGCAGACGCCACTGTAGCCTACTGGACAAAGCTGACGTTGCTGATGACACGACAGACTTCCTGAGAAGGTTCACTTGGGAAAGACAGGCGTCCCCTCCCAGGAATTCTTGCCCAAATAGGCGTCACCTGAATCTAATCATGAGGATACATCCAACAAACCCAAATGAAGAAAGAGTCTACAAAATAAATGGTTGACACTCTTCAAAAATATCAATGTCATGAAAGATGAAGGATGAGAAGATGCACAGATCAAAGAGACTAAAGAAACAGCCAAGTGCAAGTGTGATCCTGGACTGGGCAAAAAAAAAAAGAGCTCTAAAGGCTATTATTATTGGGACAACTGATGAAATTTGACTGAGGTGCAGAGATTAAATAACAGTCTTGTGTCAATGTCAAATTTCCTGACTTTGATCACTGTACTGTGACAGCATGAGTGACTGTCTTGGTTCTTAGGAAATACACATTTATGTACTAAGGGGTAAAGGGGCATGACATCTACCAGGAAGGCTCAAATGTTTCAGAAAAAATTATATCTGTGACATATACATAATTTATATATACAACATTGTAATATTCATTATAGTTAATATGTAATACTGAATGATGTATGTGGAGAGAGAACGCTATAGCAAATATGTCAAATTGCTGACAATTGGTGAAACTGGGTGTAGAGTGTTTGGGAGTTCTTGTTACTATTCTTCCAAGCTTCCTTTACACTTGAAGTTATTCATGAAAATGCAAAGTAAAATAAAAGGTTGGATGAGTTAATGTTTCAGAACCTTCCCAGCTTGGAGGGTTTCTGAGCTGAAATCCATTCATAGCTTGTCAGCCTAGTCTAAGTCCGGGGCTTTGCCCATTTGCCTCTTGTCCGACTTGCGCAACCCTTCCTCCTGCCCTCCCATGGTCGCTGCTGCAGTTTCCTCCCCTCATTTCCTTCCAAGTTTAGAAGGTAAGATAACTTCCAAGTTCTTAGGAGCTTTTCAGAGAAAGATTCTACACGATTTTAGCCAAAAGAATAAGGAACACACAAGGGAAATTACTCTGCTATCTAGTTGATCTTTACTTTTTTTCATATAACTCACATTTCCTCTCTAGCAGGTCCTTTGTCCTAGTTAAATATGCCTTAAGCCACCTCCTTAAAAAAAAAAAAAAACAAAGTCATCCTGGACTCCACACCGCCTCCAGCTTCTGCCCATCTTCCTCCCGTCCATGGCGCAGCCTCTGGAGACATGTATCTGTTTGTCCCCTTCTCTCCCACTATTCAAACTGCTCTTGCCTAACTCACCTGACACCTCCTGATGAGTAAAGCTTGCGACCCTCATTCCATTGACTGGTAGCTTCTGATGCTGTTAACCATGCCTTCTAGAAAACACTCTCCTGGCCCTGGCAGCCCCAGTTCCGGACTCTCCTCCCTCAATGCTGGGTGCCTCTTGCCCGTCGCTGTTGCAGGCTCCCCTGACTCTGCCTGTCCCTGGAATGTCCCCCTGGATGGCTTCCATTAGGTGTCTTCTGAGCTCCATGCTCATATTTCCAATTGCCTGCCTGACAACGGCACTTGGTTGTCTCATAAGCTCTTCAAACTCAACATCTCCACATCTGAGCTTTTCACCCCAGCCAGGATTCCCGCTGTCAGAGAACAGCAGCATATGGATGCAGCTGGCAAGCCCAAAGCCTGGCATTCACCTTTGACTCCTCTCTCAACTTGCACACCCAACAGTCAGGAATTCCCGTGATTCCAGCATGTTGGCTCCACTGCACTAGTAAGGTCAGCCTGCACCTTTCCTTTCTGAGTGGTTACCTTCCTCAAGAGCTATCATTTGCTTCAACGCCTGCCTTCTGCACACTAGACTAAGTTTTGCAGCATCTGTGACCATGTCCACCTGTGCACCATGGTGTTCCCCACCAAGGTCACTGCCTACAGCCAAAATAGGGCTCCCACTTCCATCATATGGGAACTTTGTATTCTTCTAATTTTTCATCCAGAGAATAGAATTTTTCTCCCCTCCCCTCTCTGAAACATTGGTAAACTTCTTTTGCCTAGTGGCCCCATATGGTTCTGAAATATCACTCAGTTTTCTTTCAGAAATGCCTATTTTCCTCTAGATGTTACTCTGACTTTTCCTCGCTATCCTTAGACACATCAAGACATCATTAATTTGGATTCCACTAATTCAAAATTCGCAAATATTAGATCCAATGATCCTTGAATGAAAATTCATCAATCTCATCACTGCAAATATTCAACTTTTTGCTACAAGGAAAGGGAATTCTTAAACTAGAACTTATGACATTAATGATCCATTTAACATACTCTCCTCTTTTGAATTTAATAATTCATCTTTACAAAACAAAATACTCTTTTTAGTTATGATACTTCATATTAAAATGTAAGCTATAGTGTAATGAGGTTTTCCATTATCTTATCTTGTTTTACTTATTAGAGTATATATAATAAAATTAAAGTGCTTTTTGATTTTTCAACTCTTAAAGAACCTATTCCAAACAAATAAAGATATACTATACATTTCTCTTTCTTCATGTGAACTGAGAACCATATTTCACCCTGACCCGGTCACCAAACTGAGCCCCTGTGATTGCTCATTAAGTGACAACATCTCACAGGATCTTCTCCCCCATGTGACTTTGGGCTTGTTTGTTAGAAAGGCACACGCTCTTCCTCTTCACTAAGACATTTCCTTCCATTGTGAATGTCCTACTGTATGCAGAACAAGACAAAACCTGTCACCCAGCCACTGACAGAATAACCTGCAGAGCTGGAAAGAGTAAGTGTCAGAAATGAACGGCTCCGAGAGCAGGGCCAGGCTGGTGTTTGGCCAAGCCTGGATGAACTCTGCAAAGCACATTAGGAGAAAGAACGTAGGTATGCACTCTGTCAGCTGCAAGTGACTTCTGGAGCTGCTCCTCTGACGTCTAGGCAAGGACGAGATCATAAAACCAAATGGCTGCCAAGGCTGTTTGACTGGCTGACTGGAACAGGGGCTTCAGGGGCCCAAGGTCTGCTCCTTGGCCCCTGACCCCAAACATTTCAATTTCACTTAATCCATTAGGCCAGGCTCTCAGTCTTAAACTCATGTTATACAGATGATATGAATTATCAATATAAAAATAAAGATGACAAGTAGTTACCAACACAGCTTTTGTTTTCTCCATGACACTCTCTCATACAACACTGCTAGGAGAATACATCGGCAAAAACCCTTGCAAGGTAGTTGGGCCTAGGGCCACTTTCCTTAAGAATGTGCATGCAAGAAGACATACAGGTGGCCAACAGGCACATGAAAAGGGGCTCCTCATTGCTGTTCGTCAGGGAAATGCAAAGGAGCTACCACCTCACACCAGTCAGAGCAGCCACTATCCAGAAGACAACAAATAGGTGCTAGAAAGGAGCTGGAGAAAAGGGAACCCTCTCTCCACTGGTAGTGGGAATGGTCCAGCCACTGTGGAAGGCAATACAGAGGTTCCTCAAAAACTAAAAATAGAAATACCGTATGACCAAATAATTCTACTTCTGGGAATTTATCTGAGAAAAGAAAATCACTGATTCAAAAAGACATATTCACCTCTATGTTTATCACCACATTATTTACAATAACCAAGATATGGAAGCATATCTGAAGTGTTCATCGATAGATGAATGGATAAAGAAGATGTGGTATGTATACACAATGGAATATTACTCAGCCATTAAAAAAGAAAAAAACCTTGCCATTGCAACAACATGGATGGACCTTGAGGGTATTATGCTAAGTGAAATAAAACCAGTCAGAGAAAGACAAATACCATATGATTTCACTTATATACAGAATCTTAAAAAACAAAATAGAACAAACAAAACAGAAATAGTCTCATAGACATAGAGAAGAGACTGGTGGTTACCATGGGAGAGGCGTTGGGGTGGGTGGGTGAAAAAGGTGAAGGGGATAAAGAGGCACAAAATCTCAATCATAATATAAATTAGTCAATGGGATGAAAGTAGAGCATAGAGAATATAATCAATAATACTGTAATATCTTTCTGTATTGACAGACAGTAACTACACTAGTTGGGGTGAGCATTTAATAATGTAGATAACTGTCAAATCACTATGTGGTACACCTGAAACCGATGTAATACTGTATATCAACTATATTTCAATTTAAATAAAAAAGATGACTGTGTGTATCATTTAAGTTAGCTATTATATTAAGAATATTAAGAAATCATCATAAATGGAGAAGCCCTGGGAGCAGGAGAACATTCACCAGAGGATGGAAAGTTTGTAACAGCAACACCAAAAAAACAGGAAATGAATAGTAGGGGACTAATACTTTGTTCTTGCTCTGTTCCAGGTGTCATTTTCAGTCTTACATTTGTAAACACGTTTAATCTTCGTAACAACCCTATGATGTAGGTGCCAGTATTTTTCCCTTTTTTCGGATCAGGAAACTGAAGCACGGAGGCACTTGCCCAAGCTAGTGCTGGAGCTGATATCTGGATGCAGTCAGGCTCCAGAGCCAGCTTGTCGAAGGACTATATTGTGCTTTCTGACATAGTCACACTGCAAATACTATGTACTTCAGTGTGTTTGTAATAATGTGGAAAAATGGTTATGCTATGTCTAGTTAGAAAAAGAAACATGATCACAAGTACATACATAGAAAAAAAGGAATGACAGCAAGAAGATCAAATCTCTACGCTTTGAAAAAGAGATTCAAAAGTCGAGACACCAATGCGGTATTAGTGACGTTCATTGGATGGTGGAATTACGATTTCTCCCTGTCCTTTTCCATTTTTTTAAAGGAAGTGTGTATTGCTTTTTAAAAGGTAAAAATGATCATTTACTCCTTTGTAAAGCTCTCATGTGTGTCCTGTGTCCACTCACACTTCCCTCTACTTCTCTCCTTGCTACATGTCACATCTTCACAGCAAATTTTTTTTCTCCAAGGCCTCATTTCTCCCCACTTTTATTTCTCGCCCTTTTTCCTTTCTTCGTCCTCCTGTGGCACTCTCTCCTCCCTTTCACGTCCCCCAGGGCTCATGAGCAGAAGGAGAAGAAGCCCCCCCAGCCCTCGCTGCCTGACGGCCCCCTTCTCTCTGTACCTACAACAGGCGTATGGGAAGGGCAGCACACGGAGAGTTATTTTCTGAAAAAAACCCAATAACTTTTAACCTTGTGTTTTACTTTTTCTAATGACTTCTAAAATTATTGACATAAAATTATTTGACTTTAAAATCTGAGGCCACCTGGCCAGTTACTGATCTAGAGCCCACTGTTTTTTCCAGCACTCTGCTTTCTGTTCCTTTCTCTGCTGCTGGAGAACAACACGCATCTCTCCCTGGCAGCCCTGTCAGGACTCCCCTTCCCTGCAACAATTTTGCTTTTCCTTCTTGTTCTTCCTTCTTCCAGGCCTGCACTTCTCTTTGGAGCAAGGTGCTGCCTGCAGACAGTCAGCGGTCCTCAGCCCAGCCTTCTGCTCCCGTGACAACCGGGCTGACAGGCGTGGCGGACTCATCCCCAGGCCGCCTGCATTGTCACACTGTCCACTGATTTGCAGAGGAGTAGAAGCAGCAATACTAAAGCCTTAAGGAGTGGCCCAGGACCACACTCAGGGACGCCTGCCGGCTGGGCTAATAAATGAGGAAGACCGAGGAGGCTGATGGTTCTCCTCTGAATTCTAGGCTCTTACTCACAACAGTTTGGCTACAGATTAAGAAAAATATTAGACCAAATGAGTTTCCGGATGCAAAAAACTGTCCTCTCCTCCTATAATCACTCCATCTAGTTCACACAATCCCTGGAGTCTAGAATGCTGACACCTCCATCAGTCGGTGCTCAAATGCTGGCTGCTGCTTAAGTGCCCAGGTGACGAATGTCCATCGGCATCTCTTTGGCGCAGCATAGTTTGATGGATTTAACAAAAGTTCCGATTTAGTCAAGGGCCATGCAAGGCTCTGTGGCCCTGAGGAAATGTCCCAGGGCTGCAAGCAGATTTGCTGCCCGCAGGCTTCCCCTGTTCTGGGACTAGAAGGCATGTTTGTGGAATTTGCAAACTGTTACCCAGCAAGGGTTGTGGACTCATGCTCACCTCTCATCACATTTAATCAGGATCACACTGTCTGTTCCAATCCCCAGGGCTGCAGCTCCTTTCTTGAGTGAAAAATGACTCTAAAAAAAAAGCATATTTGTAATTAGTTGCATGTAAAGTCAAAATCTATCCCTTTGGCTGTTTTTTTCTTTTCTACATTTATTTCTAATCTTTCCCTCCAAAGCCTAGATTGCTAAGAGAAGATGGCATTCTTTACTTGAGACTTTTCTTTTAAAAAATGTGCTGAAATGCACATAACAGAATTTACCACCTTCCTCATTTTTGAGGGCAAAGTCCAGCAGCCTCGAGTACATTGCTCTGTGGCACACCCATTGCTACCATCCATCTCCAGAACTTTTCAGCTTGCAAAACTGAAACTGTCCCCGTGAAATGCTAACTCCCCACTCCTTCCCCCGCACAGCCCCTGGTGGCCGCCATCTACTTCTGTCTTCATGAGTTTAGCTGATCTGGGCACCCACTTCATATAAACGGAAACTACAATATTTGATCTTTTGTGACTGACTTATTTCACTCAGTATCATGTCCTCAAGGTTCACCTGTGATGTGGCATGTGTCAGTATTCCTTTCCTTTTTAAGGCTGAATCACATTCATTGTATGTACACACCGTGCTTTGTTTTTCCATTCATCCGTCAATGCATACTTGGGCATGCTTCCACTTTTTGGCCATTGTGGATAATGGCACTATGAATATGGATGTACAAACATCTCCTTAAGCCCTGCTTTTAATCAACTTAGATATATACCCAGAAATGGAATTACTGGATCCTGTGGTGATTCTATTTCTGAGGCGCTGTCACGCTGGTTCCGCCGCAGCTGCACCATTTCACATTTCCATGAGCAGCGCACAACAGTTCCAACTTCTCCACATCCTTGTCAACAGTTATTTCCTGCTTCTTTGATAATAGTTATTCAGATGGACGTGGCATGGTACTGCCTTATGGTTTTGATTCGCATTTTCCTGATTGGTGACATTGAACATATTTTCATGGGCTTATTGGCCATTTGTACATGTTCTTTGGAGGAATGACTATCCGAGCCCTTTGCTCATTTTTGAGTGGGATCATTTGGATTTTTTGTTCTTATTGCTGTTGGGTTTACTTGGGCTTCTGAGTGAATGAAGATAACAAGGCCATGGAAACTGTAAATAGAGCTGCTCACCCAAGAAATAGTAATCCAAGCCGATCTTACATATAAAGTGTAAGAACACATCAACTCCTCCAGCAGCTATGTATATTATATGGCTCCCAGATTTGTATTTTGCTACCAAGAGCTCTATTCAGTTTCTCTCACATTCAGTGAAATTGTGTGCACTCAAGTAAGCGGAGAGGTTTGCCTCAGATCCAGCATTCTGCAAGGCACACTTGCTGGAGGGGCTATATTTTGTGCAGGTGCCTGCCCAGCCTGGGATGGGACCAGGAAGGAGGCATCCGTCACTGGCGTGGGCAGAACAGTGTGTGCAGAAAGGCCACACTGACAAGCCAATGCCAAATCTTTGTTTGTGCTTTTGGTTATTGATTCTGGGTAGGACTCTGAATCTCATTGGCTGTAATCACTGTGCAATTTGGAGAGAAAGCTGGGGGAGGCTGACCCAAGCCCAGCTGTACTGCATCTGCCCAGAAGCCTTTTACTATTTACTACAGATCATTAAGCTGTTGGAAAGGAGAGCTGCTTCCTCAATTTACATCTCCAAAAGGTTGCTGACTGGAATTTTAAGTCAGAGCTCCAGAGTGTCCTCTCTTTAAATGCCCACCTTAGACTCATCTGAATTCTTAAAATATGCAGCATAGGAAATACTAACACACATAGTTTTAGGGGGTATGTCTAATAAGAAGAAAGCACGTTTATAACAGCAGCAAATAGTGTAAACCAATAAATGATATGCTGAATAGAGGAGTTTAAAAGCCCAGTGTAGCTAAGAAGTAATGAGAAAGGGCTTCATTTTACAACCTTGGAAAGAGAAACTAAACAATCATACCAAGAGACATGGGAAGTAAGAGAGAAAGCTTAAAAGATGCATGAATCTCTCACCAAAAAAGGTGTTCTCTCATGCTCAGTTAGCAGATCCCTGGGCAACCCCAAAAAGAAGGCATTCAGGGGAAAACAGGGCTAAGTCTGTTACTGCCAGGAGGGCTCAGAACAGAGGTCCCAGCTGCCCACTGAGCAAGCACGGGCTACTCCAATTAGGCCCCACAGCAAATGAGCTCATAAGCACTGTTAGAACCCCAGTCATAGACCAGACTTGAAAATTCCCTGAGCAGACAAAATCAGTTTCGTCATACAAGCAAAGCTTAATTTAGCTTGTTTTGCAAGATAAACGAGGCTAATGGTCTGGGTCACTTTTTGCTTGTGCCTCTGAAAATCATGAGTGAAACTTAATCGTTCCCCCACATGGATATGAGGTAACCACGAATCAATTCCCTTTGGTTTAAGAAAATTCTAATACTGTAATCAATCACTAGATTGATTCAAGAATAAACCCTCACTGCTTCCACCCCATAATACATGGCTTTATAACAATATACCTGAGCCTTATTTCCTGTTTTGGCAAGGGCTCCTGGTTTGCAAACTGCCTTTTTGGTATGAGCACAATAAATTCTTATTAATGACTACTATAGTGGTTCAGTGGTTTTACTTTTACTTCTGTTTTTTTTCCCCCTGAACTTTTGACAGCACAAAACTGCCAAATGGCAAATTGGGGACAAGTAAGAGATCCGGTGCACCTTGTCAATGAGAGGAAGTAGTCGTGTCTGGTCTTTAATGAGAAAGAATAGGCGTTCTCAAATGAGGAGCAATTACCTAGGACAACTGATCACTGTAGCAACTGCCACACACATAGAGAAAAACACATGCCCAAATGGGAAGCTTCAAGATGGGTGACAAAGGTGATATGAGGCATGAAAAAGAAAATTAGGTACCAAAGACAGAGGCAATTTATACTTTCAGGAAAGGGAGCAGGGAAAGAGCTAAATGTTACCCACAGTAGGAAGGGACCAGGGAGAGGAGGGAACTTGAGAGAGAAAAATCCACTCCCTAATGAGGTGAAGACAGCTGAGATGACTTGCCTTTCTGGGCTGGTGAGACAACACATGGACAGTCATTTTTAATCCCTGGCACCACACTCAATGGAGCCACTTATTGGTGAGCCAGAGCAGAGCACATCTGGGAAGCTAAGGAGCCTGGAATTCAGGTGTCTAGGGAGAGCTCAGAGGACACCTGGCTGTGAGCAGAGGGCACTGGGGACATGTGGCATGGGTGGCCTTATATCTGAAGGGCTGTACCAAGGCAAGAGTAGAGGGATACACTGCTCTGGGAGCTGCAGAAGATAAAACGATGATCAAAAATTGGAAGCTGCAAGGATTCATGTGCGTCTCCAAATACTCAAGACTGGTAAAGACCAGTGTTCAGCAACAGAATGGCTGGGGAACGAGTTAAGGAAACCCCTGATCTCCCTGACCCTGATTTGGAAGAATAACAATAGATATCTGAGAGAATCTAGTGCTTACTTAGGACTAAATCATATTTATATTCAGGGGTAATAGATTGTTAAAACCAATGTGATTTTTATTTTATACTAAATGAAAAATTCAAGGAAGATCCATTTACCTTGAAAAAATCATAAGCACTCTGGATACAAGCTACCTGATTTCAGCTGACATATAAAATATGTGCAAATAAGGATGGGATTTTATAGTTATATAATTAAAAAATGAGCAGGCTTTCTGGGTGTGAGTGGGATGAGAATGGGGGAGACTGGAGCCCATAGGCTGGGGTGGAGGCTTGAGCTCTGCCACACCACCCAGCCCTGTGACAGGAGGGTGCTGTCAGCTCCTTCCTTCTTTAAGGGGAACAATGCATCTTAGCTGTCTTTAAGGAAGGCGGGAGAAAGGGGAATGGTGGAAAGCTCTGAGATAAACCACTTCCCTCTCCCGACAGGCTGCTTTCTCTTCCTCTGTTACAATGCAGATGAGCAGCTTGGAAAGCTGAACTAATTCTTTTAAGCCATTACTCGTCACCTCCAGATATTTAACTAAGACCCAGATTCCACTGCCTAGTGGACCACAGGGCTTCAGCGAAAGCCTCTGCTAGGCGCAGGGGACATGAAGATTAGGAAGACAGGGCTCAGTCCCCAGCTACCTGCCCCACCTCGCCTCCTACGTCCCCTCCTCTTGCTCTCTCTGCCTGGTGGGACTGGCCTTCCTGGTCTTCCGACAGCTTGTTAAATTTGTCCTTGCCTCTGGGCCTTTGCACTTACTGGTGCATTTCTTGGAAAATCCTTCCCTCCAATACTTAGATGGCTCCCTTCCTCATTCACTATAGGTCTCTCCTCTATCTCACCTCCACAGAGAGCCTTTATGGCCATCTGACAGAACAGCCCACTGCCACTCCACCCTCTTGTCACCATGTGACATGAGAGTAAATATTTATCTGTTTACTGCCTGTCCCCTTCTAGAACATAGGATAAATGAGGGCAAAGGTTTTGTTGTAGTGTACAGTTAACAAGTATTTGTTGAATCTGACCATAAGCTCAGAGACCAAGTCCAGGGAAATGTCCACTATTTGTTGCCATAAATCTCTGGCCACAAATCCCAAGGTTGAGATGTAACTTTGGTGACTGGGGCCAGACAGCTGGGTCTTCATGGATCCCAACACCTCCAATCTAAGGCCAATTGTAAAAGCAAGTCCAGAAATCTTGGCACCCACCCCACAAGGCCCAAGATGGAGTCCTTACTAAGCAGGAAGCAGTCATAGGCCCTTCTAACCAGACCAGCTGCTTGCAGCAGGTAAAAAAAGAAGCAACAAAAAGATTTCAACTAAAGAAAGAGAAAGGGCATGACATGGAAATAGCAGCTCTTAACTCTTCTAACATTCTATCAAAGCTCTGTCTTCTGGCTTTAAGGTCTATCGGTTGTCCTTAACTTGATCCTTTTATACCAATACTCCTCTCCTTTGTGGGTGGAGTGGATGAAGTGTGTTTGTTTATGTATGAACACTGGACAGAGGTTAATGAGGGTCATTACACATCAAGGATTCCCAGCAAGAAGGTCTTCAAGCCCAGCCTATGAAGGAGCTGCAATCTGCTGCTTCGGCCCTTCCCAGTGCCTTGGGCCCCTGCCTCCATTAGCAAGGGCCAGACTCTCTGTCCTTCCTCCAACCCCCACACAGCCATCGGCCTGCCCTCTCTGCATCCTGAGGTTTGAGGGAAATGACAGCTGCATCTGCCTTAGGGAGACTGGTAGTCCTTGGTCTGGCTTCTACCCATCAAATGGCGAAAAGAGCTTCCCACTTTCTAAAGCATCTGCTTCACTGAGAAGCCTGTACTCTGTGACACCACCTCATTGAGTTCTATGATTTGGAGGAGGCGATAAGCCAACCGTCTTCCTAGAGACACCATGTGATTCGAAGGCGATATGGTCCTGCACATGAGGCATTTCTGGGAAGCTGCTACCTGATTATTCACACGCAGTTCTATGGTTTAAAGTCACCCCACTGTGAGCTTGTGCCCTAGGTAAATGTTAAAAGGAAGGAAAGTGTGTACCAGGATTGCTGACATAAAAAGAGACCCAAGGCTGATAATTTAATGACAAACGTGAACATCAGCATTGAGCATGTGCTCAGACACACGATTATTCCATGTGATCTCAGGCGCACTCGGGAGGGTGACTGTCCCCCCCAGTCCTCCTGTCCTTCCCTTGCCCTGGGTTCCCTGTGGGGGGGCTCCTTGAGAGCAGGCACAGGGTCTGTTCTGTTCGCTGCTGCCCCCTAGTGCCTGAAGCAGTGCCGGGCACACAGCCGTCCTGAGCAGGAAGACAGACAGCTTCTCACTGCCCTCTGACTGCCTCTGTGTCTCAGCGCCTCATTCCTCCTATTGAATGGAAATATCCCCAGGAGAAGCAACACTTACCTTTTACTAATCACTGACATGGCTCTCAGGTGGTTTCCTGAGAGTAGGTGATGATGGGACTGGATAGAGAAAATAACACATGGGCTGATGAAGATGCTGACATGCAAAGGACGAGAAATGCAGCAGTGGAACAGGGGGGCTAACAGCAGACTGGACTGAGCTCCCACCTGCATGTAGTGAAGGCTCTGTCCTGCTAGGTTTCTGTCTAACGGGAAGCATTACATGGGAGCTCTCTTCCTCTAAGATGCCTGGGTACTGTTAGTCTTTTTTTTTTTTAAACAGAAAGGACATCTATTTTTGGTATGGAAACATTTCAAATAGTGTTATGTGAAAGCCATCTTTCTCAAGAAACTATGAGAATCACCTCTGCACAGAAGTGGGCTGAGGCCATGTGGGGGCCTCAGCATAACACCGTGACCAGTTCCAGGGGACCTGGCGTGAAGCGGGCCTGGGGTGCGAAGAGTGCAGTGAGTCATGGTGATTTGCCTAAAAGATCCCACGGTCTTTTCTGATTACAAAGAACATTTTTCCTAGATACAGTTATGCTGTTTCATTGATGCTGTTTCTGGAAGAGCTTGTGCCACATGAGGGAAACAAAGGAATTTGGAATTAAGCTCATGGTTTGGGCTTTCAAAGGACTCAGAGCTAGAGACGTGAATTGCTGAGCTGGGATTGTAGCTTCCCTCCAAACCTACTTTCAGAAAAGGACCTAAAAACTCATCAGATTCATTTTTGCCAAGTTTTTCTATCACTGAAGATTTGGTAAAGGTGACAAGATTCCAGCAAAGGATGACTACTGAACCAGGCTATCTTGAAGATTCCTCCCAATTCTGAAATTTTGTGATTCTGTATTTTGGAGGAAAATGATCTTGGAACTCTTCACTCAGCTTAAATGCTATCTCCTGTTTCAACTCAGCAATTGATTGACTTCTAATGTTCTTCACAGCAATACTATTTGTTTCATTTAGTCCAATCCAAAACTTCAAGTCAACAGTTTGCTTTGAACAAGTAGGAAAACTGAATGTTCCTTATCAGCTAGGGAAAGTTTTAGTTTGTATTGGTGGCCAGAAAAGAGATGAATAGCTCTGTGGGGTGCAACCGAGTGTGTGTGAAAGGCCATTCAGAGAACAAGAGATGACACTTCCCTTCCTGAATGTGTGAAGTATCTGGTTGGGTAATGGAAGACAACAAAGTTTCTCAATGCCATTTCCATCTCTGTGGCTCTAAACATGTCAAGTTATAAACTCAGTGCTCAGAATAGAAGAAAAGGCTGTAACTTTACCTGGTTCAAAAGACAAAATTATATCGCAGGAGATGACCAACATGGGGAAAACGGATCTGAGGAAACATGCTGCGGGTGACTTTAGAGCAGCCTGCTAGAGAGTGGTGCCCAGGGCACCGGCCCCTGTGGTGGGAAAGCGGCACACGGATCATCAAGAAACAAGCGTGTTGGCAAATAATGCTCTTGGTCTGACGTGCCACTGGCTGGCCACGAAACCTTTGGTGAAGCCTCCCCCATCTTGGGTGAGGGCTTCTTCATCTATACAAGTTTCTTTTTATGTTACCAGTATTTATGCAGAGTTTCTCATGTGCCAGGCACTGAGGTGCTTTGTAAGGCTTTCATCTGATTCTTCAGAAGTCTTGGGTCTTGGAAACTCTCAAAGCTCATCAAAAGAGAAATACCTGAAGCAGGTTCTGCCCCAGCCGTTGGGCTCCCCTCTGCCCATTGGGTCCTGTCAGCAGCCCCTCCACCGCCCTTCCTCCCTGCAGGTCAGTCAGGAAAGAAACCTACACGCAAAGTAGGCCATTGTTTGGCCAGGAGAAAAGGTGTATGACACATGACTTCGTAATGTTTTTTCTTCAGCCTGTGGAGATATATTTCTGAGACTGATGGACAAAGTGATTGTAAAATCTGAAAAGACTGAGGGAATATATGGCCTAGCCTGAAGCTGTAAGAAGCTACACTCAGTGATGAACGGAATGGAATGGCCCTGAGGTCTGGAGCCCAGAAGGAACTAAATACGGGGTCATGTTACCTCTTAATCCAGCATTGCAAGGGCAGGGCTCACTTTTAAGGCCTCCTGTCTCCAGAATGGTCTGGATCAAGCACTCAAGGAGACATGAGAATGCCTTTAACTGGGCTCTGAAAGCCCCCTGTAGCCCAGCCCTTTGAGATAATGAGAAGGGTATTTTTGGTGGGGGGAGAGAGTAACAATTTAGCATCCCCTTCCCATTAAGAAAAAAGCTCTTGGTGGAAATTTGATTCAGGAAGGTATAAAGTGTTAGATTAATTAATGAGCTATGCTGTACAAAATTTTGTCACTGAACCTTTTAATCTGGTTTCTGCATTGGCAGAGACCCCGGGCAGGGACCCCTGGCAGGGACCACACTGATCTGGGAGTCAGGAAACCCCTTTTATCCCGGCTCTGCCTGTCTAACTAAAGGCAGCCTCTTTGTTTTTAAAATGCTGATTGCCATCTCTGTTCTGCATGTCCTACACGATTGTTATGAGAATCTGAAAATCAAATGAGTTTGTGGATACTGGAAGTATGTTGCAATGGTTAAATAATTATCAGATATAGGTATTATACATTAGAAAAATAGTTCATCTGTCAAAAATAAGCCTATAGTTAGAACCAATTGGTATTTTAAGAAAAGTTCATAATTCAAATGTTCTTTCACAGTTATGTGCATGGATAGAGATACAAGAAGGAGCATGGAGAATCAGATGGTTGTTGTATAGCCCAATCACCTTTCTTTCCCTTTGAAATGAAGAAGTAGAGTCCAGTTTGCAATACCAGTAAAAGAAAGTATAGCGAAATCATTCTCAGACCACATAACCTGGGCTCTCTAGGCAAGGTTAAATCAATTTATATGAAGTATGAACCTAAAAAATTCATGCAGAAACCAGAGAGCACAGGGCAGCTTGCTGTTTGACCAACCTTATTTCAGGTTCTGCAAACAACATGGAAGCCAAAAGAAAAAGATGCCCGATAGGAGATCATCTGGGCTATTTGAGACTGAGAATATAGTAACATTTAACTATTTAAAAATCCACTTCGGGGAAATAATAATTGGACAAAAATTACATCATGTTTCTCTACCCTTGGATAAGTTGAGAAATCAAAGTCATCTCAGGGTGGGGTACTAGGCTTAGCAGGCTGAGTAATGCCTTCTCCTCTCAAAGATGTCCACATCCTAAAGCCTGAAATCTGAGAATATGTTAACTTACATGGCAAAAAAGACTGCAATATCAAGAAAAGAAGGCAGAGCAAAATTATTCTCAGACCACATGACCTGGGCTTTCTGTACAAGGTTAAGTCAATTTATGTGAAGCCTGAGTCCAAGATATTCATGCAGGAACCAGGGAGCACAGGGCAGCTTGCTGGTCAACCAGATTTGATGAAATTCAGGGTCTTGAAATGGTAGATTATCCTGGGTTGTCTGGGTGGACCCAGTGCAATCACAAGGGTCCTTATAAGGGAAAGCAGCAGATGGGAGAGAGAGAGCCAGAGAAAGAGAATGTGGCAGAAGCAGAGGTCAGAGAGAGAGAGAGAGATCTTAAGATGTTCTCTGCTGGTTTTGAAGATGGAAGAAGTGGCCATGAACCGAAGAAGGCAGGTGGCCTCCAGAAGTTTAAAAAGACCAGGAAACAGGTTCTCCCCTATAGCAGCCTTGCTGGACCCACCTGTATTACTGACCTCCAGAATCATAAGATAATGAATTCATGTTGTTTTAAACCGTTAAGTTTGTGGTAATTTGTTCCAGCAGCCATAGGAAAGTGAAACATCAGGTAAGTTCAGGCTGTGGTCTTCTCTGCTAAATTTGACCCCTAGAAGTTGAAGAAGGGCATTAAAAAAAAATAATAAAGTGCTAAACCATGACAAAAAAACAAGATGCTAAATATAATTTGTAAACATGAATCATTAGTTCCTTTTAATTCCATGGCTACTGCTGTGGTTTTGAATTGTATTCAATGGTTTCTGATCTGTTCTAGCCCTGTGTTTTCTCATTATGAACTCAATCACACACACATACAGCACACATACACACGCACAGACACACAGACAGCCTAAAACAAAAAAAGTTCCATGGTAGATCAGAGGTCCACTATGACTCCCTGCTTCTTCAGACTGATGTCTCTTTACAGGAGCCCCTACTTTCCCTATAGACCCCTCTCTTGTCTATTTCCTATTTCCGCCCCCATCCCAAGGCTTCTTGATCTTTTTGAGGCCATTGTTTCCCAAACTCCAGGCTACTTTGAGGCCGAGTCCATGACAGAACACTCTTAGGAATCACATGGCAGGCAATGCTTACTAACACCTGTCAAGAAGTCTCTGGCTCATGGCAGGGCCTGTGTGACAAGAGAGTTTGGAACCAAGATGTCTCTCAAACAGCTGTGGCTTTGAGCTTGTGTGCTACTTCACGCAGGCACATGAGACAAGCTGGTGGCCTAGCAGGCTAAAGATGTTCAGCTCAATTTATGTGAACAGAGTGAGCCAGTTTTTTCAGTGCCTTGGTGGTAGTGACGAGAATGGCATTAGCTTTTTGAAGGTCACGGCAGGGATACGAAGTACTGTGCCATGGTGTTTCACAAGGAAGACCCAAGTTCTTGGCATCCTGCCTACAGAGCAGCCTAGCAGAAAGCAAGATCCCATGCTTTACTGAGACGGATCCGGCCCAGAGGTCAGATACGATAGACCACTAGAGCATTTCTTTATAGCATGAAGTCTCTGGTTAAGTCCACCAAAGGTTAACATTCAATGGTTCAAGGTACGATGAGGATAGGATATCTGATCAGCATATTCAAACAGCAGCAATTGTCCAAAGAAGCTCACAGGTGCGCTGCCCTGTCCTCCTTGTCTTCCCTCAACATGCAACAGTATTACAGAAAAATGAAATGCAGGAACTAAAGGTAAAACCATTCTGCTTTCTCTCTGAGGGTTTTCCTGAATTTCAAAGGGTAAGGAGTTCACCCCCTTGTTATTACTCAGCCATTCTTGCCACTGATTCTCCCCCAAGTAGTACCTTCTGGAAAGAGACCTTCTGTGGATAAAGCATCTCCAAAGATGATTCTTTCAACTCAGGTTTTATGGAATATAATCTTAAACTTGAAAAGAACAGAAATACATACATGCTCAGAGGTGAAGGCAATGAGCCTGGGAACCGCAGCCATTCCTTTCTCCTTGACTTCTGGGAACATCTTGAAGCGTGCAATCAGCATGGCATACATGTTAGATATGGCGCCACCTAAAAGCACAGCAATGCAGTTACCTTTCCTGGTCACTGTGAACGCCGATTCACATGCAACACCCCTCATTTCCACCTATCTACAGTCCTCCTTGGATGCAGGAGACCATCTTATCAGGGGTCCTTTGAACTGAATCCTCAGACTTAGGTGCTGCCTCAGACGGTCCAAAGAAGGAGCACCGGGCCAGCCACAGGACAGACGCTTCCCCTCCACACCCCTCTCTGTGACTAAGGGGAGCTGCATTTGACTCGGCTCTTCCTAGGAACCCTTTGAACATGCTTGTAAGAACTGCAAACAGCTGTCTTCCCTTCCAGCTGGCAAGTGTGGTGATTCTACCTCCGGCCTGTGAAAATCCTGCTTACATCCTGATGGAGAACCCTTATCTCTGTTGGTTTCAGCTCATACAATGAGGTGTGCTTGGACTGAGGCAAATCGGTTGCTCTTAATAATGTGGACTATTAATCAACAATTCTTCAAGAATGAGGATGAACATCTAAGCTCATCTCATCATAATCATCTTTTTGTTAATCCCCCCAAAACAGGTCTTCCCTCTCAAAGACATTGAAATAAAATTGTGATATTCAACCAAATCTTACTTTCTAAATATAGGAAAACAGACAACTAAGGGAATTATAAGACCATATTGAATTGCTTTTCTTGTGTTATCCTAAAATCGTCAAGGATTTCACACCATAAGATCTGTATGCATATAAAATGGTCTCATTTGACAAGCAAATAAAAAGTGAGCTTTTCCCCCAGATTGTTGGAAAGTTTTGGGATTGTATTATACAGGAAAAAGATTTTTGTGCATGCAAATGAATATGCTGGCATGGAAGTTGTGAGAACATGATGCAGAATGAAGGTATTATCTCCTCCTTTCACACCCAGGCCATGCCATCATGTGGGTGCTTTGAGTTCCCTTTCCTTCAGGTGGCTGAAGAGCAGAAAGGGCCTCTGTACCAAACTAAATGGCCCACACAGGGCCATGACTTTTGCCTTGTGAGCCCTGGGCTCTGATGCAAGCAGGAAGCCTGGCACAAAGCACGCATCACCCAAATCTTGGCTTCATCACCAGTCAGAATGAGGGCAAGTCCTACCTCTTCTGGACCCCAGAGACAGAGGCCAAGCAGAATCCAGGTCATGCCCGGGCCTTGTGTATAGGGTGCTGCTAGGCAAGGGACCAGCTTCTAAAGGAACTTTTCCAGCTCATGGTTTCTCAACCTTGACACATAATGATATACGGGGCTGTGTAATTCCTTGCAGTGGGGGCTGTCCTGCCTACTGTATGCTGTTTAGCAGCATCCCTGGCCTCCACCCGCCTGGTGCCAATAGCGCAATGCCCCTTCACCCGAGTTGTGACAACCAGGAATTGTCAATGTCTCCAGAGGTTGCCAAACATGCCCCAGGGGGCAACACTGTCCCCAGCTGAGAAGCACTGCCCTAGTTGTCCTCTCAGAGAGGCTGAGGAGAAAGGAGGGTAGAAGGAAAAGGGAAGATGGACATAAAGAAAGTCGGTTGCACAGCGTGATGATCCAAGAGCCTTCCGGCTCTGCTTTCCCACTCCTCATTCTGCAGTTCAGTCATTTTCCGTCTAGAGGTTCAGCAGCCCTGAGCAGCTTCTGGGCCTCTGGACAGAGCAGACTTCCCTCAACAACCCAGGTAGGAGGACAGATACATGAACACTGCATGCTCCTACTGACCATGAATCTTCCAGAAAAAGGATGCAAACCTAAGCCCTCCATGACTTGCTGAGCACTGAGGAGTGCTCCAGCTCTCTGGGTGTAGAGGGCATCACAACGACAGATCTCTTCTGGAAGTCCCAAAGGACTTTCCACAAAGCATGAAGCCTTTGGAGGTTGTAGATGGCAAAGTAAGGCAAACTGAGCTGAGCTATATATTCAAATCACAGACCTAACTCGTTGTGTTTAATCCCTGGCAATGGAACTTTCAGATCTCAGGTACATAAGATGTGTGATCTGTCTTATCCCAACCCCTTACAACATAAGACTGTTTCCTTCAGAAATGAGGCTGGACGCTACCTAGCAAGGCATCCACTGGCAAGTAAGGATGCTGTAACCTGTCTCTTCTTTGTAATGTCTTGCAGAAAGCAGAGCAGAAATGGTTGCCAGTGGCCTTTCCTTCTGTCCCCTCCCCACTTTGCAATGCCTACATTACATTGTAGCATGACATCTATGGCTTCCATCCTGGGGGTGGGGTGGGGACAGTATATAGGTCTTAGGATCTAAGGAAGGAGTCCCATGATCAAACTGAAGCACAAACTGTTCAAACTTAAGAACAGCTCTTCTCTCCCTTTAAAAGAGAGCCCAGGACGCTCCTGGTTCCCTCGGGGGCAGCTCAAGCACAGGACTGATTTTATAAGAGAATAAAGGTGGGAATGCTGTTATCTCTCAGCCCTACCTAATTCCTCATGAAAAATACCTGAAGAGCTTCGGTTCTAGACAATGATGATGAAGTTCCCTCAACAGGGCATGGTTTCCAAAGGAAACTAAGTTCTAAGTTCCCTACAAAATAAAGGCTAGATTAAACTTTGTAACAGCTGGTGTTCAATGACTTCTAAAAAAGGCTAATTTTCCCTTCCATTTAACTAACACATCTTCCTTCAACCCTGGAAAAATTCCACTCTATCTTTAAAAAACACAACATAAAAGAGCAGATCGGAGTTTGTAGGTCAAGCTGCTTAATTTAAGACCTGGCCTTGAGGCCACTATTGCTCATTTATCATTTCTTTTTTCCTCCTGTTCTTTACTTTTTTTCTCCCTCATCATCTGCTTGTCTTTCTAAATTTGCTGAAGAGAGATCTCAGCGTGGCCTTTGCCAGCCTGACACATGGCGGGGAGGGCTCTGGCCTCCCCAGACGAATCAGTCTCAGTGTACTGAGCCCCAGGGGTGCGCCCACCACTTTTGCACACCCCTGCCCCTCCTGCCACTGACTGGGTGCAGGTCTGCACACCAGGCTTCTTTTCCATGGCTCAGTGACTCTGCCCACTGCTTCCTAACTTCTCCTTTTGCTCTGCATCAAACCAAGGTGCACACAGATCCAGAACCAAGGGCAGGGCTTTTTGTTTCAGGATGAGTCTCTTGGCTGGAAAAGGTAAAACAATGGAGCTTAGAATTCAGTGGCTGATGGCAAAAGGCAGATGGAAGAGGTTGAATGGCATGATAAAGAAGAGAAGGAATGAGCAACCTCTCAAGAAATCTTCACCGTCCCTTTCAGTTTTAAGAAATTGTCTCCTGAGGCACTCTGCCCTCCTTGAAATTAGTGTAAATCAGCTTCTGCTTTTTACTTGAAAGGGATAGGGCTTATTGGCTCTATTAAGTAGCTTTGCCTCACTATGCACCCCAAAACAGAAAATGCTTTATTAAATGAGGCTATCCTCATCCTTGCACTAGTTCTGGGAAGAGTATCAGAGAGTGAATTCCCTTATTAGGGGTCTTTATGCCTTGTTTCACATTCCACATGATCCATACATCTCTGTGTAGAATCATAGTAGAGGTACTATAGGTAAACACCATCTCTCTTTATGCTCTTTTGGACACAAATAACTAATGTTCAAGCCTGGGCTAGTTGGCTTGGAGGCATGGTTAATGGTCACACGGACTTTGTCACACTCATTTTTTTTTATCAACACACAGCCTATTTAAGCAGAAATACAGACTAGATATTTAATTATTCCTGTGTCCATAATGAGGCACTGCATATCAGAAGAAAAAAAAACACAAAGAAAGGTTGAAATATCATATACCAGGAGAAAATATCCCATCGCCACAGCCACCTGGCCAGCCAATGATTTCTCTCATTTTCTTTAGTGTGACATATTCCAAAAGCACAAATACTGGAGCGATTTCATAGGTGAACCTGAAATGTAATAATGGCCACACTTTATGTATGTAACACAAATAATTCACTATTGCAATATCTACAGAACTGTTTCCTTTTCTAAACCCTACATTCACAAATGTCACAATTACAGCATTGAGCAGAGAGAAAATTATGTCTTCTAAAAGGTTTGCTCATTTCCCATTCCTCAAGTCAAGAGCTTCAATTATTGGCTTAATGCCCAACCGTCATCTATCATATTGAATAAAGAACAACAGTGCAGAGTAGCATATTTAAAAGACAACATCTGGTCCCACTTCTCCTCCACATTATATAATTATAAATCCAAAATGCCAAAAAAAGTCCCCTTTCTGTTTAAAAAATGTTGTATAGCTTTGACTGCATGAAAGATGTAACAGGACTATTTTCTTGTAAGCTAGCATGAATACTCCCATACTTCTGAACTTTGTATCATGATTTAGGGGCTAGTATAAAAAGATTTTCACATGATAGGTAGAATAAATACTATGGAATGTCTCTAATAATTATCCTAGATTACACAAAAACACATTTAGCTCCATACATGTTGGTGTTTGCTGTCGATGTCAGCCAGTCTGCTGCTAATCCAACCATATCCAGTCCAGTGGAAAGTTGATTGAAATACCTGGGATGCCCTGAATGAAAGGGAATACCAGAATCAGGGCCACATCCAGTGAAAATGAATATGTCTCAAATCCATGATTTCTTTAGTTAAAGAACCCTGACAGATCCTTCAGTAATAGGAAATCCGTATTCAAAATGCAGTATACATACAGACACCCACACCCCCCACCTCGGGAGCATTTCCTCTGACAAGAGAGATTATTTGGTTTTTTAATTTCTTAAAACACACTCCAAAAATCTTCCTTTAAACGTATCCTACCAAAAATAACAAAATGTGGTTTGCAATGTGGACATTACTTTGTTTCCTAGCATTCTTTCAACATATTTGCAAACTAACATGCTAGTGCATCCAAAGCTATTCAAAGACAGGCTATTCTTGTTTACGCTCATGCTGCTAAAATCCTTTTTCTGTTGATGTTGTTCTGGGAATCAGTCATACCATGACATCCACCAGGCATGCCAGCATTTATAACAATACCAGTGACAAATGGCTGATGATCACAAAAGACAAGGCAAAAGTGAGAAAATAGGACACTGTTGAGTGATTTGCCCTGGATTCAAAAGGTGATGATTGTCTAAAGACGGCATGGACAAACCTAACTCTCGTCAATTCCTTTCTGTCCAAATACTTGATATGAACAACTGAACTCCTTTGTAGTTGCAATTTAAAATAAAGCTGAATACAGGCAACATTGCTCTCTTGTCAGCAAGATGCGTGAAGATATATTCAATAGACTGAGATCAGTCCATTAGCAAGCCTTATCTAATTAACTTCTGGATTTCTCTAAAATTCTCTAAAGGGGTTGACATCCAAATACTCCTGAGGCTATTATTTAAAATGTGGTTATAAATATATCATTACAATTCTGTTTCCTTGTCTTGCCCCATAAAAGCCTATCTCTAAATCTGTGGTTTGCTTAGCATCAAAAATTTTGGAAGATTAACATTTATGGAAATAGCATCTGATCAAAAGGTATTTGCCACTTACTGGACACCTGTCTGAAGCCTGGAGATGTGATTGTCTCTCACGCCAGCATGGGCAAAACAAGATAAAAGAAGGCAATTGGGAAAGCAGGGACAAAGAATCAACCCGTAGCTTATCTCCAGGACTGGAGCGCTCTCTTATCAGCCTCCTGCATGTGGTTAGACAATCAGACACTGAGCAAAGGTAGGAGCTGGGAAAGGGCACAATTTAAAGAGACTGGGATTTCTGCAGTTCTCACATTTTCTCCAGCATTGTTTTATATCCCGTGGCCTTGCACATGCCCTTCCATCTTTCGCTCTTTCCCCAGCCCTCCGATGCTGACCCTGTCAGTTCATGCCTCCGCAGGAAAAAGCCTCTTTGCTGCTGCCCTCATGGCCGCTTCTGGAACAGCCCCTCCCTGCTCTCTGCCTCACTGACTCCCCAGGTCATTAGAGCTCACTGCTGAAATCACAGCCTCCTTCTTTCTCCCGATGCCCCTTCATTTCTCTTTGCTTAAGCCATTTCTTTAAAGAGAGGAAATTCATAAGGATTCGCAAATCTATCCATTAATCTATTTTCCCAATTTGTATGCATTTTCTGGATGAATCTGGTGCCTGTTACCACATACTATTTACCTCTATGGAAACTTGGGCATGAAAAACTGCAGGCAGTTGAGAGGGCTTCTAAGGGTGTGTTGTGCCCCAGAAAGGCCAGTGCCCCCCCCCCCCATGACTGCCTTTGGGAAACCGGTTTGATGCTTCAATTGCTTGGCACCCTTCTCTGTTTTTTCGACCTGGGTCTCCCAATTCACCTGACTCTCTCCCGCCTCAAAATCCTCATTCACTGTTAATCATGTGAAAATATGGAGGAGAAAGCTTGATTGGTGAGAACATAGTCTCCTGATTACTGAAGTATTCTGCAGAAATATTATCTTTGTTCTCTTCCCATGACCCCTACTGGCTGCCAGCCAATCCAGGCGGGGCTCTCCAAGAGAATGGTGTAAGAGACGTTCCTTAGAACCTGCCTGCAGTCCCCGCCAGCCTGGGTATCCAGATACTGCTGCTGAAGACCCCCCACCTGGCCCCACGCTGGGGAATCAGTGACCAGGAACAGACCGGGAGAGGCAGGCAGTTGAAATGCAAGAGCAGAGTGGTTCCTGCCCCTGGAACACTCCCCATAGGTTAGCAAATGAGCCAGGAGGGATGGGCCCGCTGTGAACCAGCAGCCCCAGGCAGCTCTGACCCTGGAGTCCCCAGTCAGCTTGGGAGGGGCCCAAAGTCGGCCCACACTGCTCTCTGTGTGCTGGCCACACACACCCAAGAAGGCCTCATTTATTTACGCTTCAATTCTTTTGTCTGATGGTTCATTTTAAAGACGCAAGACAACATGACCCCCGCCAACCCCAACCCCTGCCACCACCAAATTTAATGACCCCCACCCATGCTAATTATTCCAGAATCCATCATTCTCTGCAGCTTTCAGTCTGTATTCCAACATTTCTTACAAAGGTCATTCTCATAGTCCACGAAGACTTCGTTTCAAAGTGATTTCCCCTCTGTCCCTCACTCCTCTCAAAGCTAGGAGCCCAAGTGGAAATTAGGTTAAGGACTCAGAGAAAAGCAGATAGTAACATGCATTTCATAAAACTACCTCCTAAAGAGCTTTAAAATGCCAAATGGTTGCAGGGATAGTAACTACTTTACAGACCCTAAAATAGTACTAGTTGTCAAATTCAAATTATAGCATAAACACCTATAAACTTTCCAGTCAAAAGGGAATGTGATGCTATTAGTTCTTTGAGATGCTGTTTGTGGGATGGGCAAGGGAAGGCAAGAAGACCACATATATTATGAGCGATACTGACATACCTTGCTTAGAAATCCAACATACCACATTTTTTTTCTGAACTTTAAAACCACACTTGACCAACAGATCACAAGCATTATGGCAAAATCTACGTATTGAATTGACCCATCTTTTTCCTGCCACCAAATGGAACATTGATAGAACTATTACTTTCATTGACTTGCAATTCCCATTATCTTGACCCTTTAAATTGTATTTCAGACATCACCAGCTTTTAAAGATGAAAATCGAAGACATTTTTATGGGTTCTTTTTGGTTTGGAAGCAATAAAATTGTTTTTTTTTAAGTAGCTACTTACTATTAATATATTTAAATATTAGGTTAAGGGAATGGGTCAAACAAAAAGGGATTAAAAGCATTGTTCAAGTTTGACCTACAGATACTTGAAAAGCTGGGAGGAAGAACATCTTTAATCCACATTATGTGGATTCTCCAGGAATATAATTGAGAATAATATATTAGAAGCCTTCAAAAATCATATTCCACAGACTGAGTTTGATAGAGATTGCCAGGTTAAATTCATTTCCCTACATGTCTAGTTCTAAATCCATAGTTCCACAAAAGTGGATACTAATAATAAAAGAAATTGGTTTCTTCTCAGACATACCTTTCCTCTTTGTTGAAAAAAATGTGCAAACACAAAACCAGCAAAACCAAAACCAAAAAGAAAAAGAGCTAAAAGGCACAGAGCAAACATTCTTAAAATGTGTGTTGTCAGAATGATACTGATAATTCAGCAATAAAAATTTTGCAATATAAAAACATCAACTTTCTATGGTAATGAATATTCATGTAATTACATTTTTATTTGCTAGCAAATCTAAGGCTACATATCAAATTCAGAATCCACAAGGTCTCCCCACAACCATCCGCTAGATTCATTCATACTTAAGTTTATTGCTTTAATGAAGTATAGTGCCACCATGTATCAGGATGATTCTAGATAATGCAGAAAGGAAATCATGTCCTGGGGACATGAATAGCTGACTTTGTGTAGATAAAATGAAAGCTTAGAATGCACCCAAATAAATGTTACACCTGGAGCTCTCAAAGTTACACTTTGAAAAACACTGCGAAAAAGCAATAAACACAAAATGCATTTAAGAATATTTGCCCCTAGGGAAATCTGAATCCCCTCTCCCCTTTTTTCTTTATCTTATGTACATACTAGCTTTGGAGCACATACACATATCCTTGAATAACATGGCTGAACTGTTTAACTAGTTTGTATGGTGTTTTCTTTTGTGTGCATTTCTTTAGAAATGAGAAAACCTGGAGTTCAAATCTGAAGTCTTGACCATTTGAGACAATGCCAAAATATTATCCCTCTGGTTCAATGATTATATAGGATGACTTGCCAAATTTCAGATCATTTCTATGCCAAGGGAATTACCAGCACTATACTGGTATTTGGGCTTTGTTTCTATTATGCCTTTTGAGATGTCATTTCCATATTCCCTTTCTTTCTCCATTTTGGGTCGCTTCTACTGGCCTCTGCTGACAAATGGTTGCTTCTGCATCAGTGGTTGGGCGCTGTGGCAAATGCAATTTTTACTTAGATATGTCTCTGACAATATCGACTTCAGAAGCATTAACACTAATAATAAAGGGTGTGCTTTTGATTTTAATCGTTCTGATGACTATTTCTTAAATGATGAAAATAACTTTTTAAGTCTGAAAATATTAGTAACTCCATAAAACAAAACATTTTTACAGAAAAAAGTAAAAGTGTAAAAGAAAAAAAGATCTTTATTATTTCTGATTGGACAATACCTGTTTTAATTGCATATTTTAGAGTTGTTTGGCAATGCGTCAAAATTTCCTCCAAATTTTGTGGTTGGTCAGCCAATTCCCAATTATACTCTTGAAGAAGCTCATTAGGATAATGGAAGTCAATCACTTTGGTCGATCTATCGAAACTTTTCACCACATACTGAAGCAAAATGTCCATAACATCTTGCAGAAACGCCAAGGTGGGCCTTTCTCCATCACACGCTGGCAGCAGGTCTAACGAATGGAATCAAAATGCTACATTTAAATATTACTGTGAAAACATCAGGCAAGATCTTGATCCAGCAATTTCTTTGAATTGAGAGATTATTTTGTTTAAAAAAAAATCTGGAAACGCTGAGCATTTTCTTTAAAGACGAGATATTTTTCAAAGATGAAGCAATGAAATTATGATTCCTCTTCCCACCCCAAATTAATTTTTGCATTTCATGTTCAATTCATTCAATTGGTTGCTTTCTTTTTTAAAATAGTGTGCTATTTCCCAGGGGTTTATCCTACACGTTATTTCTCAGGAAATCATCTCAAATGATTATGGAAACACCTCACGTCAGAACTGTATATCAGACAAAGTAGATCATGCAATGTTAGGCTCTCTAGCCTGTTATGAAGGCCCACTGTTTCCAAATTGTGTGTGTGTGTGTGTGTGTGTGTGTGTGTGCGCCCGCGCGCGCTTGTGTGGGTGATTAGGTGCATGAGCGCCAAGGCAGTAAAACCGCGCAGTGGTCTCACGTGAATAAAATCGCAGCTACAAAATAACTCTTGTGATCTGAAGACCTGCAGACAGCTGGAAATGCGGCCCCAAGAAGCCGACCTAGAGCTCTCTCGCGCGCGCGCGCCTCGTCCGGCGCAGACCCGAGCACGCGAGGGAAGAGCCCCGCGGCCCGGAGGCCCCCTTGGAACGCCGGCGCCCAGCTCCACGCAGAGGCCCGGGTCCGGCTGGGCCCTAGAGAGCAGGCCCAGAGCTTCTCGCTTTCCGCCACAGATTCTCGTAAGGCCGCCTCCGCCCTCCACCTGGACTCCTGGTTCCAGAGGGCCGCGGCTCCCAAGGCCGACGAGGCGCCCTTACCTGTTGCGTGTAGGAACGCGTAGTTGACGTCGGCTTTGGGGCAGCTGCAGGGCTTCTGGTCGCAGGCGCAGGCCTTCTGGGAGGTGGCCCGCGGGGGCTCGCTCCCGCCGCTCTCTGCTGGCTTCTCGGCATCTCCGTAGAGCAGGGCTGGCAAGCACAAGGGGCGCGCCGGTCAGCCGCCCGCCAGGCCCGGGCCGCCCCCAGTCCCAGCCCATCCCCGGCAAAAGCCCCCGATTCCGCTGATGGGGATACGCAGGTGAGAAGGTGGCTTTGTCCCTGCGGGGCCCAGGCGCCCGGCCTTGTCCCACTCGCGCCCCGGGCACGGGCACTCACCGCACAGCTTGTTTCCGAGGCCGCCCGTGAACTTCTGGGCCACCTGACACCAGGCTCTCGCTGCAAGGAAAGACAAACCGGGGGACAGCGAGGCAGAAAGACAACAGACGGACGAGTGAAATTTCGTTCTAGGTGATCAAACCACCCCCCCCCAAAAAAATACCCGGAATCCGGCAGCGGCCGCCCAGGGCTGGGCACCATGGGCAGGCGCGGGAGCCGGACGGCGCGGACCTGCCCTTGGTTAGTGGTTCGGTTTCCAAGGAGAGTCGCACTCTGCAGCCCCTCGCTCTTGCCTTCCAGGTGCCAATCGTTCCAGGCACACTCGCCTCCCTGCCTCGCTGGGGCGAGTGTCCCCATACACTGAGACTGTCCTTGGCTTCCCGGCCTCTCCTTCCAAACCAAGAATTCTCTTCCTTTTCCAATTTTTCCTTTCCCTACTGCCACTCCGTCCCTCTCCCGGATCCAGACACCAAGATGGCGGCAGCGCCCCAGGCCCAAGGAATTCGAACTCGGTGTCGCGGAGATGCCGCGTGTTTGGAGGGCTCTCCTACACTTTGGCAGAAAGGGCCAAGGATTCTTCAGGCATCTTCCCAAGGGATAAGGGCCTATGGGGAGTTTGGTCCCTGGGGCCCGCAGGGACCTACCCCGAGAGCAGCGGGAAGCGTCGGAAGTTTCCAGGTTGCAGGTGGGAAAACCTCCTTCTTCCCAAGCCCCGCAAACCCCAGTCATCCCGCAGAGCTCGCCTACTGCGGGTCCCGGTTCTCCTACCTGGGCCGGGGTTCTCAGGATCCCCCGAGCCATCTTCAGACCCGAAGGACCAAAACCCGGAGCCCGGAGATGCCATCGGCGCAGAGAGACTGGAGCGGGTCTCCTCCGAGTGCGGACTGTCGGCGAGCCGCCCTCCGCTCGGCCCGAGCGCGCGTGCGTGTGTGAGTGTGGCGCGAGGGGGGCCCCGCGCGGTTGAAGATGGGTGTCACACGCGGCCAGGAGGCGTGCGTGTCTGCGTGCGCGCGTGTATGTGTGGGGTGAGGGCTTGGAAACGTGCAACGCTCTGACAACTGTGGAGGTTAAATTGGGAAGGGGACGGATGGGTCCCCGCAGCCAGAAGATGGGAGAGCGCGGATGATTTTGAAGGAGAAGGAGACCAATAGAGACGGAGGAGGGGGCGGCGGAGGGAAAAAACGAGAGCGGGAGGATGAGGCAGGCAATGCCCACGAGCCGGAGTCAGAGCGAGTGCGTGGGAGGCGCGCGGGCGGGCCCCTGCGGAGCGCTGGGAGCGGGCCGCGGCGCCCCGGCCGGTGCGCTGTCCAGAGTGCTGACAGCGCTAGGCCAGCAGGACAGAGCGCAGAGACCCTGGCTAGCGGGAAGGGTGGCCCAGCGGAGGCTTACATGCGCGTCCGTTGCCATATCATTTGAGGTGTGGCTCCGGCCGCGGGAAAGGAGGCGCGGTTCCCGCCCCGCCTTCCTCCAAGAGGTCGTGGTGACCTCGCTAGCCCCGGCGGTCAGGCTGGAATAGAGCAGCTCGCGAGCTTGGGGAGGGGACAATGGGGGAAGGATGCCAACGCACTGATGGGCTCCATTCAGTTCCTCAGGAGAGCCTTATGCCGGCCCACTGAGCCGCGCGGGCCCCGGGGGCGTACCATTCCTGTTCGTTCAGGGTCTTGGTCGCCAGAGCCACCGTCCAGGTTCTGACTGGAGGCTGGGAAGGAAGACGGTCGGTTGCGGCAATTAAAATCCATGCTGGAGTCAGTCATCCAGGACCGAGGACTGGCGAAAAAATAAAACCAATGGAAAGTCCCTAGAAGTGGGCGAGGGAGATCCTCTAGAGCAGGCGGGATGACGGCTGTGTGGGCTGGGATGCCGCTGCGTGCTGACCTTGGTCCGCGGAGGCGGGGGAGAGCCCTCTGCTTACTTGGGACTGGAATCGTGTGTGCGTGGGAGACGCGCATAGTTTCCGACTAATCAATCTGAGCTTTCCAAAAGGCGGAAGGAGAAGCATCGCCGGCCTGTTTTTAATGGGCCTCATATAAGGCTGTATCCCTCCCTCCTCCAGCCCCCTGCCCCCAGTTCCCCCAAGATTATTTCCGCGACAGCAGTGGAGAGGGGGCCGATTCCCTTTATCTGAGGCCTGGTGGGAAGGGCTTTCTCCCTCCCTGAGAAAGTCAGCATCTGTCCTCTCACAATCTCCTTTCTTTAGAAGTTGTGAAACAAAGCGAGGGCGCCCCGAGAACCCGGAGTCCGTCGGATTGGCGCTGCTGTCCTTTGGCAGTCGAGGTCAGGATCACGTCCACCTTGCGGCTTGGAGAGTCGGGGAGAGGGGGCGAGGATGGCCGGGGAGGGAGAGGCCGCCCTGGGTCTCCCGCGCGCCGTGTGCATTTCTCGGCGCCTCGCTGCTCCTTCTCATGTCCATTGCGTTAACAAGCCACCCTCTCTCTGACCTCCCGATTCAAGCCACCAAAGCAGTTCCCGAAGCAGAGACCCAAGGATCTTACGTCTTGGCTACCACCCATCGACCCTGGCTTGGGAAGGGCGTCGTCGGGCCCCAGGTGGTCGCGTGCACGTCCAAGTCCTGTGTCCCCAGGCATGCGGGGTCCTGGTAAATTCTCCCCACAAAGCTTAGTCCTCTTCGCACGTGCCCGGGCAGGGAGGACCTGCACTGCGGCCGCCGGGCTAGGCCCGGCGTGGCAGCGGGGAGTGGTTCGGGCCGGGGTCGAGGACGCTGCACCAGGCTGCCGGCGCGCGGTGGTCTCTAACCCAGGGCTCCAGGGCTCCTGCGGACTCAGGTAACAACCCCGAGGGTGTAAAGGCTTCGTGGTTTGGCCGTCCGCGCGGCGGGCAGGGCAGCTCCGCAGCTCTTGCTCCAGCAGTGTAGATTTAAGTCGGAGAGACTTTCTTTGTTTGAATCCACACCAAATCCTGCCAATGTTTCGGTGCAAGCCAGCAGGCTAGGGTTGCAAAACATTTCTACTATGGATGAATGATAGAGAACATAAAGGTTCTTTAAAACAAAAGTTCAAAGCAAACATAAAGCCACAAGAGATGAAACGGATTAAAGCGCGAGGAAGGTAGAAACCAAAACACCTGGATTTAACGGAATTTTTTTAATACAAAGATTTAAATATCCTACTACTTAAACGCCACTAAATCCCACACTATTTAAACTCCACTAAATCCCACAGTTTCGGAGCACTTTGAATCTAATGGTGGTATTTACATTTTTTATCTAACACAGCCTACCTCAGATGGTCGCGGGCGTCTGATTTGTCTTTCCTTAACGCTGTCCCTCCCTAGACGGCAATTTGCTTTATAAAGACTTATTTCGCCAAAGAGCCCATTCTTCCCTCTCTCAGGCCTGGGGTTGGAGATAACAAAAGAGCTTAGGGAGGTAATAATTACAGTCATTAGTTCACAAAGGAGGCAGCCACCCGATGGGAAGGGGAGGAGGACCAGAGCGGGGGAAGGCTTTCGAAGGCTTTTCTCCACTGGCGGAGAGAGACCCACGCTCCAGGCGTCAGCTCCAGGCGTCGACAGCCCGGCAGGTTTCCTGGGTTGACCTAATTCTAGTTCCTAGTTTACCCAGAAATGAAGTCGCCTTGCAGTCCCGTCAAAGAGGGAACAAGTTTTTCGTTATGTTTGCCTAGTGAGTGCTTAAATATCGAAGGACAGAGCAAGAAGGTGCAAAGAAGCAAGGAAAAAGGAGGAAAAAGACAAACGCAAAGGAAAAAAGGAAAATAAAAATATTGCATCTTTCACGAAGCAGTTTGCCATTTTCTTTTCCAGTCCCACTTTAAAAAGGTGGGGGGTGGGAGTGGAGTTCTGGGGGCGAGCCTCCTGCTTCCCTGTCCAGCCATGGAGGAGGCTCCGGTGCGCAGGGGCCACTCCGGAATTGGCTTTAAGGAGAGGCCTGGTCGGGAAGCAGGCTCCGTTACGACCCCTTCCTCCCCCTACTCCCCGCGCGAGGGCCTCCGGGTGCTGGGTGGATGGGTGGGTTGCGGCGGAAGGGACCGGCGCGCCTGGGGTTACAGCCATTCCTCCCTTCCCCCGCTGGTAGTGCGCCCCGAGGTGCAGGTTTCGTCGGTGCGGGTGCTGGGCCCAGCCTGCACCCCAGGGAAAGGGCCGGGCCGAGAGCGTGCTCGCACTCCGAGCCGACCCCTGCCACAGTGTAAGGTTTCCCTTCATGCGGGTCTTATCTGTGAGACAAAGGGGCTGTACAGTCACCTCTGGGGACCTTGTGGCGCTCATCTGCGTAGGAAAGAACCAAGCTCACGTCTGGAGGGCGTGCAGCTCAACGTGCCCTCATCTCTCCTCGCATATTTCCCCACAATCTCCAGGTTCGCGGCCGCGAGCTCAGAAGCTAGGGGACGGCAGCAGAACGGCCAAGCCCGGTCCCAGTCTGACCGTCTTGCAAGTCAGTCGTCCACAAAATTGGCGCGTCACCCTTCCTCACCCTTTCCAGACCACGTAGACAGAGAGGGTGTTAGTTTCATTGAGAAGCTCAACCGGGTGTTAACTAAGATGCCATCAACTGTGGAACGCAAACCTTTACCCACCATTGCCCTCCCCTCCATCTAAAATACGCCCAAATCCGAGCAGCAGAGTTTGCCCCAAATCTGCAGACTAGGAGAACCTTAAAAACCCGACAGAATTTTTATAGGCGGAGCCAAGGGGGGCGGCCTTGGTTGGGAGGCCGTCTGTGGGTGTGGGGATTTGGAGATTTGTCTGGAGGCCACGTTTGTGTCTCGAGTTCGGGGTTTTAACTCTGATTGTGTTTGTTTGGGATGGCTGAGGGTGGAGGGTGATCGCTGATGGAAATAGAAGGCTCCTCACACTCCCTGGGCACCGGTCAGCAGGGACCTGACCCCAAAAGGGATATGGCAGACCAGCCCCGAAGGCCATGGACTTTCCAAGGCACTTTATTTAATAATCTTAATAACCAAGGAAAGGGGAAGAGCGAGGTTGAGATGAATTTCATCTTCAAAGCTCCCCTGCCTCCCTTCTCCACCACCCGGGCAGAGGAGGTTCTTACAGACGCAACACATTCGCAGGTGTCCCGCGGCCTGGGAAAGCTGTCTCCAAGAAAGAAGAAATTTCTTTAAAGTCACCCAAAATGAGAAAAGAGGAGTCTGCGAGAACTCAGGCGTAGTCGGGTGCACAGGAGCCGAAAACCAAGTGAACAAAGAGATACTCTGCGGGACAGAGACAGGGATGGCCCAACTGGCGGCCCCATCAGAAGGGCTCTCGGGAGCACCGAAGGCTCGCCTGGGCCCTGGAGGAGCGGGCGCGGCCGCAGCCCCGGCCGAGGGCAGAGCCGCGGCTTCAGCGCCCGGAGGGGCGGGCTCCTGCGGTCCCCCGCTCAGGCCCTTGCAAGCCCCGCCGTTTCTGGCACATTAGGACGGCGCTGGCTGCTGGGCAGAGCGGCTACAGCTGCTGGAGCAGGCGCCGGCGCTGGGAGGTTTTGCGCAGGAGCCTCCTGTAGTCGTAGGGGCTGGCTGCGGGCGCTCCCTCCTCCTCTTCCTCTGGGTTCGCCGCCGCCCAGCACCTGCGAGCGAGATCCGGGCCCGAGCGTCAGCGGCTGCACCTCGTGCAGCGCGTCCCCGCCCACCCCGATTTAGGCGGGTCCTCCTCCCACCAACTGCGGGCATTTAAGAACTGCATATTCAGACGTCAGGAGAGTGCCAGACGTATCTGCCATCATTTTCTCAGCAGGTTCTCAAAACACCTCTGAGTGAGGAGCAGGATTGCTGGAACCCGGTGGCTCTGTGTGCGGACAACAGCTAAGGAAAGCGTCAAAAGGTGCAGTTCAGAAAAGTCAGCTTCGTTTGCCTTGAGATGACTCACAAGCAATAAACAGATATTGATTTTAGTACCTTAATTTTTAACATTCTGGTCAAATAGAAAAACTCAAGGTGCTTAAACAGACAACCATCATTTGACATTTTAAAACTTCTCAGACGTTTCTTTAAACACCCTCCCACCCCCATCTAAACAACCACTCCCTGAACAGCACAGGAGCTGTAGGCCCTGTCCACTTTTTCAGCGTTTCCGTGTTGGGCCACCTTTCATAAGCCCTGCCTTTACATTTACCTTTAGATTCTGCAGTTTGCCTGGGAAGTGAGACAAGTGCAGCTACACTGATTTATTCCTCTGTTCGTGGACCACCTACTTACTAAGTTATCAACCCCCAGTGCAGTGACCAAGAGGCCTCATTCTGATGAGTTTATCGTCTAGCCTGAGGGAGGACTACCACCAACTTTCATACACCAGGTGGTGGGAGATGCTATACAGGGAAGTAAGGCAGGCTTACAGGACAGTAAGACTGTGGCTTACAGATGGAGAGTAAGGGAGTGTGTGTGTCCATGCAGTCTCATAGAAGGTGATCAGGAAAGGCCTCTCTGATAAGGTGACATGTGAGGAGAGACCTGAAGGATGGGGAAGAGTGAGCCAGCCAGATCTCTTAGAGAGGGCCCTTCATTCTAGGATGATGAGTCAACCAATGTAAAGGTCCCAAGACTGCAGTGTGTATACTTAGTCTGAGGCACAGCAAGGAGGCCATCGCGGCCTGAATGGGGTAAGCAAGGGGAAGAAGAGCAAGGAAAGAGGGATATGTAGCAGATGATTTAGTGGTCTGAGACCATACAAAACTTGAATTTTACTTAGATCAAGGTGGATTTGGAAGAGATCTGAGAGGAGGAATGATTCACAAAAGGATCTGGCTGCCAAAGTGGAAGTAAGGATACTGCACCAGTCCAAGCAAGCCTGATAGTGGTGGTTTGGGCTGGGCTTGTAGAGGCAGAAAGAGTTGGTCAGATTTTGATCATATCTGGCAGGTAGAACTGAAAGTTTGATGATGTATTGGATGTGGGTTGTAAAAGAAAGGAATCAAGAATGTCTCCAAGGATTTGGGCTTAAACAACTTGAAGGATGAAGTTGCCATTAAAGGAAGGGGGAAGCTACAGAAGGAGTATATTTTGGGAGAGAGGGAAATACAAATTTTTGGTTTCAGTTATGCTAAGTTCAAGATACTTATTAGATACAGAGGAGACATTGAATAGGCAGTTGATATATAAGTCTTAACCTAGGACTACAAATTTCAGTTTAGGAATTTTAAGTAAACAGGTGACAGACATTTAAGTTCATGATAGTGTGTGTTGATAAAGCAAAGGACTAGGACCTCCAAATGCTGAGAAGTTCGGCTCTATGGGTTCAGGTATGGATTGGGTAGGAAACGGGGGTTTGCTGCTTGAATATAAGGGAGAAAGGGCTACGTTGTTGAAGGTATATGCAAATGAGTGGAAACTGATGGAAGGAGAGAACTAGAATTTTGTCTGCAGATGAATGTGCCTTCATTCTGGTCTATTCTGAATAGGGCATTAAAAAAATAAAAGAACCCTTTGGGAAGGTCTTTCAGGGCATCTTGAGCTCAGTGGCTACTTGGCAGGGGGAGTGTTTGTGTAGCATAACCATGGGTATCTATGGGGCGGATCAGTGTTCTCTGTTAGTAACTGACTTGATTCCCGTACCTGTTCAGCTTATTTCTGCTGAGTATCAACCATCTGCTGGGTACATCAGACACATTAACTCTAATTTTAAGGACAGCATGTCCAGGCCTTAGATTCTCCTTATCCTCAGTCTACAGACGAGGAAACAGAAGATTCTACTTATACAGACAGTGAGGAGTGGAGTGAGGATTCAAACCCTAGTCTACAGCACTCACTCCTCACACTCTCCCGCTGAATCCCTTGGCCTCTTCTGTGCCGATGCTCCTTCCCTGATTCTTCTGTCCTTAACTAAGGCACTCTTGTTCCACTTCCCCCTGCCATCCTCCCTCTATCTCCTTGCCATAATTAAAACCCGGCTGTGCCTTAAATACCCCACATCTCTCATTACTGCCCCCCAGAGACCCCCCAGCTTAGGAGGAGACAAGAAGACATCAATTCTCTTGTTGCCTCTAATGGCATTCTCTAAGCACTGACTACCTGTCTTTCTCTTCTATTCATTTAAAATCCATACCAAACTCAACTCATCACTGCTATTGTCCCTGATTCCCAGATCTACTCACACCTTCTGGGGTGACATCAGTACTTGGGGTGTGTGTGTGTGTGTGTAAAATATATGTGATATATTATTAACATAATACATTATATTTGTTTAGAAATGTATAAAATATAGAATACATTTATTTATTATATAATACTTTAATATACATAATAAGATATATATATTCTTTCTGAAATAACATCTTCCAATGTACAGTTTGGCCTCAACTTTCTGTAATTGTCCCAAAATGTCCTTTAGAGCTGTTTTCCTGTTTTGTTTTTGCTTTCTATTTTAAACCCAGGATCCTATCAAGGTTTATGTACTGCATTTGCTTGTTGTCTCTTTAATCTTCCTTAGTTTAGAAAAATCCCCTGTTGGATTCCCTTGTTTAGCTTTGTTAGCTCAGTATGCTTTCTCTCCAGAGCCCAGCACCTTGGACCTAAGGGTACCCCCTCCCATGTCACTGTATCCACCCCTCCCTCAAGCACCCAGCATGGGCTTTGCGCAGGGGGGCCATGCAGAAGCGTAGTGAAGGTCATTGACTCTAAAGTCAAAAAGGCCTGTGTTTAAGTTCTGGCTCCAACACTTATCTGCCTGACTCTTTGCAGTCATTAACCTTTGTAGACTTTGCCTTCTCATCTATAAAACGGGGCAATAAAAGAAATTGCCTCACTGCTGTGAGGATGAAATCAGGTAACAGCATAGTGCCTAGCACAAAGTCAGCATTCAGTTAATACTAGCTTCTAGAATTCTTTTCTAGTGAATGCTAACTACATATCCATAGACACCAGGCAGTATTTCAGCAATAGAATGCTTTACAGCAGGTATGTGTCTGCTGGTGGGGGAAGCAGGAGAATATACTAGGGAGGAGGCCGACCAGGATGTTAAAATGGGAAGCAGGTTAAGTCAGTGAAAAGCAATTTGAGAAAGGAGTGAAACACCTTGAATTTCAGTTCACTAACTCAATGTGTGACTTTTTATTCTCCCATATAGAGCTCTGTTTTTAGACTAGAACATTTCTAAGCTCCAACATGTTATAGTTCTTGATCCCAAGATGGGAGAACACATCTTCTTTTGGAAACAAGGGCTAGAAATCATAGTTATGTAGATTCTGAAAAAGAAAATGAAGATGAGAATAGCCACTCTTTAGGGAATGCCTCCCCTAGGCCACATCTGGGGTTAAGTGCTTCAGTTACATCATTTCATTCAATCTCTATGACAACATGGTGAAGCAGTTATTAGGAAATACTTTTGCACATGTGAAAACAGAAGCTAACAGTGGTCTAGCAACATGAGAAGGCCACTTAACTCCTAAGTGGCAGAATAGGGATCCCAATCTAAAACTGACTCTAAAACCTCTCCTCTTAAGCACCGTGTCATCCTGTAAAAGAGACGGTGAGTGTCTGAGGCTGATGTTTGCTTAGGGTTTTGGAAAAACAGCTTTTCATTGCTTCCGTTTCTCATAAGTTCCATCTTATTATGTGCCCTCAATTTCAAAACTTCACAAAGAATTTTTGGAGAAAGGAAAAAAATTCCTAAAGTAGTAATAAGCAAGCTACAAATGGTTTGTGTTACTTAATGTCAAACAGTCAGTGGCAAAGTGAGAAATCAAATCCAAAATAAATATTTCTATATGAAACTTTTTCCCAAATAGTTTTTGGTCTAAGATCACCCAATCATTCTGAGAAATTACACAGCATAATTGAGAAACCCACAAGAGATTAAACTTACATTGCTTAGACTTAAACACAGAATCTAGATATGATTTGTTTATAATTAGTATGATATAATTTTTTATCCATACTGAGGTATTATCTTTAATTGAAGTATAGTTGGTATACAATCTTATATTGGTTTCAAGGAAACTGAGGTACTTTTAAAAGGGGGTGCTTATTAGTATAACACAGAGAAGACAAGTAATGACTCTATAGCATCTTATTACACTGATAGACAGTGGCTGCAATGTGGGGGTGGTGAGGACTTGGTAATAGGAGTGAATGTTGAAACCACAATGTTGTTCATGTGAAACCTTCATAAGATTTTATACCAATGATATTTTAATTAAAAAAATAAATAAAAGGGGATGCTTATTAAAGATTACAACACACCAAGTAAACAGGTATAAACTGGGATTGTGCTTAGATGTCTGATTTTCCTATTATAATAATGATTTTACTTTTAAACAACATATCAATTTTAAGATGCAATCTTAAGTAAGAATGCTTTGCCGTCAATCCATTCATAATATGAAAGTGCTTTAGAAACAGAATTGTGAGTATAAAATTGAAAATGCTGTACTTTAATGTGTAATTTATTACCTTTCACCACCCTTAAAACATTGATTTTGGAGTTCTCTCTGTTGTCTTCGTTCTTTTAAACATGCATTATGTTCCTTTGGTCTGGAACGACTGGGCAAAAATTCCTTATAATAAAAATCTTCCAAATCTAGTAATTTTCCCTGACTGTAAATGAACACATAAACACACCACAGTGTCAATCTAATTTTCTACTCATGTAAAATTACAGGATACTTATTTTGTTCTTTTAAACTATTTAGTGTTTTGCAGGAGTAACACATACATGTTAATAGAAATAGGAGAAGCCTTGAAATGTGCAAAAACAATGTATACCATAAATTAAAAAGAAAATCAAAACCCTTATTGCCCCAATCAAAACCATTTATCGATAGAACAGGAAAAGCAGATTCTGTCCTGGGACAGTACAATTCATCCCAAAACTACCATATCTGTTTGTACTGTATGCCTTGGACTGTGTTAGCTAAACAAATTCCCAAAGGCAAGATCTTATAAGTTACATATACGTCACATATTTATAAATATATTGAAAGCACACTACTTCTCAAAACTATTCACATAAAATAGGTGATTTTCAATCATAATTTGATCATATGGACATATATTTTGGTTAGATAAGATGATTTACTGAAATCTAAAAATAATAATTACCTATCTTTCCTTGGTCGTCTTTTTTCTTCTTGGATTGACTTCTAAAGGGAATAGAATTTTAAAAATCTATAAAACATTATGATCTTAATATAATTGATATATTACTATAGTTTTAGCATACATAAATACATTTATTCTTATAAAACTAACTTAGAAATAGGTGGATACTATATTTTTAAAATCTAGAGAAATATCATTTACTCAAATTAAACTAATTTTGAATTTGGGATTATTTTCACCAGACTTGGAAGGCAATTAATCTTTGTATTACATATGAAAAAGAGAGTTTTTTACACAGTGCTCAGTACACAGAATATTACATAAGGTCCATCTACCTACAAATGGGGGAAAAAATACCAGAAGGAAAACTCATCTCTCCACCACAAAAGCACTTGTGATTCAGGCAGGTTAACTGGGCTGCTTTGGCGTCTGGCTTATGCATCTTGTCTGCTGGGAAGGCCGATGGGTGGCTAGTAAGGGTAGGTGCTGCAGTCCCCACAAGAATGGAAATATGACTTCACTAATCATTTATGGCACAAAAGTAGAAGCATAGATGATATATATGTTCATTTATAAGATATTTTCATAGTTGAGAACTTTATCAAGGCACAAACTGGGATATTTAAGTATAGATGTCATTAGATATATTTTAATCAATACTTTAATTTGAGCACCAACAAATGGTACTTCATTCTGCCTTTCATATAAAGCAATATTATCTTTCATATTGTAACATTAGTAATGTGTTCTGCTGTGTGCTGACTCAATATATTTGAGCTCATATGTTTATACTTGCAAGAACATATATGTCTTCATAGGCTGAGAAAACAAATATCCATTCACCTTGAACAAGCCAAAGACCCTATAACTGTGGAAACCCAAATGCGGGTTTCAAGTTGGCAGCACCACAGAAGTGCAAGGTAATAAAAATGGCAATGAATTGTGGTTTGTAAATATTGAGGGTTTTCCCCAGTATTTTTAGATACACTAAATCCTTTGTTTCTCATGATTTTTTTGCTTGTAATACACCAAAATATTGGATGAGTCTAACAGTTCTTGGCTTCTCTTACTCTTACTGGTTGGTATTTTAGTGGGTGGATGAGGTAGAAATGAGTATTAAGTGCCTCAAGTCTGGGAGGGGACCATACAGGAAACAACAATGTCGGGGCAGGACACCAGCTACATTCCATCTTCCTTCCCATTTCCTATTACTTCACATTCTTGATCCAGTGCCCTAAGCTAGGAGGTGCTTACAAAGTAAGTATAATACCCCCACAGGCACAGTGATCCTGGCCATCTAGTCAGTGGTCCCTGGGACCAGGGTGGGTCTGCTGTGATGGCTGCAGTTGATTTAATATGACAGAGGTCCTGCCTCCTAGACCCATTATCTGAGAAATGTCTCTTTGCTGGTAACAATTTCTATGATCCAAAGTTATACTTACATGACAGCACGGTGTTGAGTGACAGAGATCCCCTGTATACAACCAAGAATCAAATAACATTCTGCCCCTGAAATCTCAAGCTGATGAGGACCCCCTTTTATTCTGGACCAGCATCTCCTCTGGGAGCTGGTGTACATAAGCTGGTTCTCAGGTACAGGAATTCTTAGAAGAGGAAATGCTGCCCAGGCTGATTTCACTCTTGCTGGAATATTCTAATGACGTGTGATTTAGTAATATATCTCTGCAAGAATTATTTAAGATGGTTTACAATCGAAGCAATTATACAATCAAGATAATAAAACAGGAGTTGTAAATAAGGAACTAAGAGGGCAGAAGTGTGTGAAGATGGAGCCTTACGTTTATCTCTCAGTTTCCTAGCAGCAAGGTCAACAAGAGGAGCATGAAATTGCATGTTCACCGTGAAGAAGGAAGCACACTGTACTCACGGGAGAGGGTTTAATACAAATTCTAACACCTGGGCTTTATATTAAGAACATTTATCACTGAGACAAAGAATGTTTTCAATTATAGTTTTGAAATTACAGATTATCAACTTGAATTTTGGAGTGAAAATAAAGAAGCAAATGCCCCAAGGCAGTTTCTTACAGAAGAGTACAGAAGAGAGAAAGATGAGGGAAAAATAACTCACTAAAAATTATTTCAGGCATTGTCCTAAGTGGATTTAACCTTACATTCTTAAGAAGGCAAATATTGTTGGGATAATTTTACACTGAGGAAACTTTGGCAGCAAGCTCATTCTCCCTGAAGTAAATCCTGAGTCACTGAACCTTGTATGCCTCACAGCGTAGGGACCCTTGTATTTATTCAAAAACATGTGATGAGCAATTAAAAAAAAGATGACTTGAAGGTGTTTCTTGAGGAGGCCTTCCTTTGAGAGAACAGAGATCTCAGCTCAGAGGACTTTGCAGACTCTGTTCCTCAGTCATTCCTTTTGGAAATATACCTACCACTTTATTTATAGAGAGGTCTTCCCAAGAATGAAGAAGGTCACCAAACCGGGGGAAAAAAGACCTCGGGGTGGCCCAAACTACCAATGTGGTGGATCAGGGAAGTTACTGGAGAAAATAATAAAGCTGGACAGGGCCTTTGATATGAATGTGTTCCATTACTCAGTTTTTCAGGAAATTGTTGGCCCTGAGTCATTATTAGAAAGAGATGTGAGCCACAGATAAAGATTCAGAATTAGCAGCAATTGGAGCCATGAGATTATCCAAAGGTAATGAAGACCGTCTGAGATGGGGCGCTAGGCAGTGCCATGGCGGAGAGGAGCTTTCTCACCAGGGAGAAGGGAGAGGACTAGGAGATCGGTTGGCTTGGAAGTCAAGTGGGAAGCTTCATCCCAGCAGATCGCAAACATTCTCTGGGTGCTATCTGGGCATGGAGAATGCTCCTTTCTCACTCTGGCAGAGGGACGTGTAAGAGTGAGTCGGTCCTGCAAATGGAGAGGCTGGCAGGCACTGAGGACTCTGGAGCCGCTAACTGTGGCAGGGAGCACGGGAACGGGGAGGCGAGACTGAAGGGCATCCTGGCCCCAGTGAGGGGGGCCACAGGAGGGCTGGGCTTCAGCCAAAGGAACCACCCAGGGAGAAACACAATCACATCTCTGTCTCAAGGAGTTTCCGGCACGAGCTGGAGAGGCTGAGATGGGAAGCAGTGATGTGGGGCCTGCACTGCTCTCAAAGAGGAATATGATGGTCTTAAAGAGAGTCGTTGCTGTGAGGTGAGAGAAGGGACATGAACCAGGGGGGCCTTTGCTGGTAGGGGCCACACTCTGGAATGACTCAGGTGTCAGGTAAGAGGGAGAGGGCAAGATCAGGATGTCTCCCGGGTCCTTGGTTTAGGTCATTGAGGGGATTATGGTGGCATGCATGGAGGACAGGAGCAGGAGAGGAGGGGTGGGCTGGCAGGGGCGATGCCCAGGAGCTCTCACACGTCCTAGTGGGCAGGAGCTGAGGAGTCGGAAGGCCTCAGGACAGTTAACCCCTGACAGTGGAGGACAGCCTTATCTGTGCATGAGATGGGAATCCACCTTAAGCCTGTTTCCAGGACTAGACATCACAACGTAAGCGAACATGTCTCACTCTAGGCCTGGGATTTGAGAGCACTCAGTAAAAGGCTCCATCTGTCCTTCCTTCCACATCTTCTAATTTCATCATAACTCACCCCTTTACATTGTAGCCCCTGTCTGGAGAACCCTGCTTTCATTTTTCATGCATTTCTTTTTCTGGGTTGATATTTGCGTATCGTCTCAGATTAATGGACCAGCAGAGAGAATGGCGGGGGATGAGGTGGGTTTACAGGACTATGGGGGAGACTCAGACCCGGAGGAAGAGGGGTATTAGTGCATGTGATGGGGCCCATCTGATAAGACGAGTGAGCCACTTACATGTAGCAGATAATAGTATGTGGAGTCTTCAGGGTTGTTTAATGTTTTGGGTTTCTGGGGCCTTCTTGGGGGTCTTAATATTTTTGGCTCTTCTCCATTAGAAATACCTGCAAGAAAGGTGATCACAAACAAGTGTTCAATTACAAAGACTATTATCAAGCAGTGTTCTCCTTTTGGGGGAATAAGAAATCATACACATACAATCGGAGCTAAAGTGCAAGACGAAATGCCTTTGGCCCTCCCACCAACCCTTATATTCCTGACCACATGCTTCCTTCCCATTGCCTGGTGGTCTAGGACTTTGAATGCTAAGGGGAAGGAAAGAAGAGTAAGAAAAGAAATGCATAGTCTGGTAATGCAGCAGAGGTACAGCAGTTCAGAGGATGTATGGGGAGAGGGGTCAAAGCCACTGTACAATATTTAAAAAGGGGTCTAACGCTCATGAATCTTGCTGTCCCCTTCCCTCCCCCAGCACTGGCCTTACACAGCGACCCGCCCACCCAAGCACCGCTCGGTGTCCATGTCTGCGCCCCCTGTGCTGTGCCCGAACAAGGAGACTGCTCAGGTGCGGCGTGACTCTTCTAAAAGCCCGATCTGCTCTTTCACCAAGATTTAGAACCTCAACTATTAGAATTCTCGCTGTGTCTTCAAAGACCTTGACCAAGAAAGAATAAAGTTGGTCGTCTTTTCCTGCTTTGTCAATATAGCCAAGTTCTCAAAGCAGTAGCAGCATCGTCAGTCCTTGTGATGCTCTGCACGCCTGGTGGTTAGTGTTCATTCCAAGTGGCTTTGTATTTACAGAGCTAACGGGCCTGCCATGAAGCATTCCTACTTTTCATGATTCTTCACCACCCCATATTTCGACTGCATTTGTGCAGGAATGTCTGCTCGATAGATATATTGAGATCAGGTGGGAGTGGAGTATGGATACTTATTGAAGGATGGCTTACACTCAACAGGTATCTGGCATGCATCTCTTAGCAGGATGTTAAGGGCAGTAACAGATCATTATTACATATAATAAAAGGAGTAATGATTCCTAATCCTTAGATGTAGAAATTCACAGAGAAACTGAATTTCTCCAAACAATACTAATCAAATCAATTCACGTAGAAGTCAATTAATATTTAATACTTACTGTGTGTAAACAACCTTAATTGGCAGTTTCAAGCAGCATAGAGACTCATAATATCTAACTTTCTAGGCCCATGTCCAGGCTACTAGGTGAACATACTTATCACTTATAGCATTCATATTCTAAGATTATCGATCTCATTCCTTTCAAATTCTATGGGAAATTGCTGGATGACAAAGATGGGTCAGCTAGTTGAGAGTACTTCATTGAGGCCGCATGCGTGGAACAGTGCTAATCAGAGAAAACCATGTATGCATGAAACAAGTGAAAATGAGATCTTTGTTGATGAGACTATGTTAACTGACATTTGTGATAGACAGGAAGAGTGAAGGAACTTTTCCAACCAATCTCTGAGGCTCGTCTCTGTCTCCTTCTCCACAGGAGTAGAAAGAAGAATCCAAATATCTGGGCCCATTTAGATTCTGGGACTAAACTGCTTATTACTAGTAGGGGCAGAGTCTTCATCTGGTCTCTACACTTGATCCCACTGATGAAAATCAGATTTTCCTTCTGGGAATACCACTTTCTTATGCAATTTCATTTTTCAAAAATTTAAGATACTTCTTCTTTTCTTCTTCAATAAGCCCAAACTTTCCTACATCCAGATTAGTTATGGTCTTAGCAATTCCAATTTTAGTTCCCATTCCCCCACAAAATGACCTATCTTCTGGTTACCTTGTTGGAACCCTGACATGTGTTTATAACTATAACTTTTCTTATTCTCATCTTCTCATAGAAAAGCTTTTCATAGCTTCACTGAAATCTTAAGCATGCTTCAATGCTTGTCTCCAGTGCCACCCCTTCCATTGACTGGTCAGTGAGTTCCCTCTAACAAGAACACCAACTGTACTTATAGGCTTACTCTTGAAGATGTCTTTGTAAGTCTGAATTGTTTCCCCTCAAAATTCATATGTTGAAATCTTCATTCCCAAGACCTGAGAACGTGACTGTATTTGGGGAAAGGGTCTTTAACGTGAGGTCATTAGGGTGGCCCTAATCCAGTATAACTGGTGGCCTTATAAGAACAGATTAGGATACAGACTCACACAGAATGCAGACCATGTCAAGACATGAGGTGGAGACGGTTGCCTACAGGCCAAGGAGAGAGGCCTCAGAAGGAAACAACCTTGCCAACACCATTCTGGACTTCTAACCTCAGAACTGTGAGGAAATAAATTTCTTTTATGTAAGCCACCCAGTCTGTAGAAATTTGTTGCAGCAGCCTTAACACAGTAATATAAAACCTTACTATTTACTTGTGAATTTTTTTTTTAAATAGTGGGACCATATGTTTTGGGATGGGGGTATCATTACTTAAGTTTTAATGCTCTTCTGCCTTGTCACTGGTGGTCTGCATTTGGTAGGTGTTTGGAGATGCTAAGAAGCTTGACTGGTTTCATTTTAGCTTAGAGACACGGTGCTAAGTGAATAGTAGATATGCATTATATTTTTGTTAACTGATCACTCTAGTCACCACATATAAAAATGAATTTCTGATTTTTTAAAGATAAATGTAAACAAAAGAATTAACAAAACTCTTGAAGGAGAATCCTGAGTACTTCATGAACAATCTATGGGTACAAATGTACTAACCAAAATTCAGAAGTTTTAAGAAAGGCAGACATACCTGCCTCTTAAAAAACAGATGACAAACCTTAATATGACAAGATGGTCAAAAGACATATGATAGATCTGGCAAACTGTATTTACGACACAGATGACAAGTAACAGGTTGGTATTTCTAATACACAAGAGTGCTAACAAATGACTACAAAAATACAGAGCAACAGAAAAATGGGCAAAAGATATAAACAGGAAGTCCAAGGTGAGTAAATCCAAAAAGCCGACAACATGGGAAGGCACCTGAGCTTGCTAGCAGACACAGAAATATAAATTAAAAAAACAATGAAATACCACTTTACTTCAGACACATTAGCAAAGGTTAAAGAGAAGAAAAACGCTGCAGGACAGAATGTCAGAAAAGGTGTATTATCACAAATTGTTGAAGGAAATATCAATTGTTAGGGCTTTCAGGAAAGTAGTTTATCAAAACTCAAAATATCTTTCAACCCAACCCTCCCTGAGGACTTACACCATAAAAATAAAACCCTAGTATACAAGGACATTTTCAAAGATGTTTACTGCAACATTTTTCATAGCAGCAATAAGTTGAAGCAAAGTGAAAATCTAACAGGGAAATGGTTATATAAATTACTGGGCTCCATGATGAAATATTACACATCCATTGAAAAGCATGAACTAAGGCTATTCTAGTTGCTGTGCAGGGATTCCAGCTAAGGTCCTGGAGGGCAGAATCAAGGTATATAAATGTTCATATTATGATCCTATTTATAGAAAAATGACAATCTCTGTGTGTGCATGTGTGTGTAAGTCCATGTATGCATCTCTGCAGAAAACATAAAAGACAACATGTCTTATAATAAAGGGTTCCTTTGAGGGGAGTGTAATGTGTGGGTTGGGGAAGGAGAACAGGGAGAAGGAAACAGAAAAAATAAAGTGAAAAAATACTGCTCTCAAAGGAATCCTGGAATGTATGGTAGGGTCACAGTTATGTGAAATTGTAAGTATTTTTTTTTAAATAGTGGGACCATATGTTTTGGATGAGGGGGATCATTACTTAACTTTTACATGTAAGTAGGTATGCAGGGACACGTATATTATAGAGATAAAAAATGTCAAAGTGCTATGGAAGTTCACAGATATCCCAACACAAGGAACCCAAGGAGAACAACAACAAGACATATAATAATTAAAATGGCAAAGATCAAGCACAAGGACAGTGAATTAAAAGCAGCCAGAGAGAGAAAAAAGATCACCTACAAAGGAAAACCCATCAGACTATCCTGAGACTTCTCAGCAGAAACCTTACAGACAAGAAGGGAGTGGCATGATATATTCAATGCAATGAAACAGAAGGGTCTTGAACCAAGAATACTCTACCAAGCAAGATTATCATTTAAATCTGAAGGGTGGATTAAACAATTCCCAGATAAGCAAAAATTCAGGGAATTTACCTCCTACAAACCATCTCTGCAGTGTATTTTAAAGGCACTGCTCTAGATAGAAGTGTGCCCAAGACTAAATAGGTATTACCAGAGAAAATAAAACCACAGCAAAGGAAGTAGACCAACTAAATACTAACCAAATGCAAAATAAAACCAGCTATTCACAAAGCCAGTCAAGGGATACACTAAGAGTACAGAACATGACACCTAACATATAAAGAGTGGAGGAGGAAGAAAAAGAAGAGAGAGAAAAAAGAATCATCAGACTGTGTTTATAACAGCATAATAAGTGAGTTAAGGTAGACTGCTAGATAGTAAAGATTCTGCCCTTGAAACTTTGGTAACTACGAATCCAAAGCCTGCAATGGCAATAAGTACATATCTATCTATAATCATCCTAAATGTAAATGGACTGAATACACCAATCAAAAGACACAGAGTTACAGAATGGATAAAAAAGCAAGATCCATCTATATATTGCCTACAAGACACTCACCTCAAACCCAAAGACATACACAAACTAAAAGTGAAGGGATGGAAAAGATATTTCATGCAAACAATAGGGAGAAAAAAGCAGGTGTTTCAGTACTTGAATCAGACAAAAGAGACTTCAAAACAAAGAAAGTCACAAGAGACAAAGAAGGACATTACATAATGATAAAGGGATCAGATCAACAAGAGAATATAAACATTATGCATATTTATGCACCCAACACAGGAGCACTGACATATGTGAAACAAATACTAACAGAATTAAAGGGGGAAATAGAATGCAATGCATTCATTTTAGGAGACTTCAACACAACACTCACTCCAAAGGACACATCAACCAGACAGAAAATAAGTAAGGACACAGAGGCACTGAACAACACATTAGAATAGACAGACCTAACAGACATCTATAGAACACTCCACCCAAATGCTGCAGGATACACCTTCTTCTCAAGTGAACATGGAATATTTTCCAGAAGAGACCACATACTAGGCCACAAAAAGAACCTCAGCAAATTTAAAAACATTGAAATTGTACCAACCAACTTTTCAGATCACAAAGGAATGAAACTAGAAATAAATTGACCAAAGAAAATAAAAAGGCTCACAAAAATATGGAGGCTTAACAACATGCTCCTAAATAATCAATGGATCAATGACCAGATAAAAAGAGAGATAAAAAAAATATGAAGACAAATGACAGCACAATGCCCAATTTCTGTGGGAGGCAGCAAAGACAGTTCTAAGAGGAAAGTATATAGAAATCCAGCCCTATTTAAAGAAGGAAGAACAATCCTAAATGAACAGTCTAAATGAACAATTATTGAATCTGGAAAAAGAAGAACAAATGAGGCCCAGAGTCAACAGAAGGAGGGACACAATAAAGATCAGAGAAGAAATAAATAAAATTGAGAAGAATAAAACAATAGAAAAAAATTAATGCAACCAAGAGCTGGTTCTTTGAGAAAATGAACAAAATAAATAAACCCCTTGACAGACTTATCAAGAAAAAGGGAGAATCTATACACACAAACAGAATCAGAAATGAGAAAGGAAAAATCATGATGGACACCACAGAAATACAAAGAATTATTAGAGAATACTATGAAAATCTATATGCTAACAAATTGGATAACCTAGAAGAAGTGGAAAACTTTCTAGAAAAATACAATCTTCCAAGACTAACCTAGGAAGAAACAGAAAATCTGAACAGGCCAATTACCAGTAATGAAACTGAATCAGTAATCAAAAAACTACTGAAGAGCAAAACTACCAAAGAACAAAACTCCCGGGGCAGATGGCTTCACTGCTGAATTTTATCAGACATTTAGAGAAGACATAATACCCATTCTCCTTAAAGTTTTCCAAAAACAGAAGAGAGAATAATTCCAAACTCATTCTATGAATCCAGCACCACTCTAATACCAAACCAGGCAAAGAACCCCCCAAAAAAGAAAACTACAGACCAATATCCCTGATGAACATAGATGCAAAAATACTCAACAAAATATTAGCAAACTGAATTCAAAAATACATCAAGAGGATCATACACCATGATCTAGTGGGATTCACCCCAGGGATGCAAGGATGGAACAACATTTGAAAATCCATCAACATCATCCACCACATCAACAAAAAGAAGGAAAAAAACACATGATCACCTCCATAGATGCTGAAAAAGCATTTGACAAAATTCAACATCCATTCATGATAAAAATTCTCAACAAAATGGGTATAGAGGGCAAATACCTCAACATAATAAAGTCCATATATGCCAAACCCACAGCCAACATCATACTTAACAGTGAAAAGTTGAAATCTTTTCCTCTAAGATTGGGAATGAGACAAGGTTGCTCACTCTCCCTGCTTTTATCCAATATAGTACTAGAGGTCCTAGCCATGGCAATCAGACAAAACAAAAATAAATGGCATTCAGATTGGTAAGGAAGAAGTTAAACTGTCACTGTTTGCAGATGACATGATATTGTACATAAAAAACACTAAAGACCCCACTCCAAAACTACTAGAACTAATATCTGAATTCAGCAAAGTTGCAGGAGACAAAATTAATGCACAGAAATCTGTTGCATTCTTATACACAAACAATGAACTAGCAGAAGGAGAAATCAGGAAAACAATTCCATTTACAATTACATCAAAAAGAATAGAATACCTAGGAATAAACCTAACCAAGGAAGTGAAAGACCTATACCCTGAAAACTACAAGATACTCCTAAGAGAAATTAAACAGTACAGTAATAAATGAAAATTCATTCCATGCTCTTGGGTAGGAAGAATTAATATTGTCAAAATGGCCATCCTGCCTAAAGTAATATATAGAATCAATGCAATCCCTATTAAAATACCAACAGCATTCTTCAACAAACTAGATCAAATAGTTCTAAAATTCATATGGAACCACAAAAGACCCCGAATAGTCAAAGCAATCCTGAGAAGGAAGAATAAAGCAGAGGGCAATACACTCCCCAACTTCAGGCTTTACTACAAAGCCACAGTAATCAAGACAATTTGGTACTGGCACAAGAATAGACCCATAGACCAATGGAACAGAATAGAGAGTCCAGATATTAACCCAAGCATATATGGTCAATTAATATACAATAAAGGAGCCATGGATATACAATGGGGAAATGACAGCCTCTTCAACAATTGGTGTTGGCAAAACTGGACAGCTACATGTAAGAGAATGAAACTGGATTACTATCTAACCCCACACACAAAAGTAAACTCGACATGGATATATGTCATGAAACCATAAAGCTCTTAGAAATATAGGAAAAAAATGTCTTGAATATAAACATGAACAATTTTTTCATGAACCTATCTCTCTGGGAAGGGAAACAAAAGCAAAAATGAAAAAGTGGGACTACATGCAACTAAAAAGCTTCTGTACAGCAAAGGACACCATCAGCAGAACAAAAAGGCATCCTACAGTATGGGAGAATATATTGATAAATGACATATCCAATAAGGAGTTGATATCCAAAATATATAAAGAACTCATGTGCCTCAACATCCGAAAAGCAAATAACCCAATTAAAAAATGGGCAGAGGGATCTGAACAGAAACTTCTCCAAAGAAGAAATTCAGATGGCCAATAGGCACATGGAAAGATGTTCCACATCGCTAATCACCAGATAAATGCAAATTAAAACCACAATAAGGTATAACCTCATACCAGTTAGGATGGCCACCATCCAAAAGACAAACAACAACAAATGCTGGCAAGGATGTGGAGAAAGGGGGAACCCTCCTACACTGCTGGTGGGAAAGTAAATTAGTTCAACCATTGTGGAAAGCAGTATGGAGGTTCCTCAAAAAACTCAAAATAGAAATACCATTTGACCCAGCAATCCCACTCCTAGGAATTTACCCTAAGAATGCCACAGCCCAGTTTGAAAAAGACATGCACCCCTATGTTTATCGCAGCACTATTTACAATAGCCAAGAAATGGAAGCAACCTAAGTGTCCATCACTAGATGAATGGATAAAGAAGAGGTGGTACATATACCCAATGGAATATTATTTAGCCATAAGAAGAAAACAAATCCTACCATTTGCAACAGTATGGATAGAGCTAGAGGGTATTATGCTCAGGGAAATAAGCCAGGCGGAGAAAGACAAGTATCAAATGATTTCACTCATCTGTGGAGTGTAAGAACAAAGAAAAGAACTAAAGGAACAAAACAGCAGCAGACTCACAGAACCCAAGAATGGAGTAACAGTTACCAAAGGGAAAGGGACTGGGGAGGATGGGTGGGAAGGGAGGGAGAAGGGGAAAAAGACATTACGATCAACACACATAATGTAGGGGGGGGGGCACGGGGAGCCTGTACAACTCAGAGAAGACAAGTAGTGATTCTATAGCATCTCACTACGCTGATGGACAGTGACTGCAATGGTGTGTGGGGGGGGAACCTGATGAAGGGGGTAGTGTAATCACCATAATATTACTCATTTAATTGTAGATTAATGATATCAAAATAAACAAACAAAAAAATAAGAACAAAGCAGAAACTGAAGAAACAAAACAGCAGCAGACTCACAGAACACAAGAATGGACTAACAGTTTCCCAAAGGAAAGGGACTGGGGATGGTGGGAGGCAAGGGAGGGATAAGGGGATTAAGGGATATTATTATTAGCACACATAACATGAGGGGGGGCACAGGGAAGGAAGTACAGCACAGAGAAGAAAAGTAGTGACTCTATAGCATCTTACTATGCTGATGGACAGTGACTGTAATGGGGTATGTGCGGGACTAGATAATGGGAGGAATATAGTAACCACAATGTTGCTCATGTTATTGTATATCAATGATACCTTAATAAAAAATAATGTCAAAGTGCACTGAAGTTTTAGAATTTCTGTTTAATTCTTATCTCTCACAGAATCTGCTTTAGTGTTAGTTCACTGACCTTCTTCACCAGGATAACCTGAAGCAGAGGGCTGACTGGTAAGGGTGTCACACTTAAGATCTTGCCATGCAAAACGGGCAGCCAGGAAGTGAAAATTATTGATGGATGTATTCAACAGGGTCTGATTGCTCAGATTAAATTTCCCCAGGCTATTTTTGAAGAACAAACTACCGTGACTCTATCAGCATACAAATATTTCAGAACGTCATAAACTTATTTTGCCCTGGAAATTTTTATTCCTTTGGGGGAGTACAAACACTGTCTGGTAACATGATTCCAACCCTTTTATTACAAAAGTGACATAAACATTTATAATCACAAATTATCACCAGCATATCAATGTTGGCAGTAGCAAAATTAGGTTTGTGACTATTTTGTGTAATGTGCATGATAAATAATAGCTTGCAAAGGTTATTGCTATATTAAATAGCCAGAAGGTAAAATATTATTTATATTATAGTTCTAGTAATAATTTCATTAAGTGTTTTAATTTACCAGGAATGCACATTTTAGAAATAATGCATGGATAAAAATCTCAACTTTTGCATTCAGCATAAAACTCACTGCCAATATTTGCTTTGGAAAATTAAATTTCAGTACAGTTCTCACTTTAATGATAATGATACCATTTTACTTAAGTATACATGCAGAGTCTAATTTGCATAAGTATCACATGTCTACATCAGATATTAGTAGAACAGAAATGCACTTATGTTATTGTAATTTCTTCTTTAAGAAATCAATATTTTGTTTTTTGTAAATCTCCATTTACTTCTGACAGTCTGTGAACTTAAAGCAATATAGTGACATCTTAGAAGGGAGGAATATTCATTGCTGCATGTCAAAGGCAGGATTCACCCTAGTCAGGGCTGCAACCTGCCTTTCTGAAGCCGATATTGTGCCTTAATGTCATCTGTCCTTTCAGCCAGGCTAGCAGTACTTGAACTGGATACAGGTCCTCAGCACTGCTCCCTGCCATGCACAGCCTCCTGCTCTGAGCTCCTGGAGATACTTTCATTTCCCCAGGTTACCCGGGATCTGACCATTTGCTTTATTCTATTCAGTGCTCTATCTGTATTCTCTTCAGTCCACCCGAGGTGACAGGCTGGAAGGGCAGGTGGTTCTCTTGCTCTGAGTGCCCTGAGCACTTTGGGGATGGTGTGCTGCTCACTGGGTCTGGTTCCCAGGCTTCCTCTAACCTCCTCCACAGGCAGCTCTGGGCCCCCATCTCGCTCAGAACTGCTCAAGGAACACCTTTGGCTCTTCCTTTTGTACCAGCTGAATATGGATGCCCTAGAGTCAGCTTACGCCTGTATGTACCCTCTAGGTCCCTGGCTGTAAGCTTTCACCACTCTCTGAGATGGGTACTGTGTACTGGCATCTAGAAAACTGAGCATTTATATTTTTAATCACCCTCTTAAGGTTTAGCTAAAGTGCCGCCCCCTGCCTGACCCTCCTGTCTCTTCCATTTAAGCCACAGGAGAAGCAGAAGAGAATAAAGCAGGTCTGTTTGTGGGGTCACCAAAAGACATGCCCTCTGGATGATCATTTGTTTCCCGGACATGATCACTATGTGTCTGCTGGCTACTCTCCTCTCTGTCGGGCTGAGGTCATGTCTTCATGTCCTTAGGGGCTGGTTTGTTTCCTTCTCATCTATGGGGATAGGCTACACCCTTGCTCCCAGCCATACTGCACATGTGTGCACAGTTGTCAAAGGAGGGTGCCCTCTCCCCAACCCCACCAGAGGTTTATGGGAATGCACACGTGATGCTGATGGTGTCTTAAGTGTGCCACCTTCTTTGGGGACAGTGAGCAGCTGGGCTGGGCTGTATCCTGTGTATGAACATCCATGGGACTATGAAGGCAGTCGAACAACAAAAGACATGCGTACTTGCATGGAATAAGGAAAACTCAGAGGTGGCATTTAAGGCCCCTTAATTACATCTTGATTATTTTTCAAAATCATATTGATCCTAATCTATCTGAAAAATATTGGAGTGCATAGTCTGAGGTGAAACCTATGTTAATTTTTCACAAACAGCCAAATTTTAGAAAATTGTTCATTGACTGTTCAATCATTTCCTCAGACTGGCCTTTTAAAAACAGAATAGAGGAGATCATCGGGGGATGTACTCAAGATGGCGGCGTGGGTAGGGTGGAGGAAATCTCCTCACAAAACCATATATATTTTGAAAAGGCAGCAAATACAACTATTCCTAAAAGAGAGACCAGAATGTACACTACAACACCCAGGGTACATCTACATCTGTGAGAACTCAGCATCTCACGAAAAGGGTAAGATACAAAGCTGTGACCCAGCAGAACCCGAGCACTCCCCCACCACAGCTCACTAGTGGGAGGAAAAGAGTCAGAGTGGGGAGGGAGTGGAGGCACAGGACTGCTAAATAACCAGCCCTAGTAATCTGCACGGGGAGCACAGACACACATTGCATGGTGTACTGGATATTAGAGAAAAGTAAAAGTGAAATATGATACGGAGACTGTGAGTGGGTCCTCATACCCTGGGACAAAAGAAAAGCAGGCACTTTTAAAGGCTTAAAGGGACAAGGGTTTGACAAGTGGACAAAATTGTCCCAGCACACCCAACCCACCAGGCTGGGAATCTAAAGGAACATCAGGCACCCTAACACCCTGGGTGGCAATGCAGCTCTGAATACCCTCATGGTGATAAGCAGCCTGCCATTCATGCCACCCCACCGGCACTGCAAGTGAACTGGCTGACCCACCATTGCTGTGGACCAGCTGGGGAGCCGCCCCACCCACAGCAACCACACAGGGTCTTCTCCCAGCACATAGGTGCCTGGCACAGACAGAGGAAGCCGGCGCAAAGTCCGTAAGGCATGAAGGGGCGCCGTTCTGGCAGGAGAGCAAACCTGGCACGTCTGTGACCCCCCACAGTCCCTTAGGCTATCCTGAGGGCCGCCCTGCCCACGGCAGCTCAGGAGATTAACCCAGAGAATGCTCCCTGTGTGCAGTTAACCGGCACAGGCAGCAGAGACAGGCAAGGCGACCAGCAAGGAGGAAGGGATTTTTCTTCTCCAAGCTGACACATGTGCCACTTGCCGGTGATCACTTCTATCACCATGAAAAGACAGAAGAACCTGGTCCAGTCCAAAATCACTCAAACATCAGAGAGAGGGGCTGGGGAGATCAATATAACCAATTTTCCTGAAAAAGAATTCAAAATAAAAGTCATAACCATTCTAATGGAGCTGCAGAGAAATATGCAGGAGCTAAGGGATGAAGTCTGGAGGGAGATAACAGAAATGAAACAAACAATGGAAGGACTTAAGAGCAGACTGGATGAAGTGCAAGAGACTGTTAATGGAATAGAAATCAGAGAACAGGAATACAGAGAAGCTGAGCTGAGGCAGAGAGAGATAAAAGGATCTCTAGGAATGAAAGAATATTAAGAGAATTGTGTGACCAATCCAAATGGAACAATATTCACATCATAGGGGTACCAGGAAAAGAAGAGAGAGAAAAAGGGACAGAAAGTATCTTTGAAGAAATAATTGCTGAAAACTTCCCCAAGCTCGGGAAGGAAATAAGTCTCTCAGACTATGGAAGACCACAGATCTCCCAATAAAAGGGACCCAAGGAAGACAACATCAAGACAGACAATAATTAAAATGGGAAAGATCAAAGACAAGGACAGAGTATTAAAAGCAGCCAGAGAGAGAAAAAAGATCACCTACAAAGGAAAACCCATCAGGCTATCATCAGACTTCTCAACAGAAACCTTACAGGCCAGAAGAGAATGGCATGATATATTTAATGCAATGAAACAGAAGGCCTTGAAGGAAGAATACTATATCCAGCAAGATTATCATTTAAATTCAAGGAGGGATTAAACAATTTCCAGATAAGCAAAAGCTGATGAAATTAACCTCCCACAAACCACCTCTACAGAGTATTTTAAAGGGACTGCTCTAGATGGCAGTATTCCCAAAGGCTAAATAGATGTCACCACAGAAAATAAAATCACAGCAGTGAAAGAAGACCAACCAAATACTAACTAAAGGCAAAAAATAAAATCAGCTATCCACAAAAGCAGTCAAGGGAAACACAAAAGAGTACAGACTAAAACACCAAACATATAAAAAATGAAGGAGGAAGAATAAGAAGGTAGAGAAATCAAGAATCATCAGACTGTATTTATAACAGTATAATAAGTGAATTAAAGTTAGACTGTTAGATAGTAAAGAAGCTACCCTTGAACCTTTGGTAACCACAAATCCAAAGCCTTCAATGGCAATAAGTACGTATCTATCAATAATCACCCTAAATGTAAATGGACTGAATGCACCAATCAAAAGACACAGAGTAATAGAGTGGATAAAAAAGCAAGACCCATCTATATGCTGCTTACAAGGGACTCACCTCAAACCCAAAGATATACACAGACTAAAAGTGAAGGGATGGAAAAAGATATTTCATGCAAACAACAGGGAGAAAAAAGCAGGGTTGCAGTACTTGTAGCAGACAAAATAGACTTCAAAACAAAGAAAGTAACAAGAGATAAAGAAGGACATTACATAATGATAAAGGGGTCAGTCCAACAAGAGGATATAACCATTTTAAATATCTTTGCACCCAACACAGGAGCACTGACATATGTGAAAGAAATGCTAACAGAATTAAAGGGGGAAATAGAATGCAATGCATTCATTTTAGGAGACTTCAACACACCACTCAGTCCAAAGGACAGATCAACCAGACAGAAAATAATTAAAGACACAGAGGCACTGAACAACACACTAGAACAGATGGACCTAACAGACATCTATGGAACTCTACACCCAAAAGCAGCAGGATACACATTCTTCTCAAGTGCACATGGAACATTTTCCAGAATAGACCACATACTAGGCCACAAAAAGAGCCTCAGGAAATTCAAAAAGATAGAAATTGTACCAACCAACTTCTCAGATCACAAAGGTATGAAACTAGAAATAAATTGTACAATGAAAACAAAAAGGCGCACAAACTCATGGAAGCTTAGCAACATGCTTCTAAATAATCAATGGATCAACGATCAAATTAAAACAGATCAAGCAATGTATGGAAACAAACGACAACAACAGCACAATGCCCCAACTTCTGTAGGATGCAGAAAAGGCTGTTCTAAGAGGAAAGTATATAGCATTCCAGGCCTATTTAAAGAAGGAAGAACATCCCCAAATGAATAGTCTAAAGTCACAATTTTTGAAACTGAAAAAAGAAGAACAAAAGAGGCCCAAAGTCAGCAGGAGGAGGGACATAATGAAGATCAGAGAAAAAATAAATAAAATTGAGAAAAATAAGACAATAGAAAAAATCAATAAAACCAAGAGCTGGTTCTTTGAGAAAATAAACAAAATAGATAAACCTCTAGACTTATTAAGAGAAAAAGAGAATCTACACACATAAACAGAATCAGAAATGAGAAAGGAAAAATCATGACAGACACCACAGAAATATAAAGAATAATTACAGAATACTATCAAAAGCTATATGCTAACAAACTGGATAACCTAGAAGAAATGGACAACTTTCTAGAAAAATACAACCTTCCAAGACTGACCAAGGAAGAAACAGAAAATCTAAAAAGACCAATTATCAGTAATCAAAAAACTTCCCAAGAACAAAACCACCAGATGAGATGGATTCACTTTTGAATTTTATCAGACATTTAGAGAAGACATAGTACCCATTCTCCTTAAAGTTTTCCAAAAAATAGAAGAGGAGGGAATACTTCCAAACTCATTCTATGAAGCCAGCATCACTCTAATACCAAAACCAGGCAAAGATCCCACAAAAAAAGAAAACTACAGACCAATATCCCTGATGAACATAGATGTAAAAATACTCAACAAAATATTAGCAAACCGAAATCAAAAATACATCAAGAGGATCATATACCATGATCAGGTGGGATTCATCTCAGGGATTCAATGATGGTACAACATTCGAAAACCCATCAACATCATCTACCACATGATCATCTCCATAGATGCTGAAAAATCATTGGACAAAATTCAACATCCATTCATGATAAAAATTCTCAACAAAATGGGTATAGAGGGTAAGGTACCTCAACATAATAAAGGCCATACATGACAAATCCACAGCCAACATCATACTTGACAGCTAGAAGCTGAAAGATTTTCACCTAAGATAGGGAACAAGACAGGCATGCCCACTCTCCCCACTTTTATTCAACATAGTACTGGAGGTCCTAGTCACGGCAACCAGACATCACAAAGAAATAAAAGGCATCCACATTGTTAAGGAAGAAGTTAAACTGTCACAATTTGCAGATGACATGATATTGTATATAAAAAACCCTAAAGAATCCACTCCAAAACTACTAGAACTAATATCTGAATTCAGCAAAGCTGCAGGATATAAAATTAATACACAGAAGTCTGTTGCTTTCCTATACACTAACGATGAACTAGCAGAAAGAGAAATCAGGAAAACAATTCCATTCACAATTGCATCAAAAAGAATAAAATACCTAGGAATAAACCTAACAAAGGAAGTGAAAGACCTATACCCTGAAAACTACAAGACACTCTTAAGAGATATTAAAGAGGACACTAATAAATGGAAATTCATTCCACGCTCTTGGGTTGGAAGAATTAATATTGTCAAAATGGCCATCCTGCTTAAAGCAATCTACAGATTCAATGCAATCCCTATCAAATCCCGATAGCATTCTTCAACGAACTGGACCAATCATCCTAAATTCATATGGAACCACAAAAGACCCCGAATAGCCAAAGCAATCCTGAGAAGGAATTATAAAGCAGAGGGGATCTCGCCTCGCAACTTCAAGCTCTACTACAAAGCCACAGTAACCAAGACAATTTGGTACTGGCACAAGAACAGACCCACAGACCAGTGGAACAGAATTATAGAGTCCAGATATTAACCTAAACACATATGGTCAATTAATATATGATAAAGGAGCCATGGATATACAATGGGGAAATGACATCCTCTTCAACAGCTGATGTTGGCAAAACTGGACAGCTACATGTAAGAGAATGAAACTGGATCATTTTCTAACCCCATACACAAAAGTAAATTCAAAATCGATCAAAGTCCTCAATGTAAGTCATGAAACTACAAAACTCTTAGAAAAAAACACAGGCAAAAATCTCTTGGACATAAACATGAGCAACTTCTTCATGAACATATCTCCCTGGGCAAGGGAAACAAAAGCAAAAATGAACAGGTGGTACTATATCAAGCTGAAACCTGTACATCAAAGGACACTATCAATAGAACAAAAAGGCATCCTACAGTATGGGTGAATATATTCATAAATTATATATCTGATAAAGCATTGACATCCAAAATATATAAAGAGCTCACACACCTTAATAAACAAAAAGCAAATAATCCTATTAAAAAATGGGCAGAAGATCTGAACACTTCTTCAAAGAAGAAATTCAGATGGCCAACAGGCACATGAAAAGATGCTCCACATCACTAATCACCAGAGAAATGCAAATTAAAACCATAATGAGAAGTCACCTCACACCAGTTAGGATGGCCACCATCCAAAAGACAAACAACAAATATTGGCCAGGATGTGGAGAAAGGAGAACCCTCCTACACTGCTGGTGGGAATGTATATTAGTTCAACCATTGTGGAAAGCATTATGGAGATTCCTCAAAAAACTAAAACTAGAAATACCATTTGACCCAGGAATTCCACTCCTAGGAATTTACCCTAAGAATGCAGCAGCCCAGTTTGAAAAAGACAGATGCACCCCTGTTTATCGCAGCACTATTTATAATAGCCAAGAAATGGAAGCAACCTAAGTGTCCATCAGTAGATGAATGGATAAAGAAGAGATGGTACACATACACAATGGAATATTATTCAGCCATAAGAAGAAAACAAATCCTACAATTTGCAACAACATGGATGGAGCTAAAGGGTATTACGCTCAGTGAAATAAGCCAGGTGGAGAAAGACAAGTATCCAATGATTTCACTCACCTGTGGGGTATAAGAACAAAGAAAAAACTGAAGGAAGAAAACAGCAGCAGACTCACAGAACCCAAGAATGGACTAACAGTTACCAAAGGGAAAGGGACTTGGGAGGATAGGTGGAAAGGGAGGGATAAGAGGGAAAAAGGGGCATTACGATTAGCACACAAAATGTAGGGGGTGGGCATGGGGAAGACAGTACAACACAGAGAAGACAAGTAGTGATTCTATAGCATCTTCCTATGCTGATGGACAGTGACTGTAATTGGGTATGTGGTGGGGGATAATGGGGGGAGTCTAGTAACCATAATGTTGCTCATGTAATTGTATACTAATGAAACCAAAAAAAAAAAAGAATACATCATCGTCATGACTACTCTATGAGGTAGGAACTACAAAAAAAAAAACAGAATAGAAAAGTATATGACCTGATTTTAAACAATATTTTGTTTCTTCTTACCTTCTCCTCACATTTTAAAATGCACAGATAGGTGGTTCCTATGAAGGTGAGATGAAACATACCAGTATTTTTAATAAGCCATTACTCCTTATTAGAGGAAGTCTGACCACGGGAGATGTCAAGCAAGCTTTCAGTGTCTCAAGATAGCCTGGTAGCAAAGAAGCCATATCTGGAGATGACAACAGAGTCTTAAAACACAGGACTCTGTATCAGGCCACAGTAACATTACTGAGATTCTTAGTTTTATACCGAAGTGGACTCTGAATGTCCAAGTCAGCAAGGGTCTTTCTAGGATGTTATATACAGGTATTCCTGTTAATGAACCACCTTACAACTGGAAGAGTAAGATAACTCCTAGTATTCCACTTCTAATTCTGCAATATCTTATCCAGTAGTTAGATTAGCTAGCAGTTTGCCAAGGTTATTCTTTGAAAAATGACTTCTAAGGGCTTTTAATATTTCATATATGAATGTGTCATTACTTAGTAAACAGTTTCTTATTTTCTAATTTTAGTTTTTGCCACATGAATACACTTTTCTTGTTCTGATTATTTCCTTAGGCTATGTTCTTGTAAGTGGGTTTACTGCGTTGACAGTATAAATGATTTCAATGGTTTTTTTTCTACGTATTGCCAAATCACTTTTCAAAATGTTGACTCCTTACCATCTCACCACTAGTATTTGAGAATAAAATTAGCACATTCTCATCACTGTTAAATAATTTTTCACCCATAAAACTTTTCATTTGTATTTTTTATTTCTAAGGTGGTCATATATATGCTTACTTGACATTTGCATTTGTTCTTCTATAAACAAATCCATGTCTTGTGCCCATTTCTCCACTGGGGTTTTAATGCTTTTCTTGATTTGTAGGAGCTCTTTCTACACGACACATTAACCCATTTTTCATCTGTTGTAGATATTGTATCCACTTTGCATTCAGCTCTTTAACTTTTAATGATGCTTTGTAATCTCTAGGAAGTTCTAGTGTTCATGCAGTCCACGTCTATGACAATTTTTCTTTGTGATTCCTTTTATTCTTATGCTTTTTCTTTTCCTAAGCTGACTGTTCATATCGTGTGATTTTTTTATTTTATACACTTAAATCATGAATATATCTGGGAAATATTTGGTTATTCAGCATAAGCTAAGACTATCATTTCTTTTCTTCAAATCAAAAAAAATTTTAAGAATCATAGGTCTATTTCTTATTGGTTTGTTGTGCATCTTTTTGCGGCAGGCTTTTATAAATACAAGGGTCAACTTGAGGGCTATCTATTCTGTTGCATTAATTTGTGGTTGGTTTTTATAACAGAGGTTTATGGTTTTAATTATTATAGATTTATAGTATTAATTTTACTATCTAATAAGGAAAGTCTTCATTTATTATTATTTTTTCCTGAAATGTACAAATGATCTTTAGGGACATTTTCATAAGCTCTAAAGAAAATCTCGTAGAGATTTCATCCAACTTTTTTTTAATCTAAAAATTAACTTTGGAATAGTCATATTTACAGTATCTAATCTCCCAAACCAGAAACACAGTATGTCATTCCATTACCCACCTCTTCTTTTTTGTCTTTGTAGTTTTCTTGCCAGCTTTATTTCAAGGTATTACATTTTTGCTGTTATTTCCAATGAGCTCTTTTTCCATTATAAATTTGATAGGAAAGAGTATCTATATGCCTATATATCCTTGCTGAATTATCTTGTTAGCACCAATCATATTTTGGTTCATTCCTTGAATTTTTAAGGTCAAAACTCATGTTGTCTACTAATACTCTTGTAATCCTATCTTCTCCTTTTCAAAAGTTGTGCTTTCTAGAAACTCCTGTTTACTGTCTTACTGTATCAGCTAGAAATTTTCAAATAATACAACAAAGTGTGGTTACTAGCATCCTTACTCTAATCCAGCTTTCTAACGGAAGTGGTTCCAGTGACAATTTATTTAAGAAATATATTCTTCATATTGTTAAAGAATATCCTAGTTTAGCAAGAGCTTTGCTTTTCAGCAGGACTGAGTATTGGATTTTATTGAAAAACTGTTTCAGCATTTATCAACATGACTTTTTTCTTTTGACCTTTTGATACTGTGTTACATTAATATGTGGTATTTGGAGAGTCTTTTAATATAATATTACACTCTATTAGCTAGTAGTATCCTTGAGAGTTTTACCTCTAAATCTGTGAGGTTGATCCATAGCTTGCTTGCTTCCTTCTTTCCTTTTTTTTCTTCCTCTCTAAAATGTTATGTCAGATTTTGATTTTAGGGTACATGAGCTTCACAAAATAGGTAACTCCATATTTTTCTTTTTTTTCTCAAGCAAATTACATAGTATGGGAATTACCTATTCCATGAACTTTGACTGTAGTAGCTAAGACACTCTGAGTACTTAGAGCCAGGCAATTCTTTGGTAGACATATTGTCAAACTGTCTAATTTCTTCTTGGAAATTTATATTTCAGCCTCAAATTGTCCTTGTGAAATTGATTGCATTTATAGCATGCCAAGATTTTAGTATTATTAACTAGCTTTTTTTTTTTTTTTTTTTAGGAGAGCCAGAGTGTAGGCTTTTATTCAGAAATAAAGTGAGAGGACAGAGCTCCTGGCTCACGCCAGGAGGGGACAAGACCGCCCTAACTACAGTTTTTATAATCTTGTTCTTATTTCTAATTTTTTTCGTGGCTTCTTGTTCAAGTAATTGGAAAGAAATTTATTTTGTTGTTTTATTTCAAAAAACATTGTCTTGGCTTCATATACATATTTGGTGTATTTCTGTCTTATGGCAATTATTTCTCTTTTTTGTTTTTCCTGGGGTTGAATATTTGTTTTCCCTGTTAAAACAATTTCTTAACTTACATCCCTTTTTCATTATTTCCTCTCAATTAATAATGAGAACATTTAATTATTTGAATTTTCCTATGAATACCGATCTGGTTACATCTCATTCACAGTTTTTACAGGTAGTTATTCTCATTTTTACTATTTTGTAATAATTTGTAACTCTAATTATACTTTCTTCACTTCAGATTATCATATTAATTTTTAACTTGCAGGTTTGTTTTTTCACTTCTATCTCAATTCCATCATGGTCAAAAAATGTAATCTAGTTTAATTACAATTTTGGGGAGTTTGTGGACTGGCCTGGTATGTCTCACTGTAAGAACAATTTAAAAAGATATACCAGGGATTTAAAAAGAAGGTATCTTTTCTATGTGCTATGAAATTATAAATACACTATATGTCAATTTACCTTGTCGGTTATTTTATTTTATTAAATATGCTATGTAATTCCACTTTGAATTTATCTCCTGTAGCTAAGTAATATGGTGTCAAAACATGTAGAGAAAAACCCAGCTTCTAGTACTGCTGATATTACTGGTCTTTTCTGTGCATTTTTATCAAACATTTAATGGGAAGTTGGGGAAATATATTGTTCATTATCCTCCTGCCTCCATGTTAGCTCCCATGTCCTCTGTAGTTTAGAGCAGGTAAAAAGTAGGATGTGAGGAGAAATAATTTGGATGCAAACTATTTAGCTGTTTCCATCTAAGGCTTCTAGGTCTGAACCAATTCAGTTAATTCATTAGAAATCTATACTTCAGAGTGTAGACATGTGTAAGGCAAACTGCTTCAGTTGATTAGTATTTTATATAATTAAACACTAAAAAGAAAAGATTCTCACCAAATTGTTAAGTTGCAAATAAAATCATTTAATTTAGTAAGTTTTTCCTAAGAGTTTTAGGGAATTGGTATTACGTCTTCTGAAGAAAGAGGAAGAGGAAAAAGACTTAGAAAGGTAAGTGCTCATCAGAGGTATGTTGTGTGAAAAGAAATAGAATTTTTGAAATCTCTCTACTTTGTATTCTTAATGAAAAAATATTTCTATAAATACACAACTCAACATTATTTGAACTACTGGCTTTCACATAACTGTAAGCATGCTTATAGATCCATGTAAAGATATATTGAATAGTTGGCAAAGTACATTTCTAGGTGCCAGCATTACACTGGTAAACTCACAGGCACAACTAAAAAAGAAAGCCGATCAAATCTGTACCATAATAACTAAAAATATTAGGTTATTGCATGAAACTAAATGCCATAAAAATTCAGAAATAAATAGAAAATTGCTAATTTTTCCCTGACATTTCCTCTGAAAGAAATATAAAAGCATTTTCATTATATCTACTGTATGTGTGCATGGCAAGGGACTGCTTTGGTTTAGTGTTGTATTTACTGATGCTATTACGTAAATGAAATGTGGAAATTATTATAGCATCCTTATTTGTTAACCTTGCAACCCATTAAAAAAATGACAGCCTGTTGGATAGTCATAGTTTCTTTGAAAAAGGACAGGAAGAAAATATGCTTTTGTGTTAACAGGGTTTATTCATCCTGCAATTATTTTTCTTCTCTTCTCGATAGTCAATACAAACTACCAGGTGTTACCATAATTAAGAAGAAAAACATCTCCAAAAAACAAGCACTCTGCATACCATTCAGGGAGAAATAATGCCACATTATTGTGTATTTATGAATAAAACAGTTTCTATTAGGATCTATGATCAACTGGCCATGCTCTAGTTATACATACAAATCTCTATTTATATAGATCTATCTATCTATCTATCTATCTCTGTATTTCTTGCAGTGAAAATGCAAGTGCAGTTACCTCATATCGGTTTCAACTATCAAAACTGTTATCAAAACAAAGATATGAAATAAATTCATGTAGTTACCTTATTTATTCTGAACTTTGTAATTAGCACTGCAGTTTTCATTTAGACATTTTACTTTGACACTTTTGCACATTGAAAAATACGTCTCACAGAAAGAGAAACCTTATAAAATAAGGTTACAGCTTGTTAAAACTAACTTGAAAATTTTAATTATCCTCATTTACTATCCATGTTTTCTAGAACTTTCTTTAGAATAGATAAGACGCGTTCCCAGGCTAATTTGCATAATCCAGCCAAAGCTTACTGAGTTCTTACAGCAGAGCTGGAGGTAGCAATTATTTGAAGATGCCTGTAAATTTTTGAGATGCATGAGATAATTAAAATTTCAGATAACTTACATTACGCTTATTTTAATGATGGGATTATTTGTAAATGAGCTTGGTTTTGATTTTCCCAAGTGAAATTTTTCATGTGGAGGTATGGTTTGTTGTGAAGGCTAGTACTGCAGGGTGGCCTCCTGAACCTGAGCTAACGACTTCCGCAGCATATTAGCTCAATCCGCCTCGGCAGGTGAGGGCAGCCACTCACACTGGGAGGTTCCAAATTCTGTGGTTAGTAATTCTGATGATCTAAGGAGAAAGAACTTCTGTATATTGTAAGACTTTCTTTTCTGACAAGAAGGAATTTAAAGGCAGATGACATAAAAATACATGAACATTTAAAGAATGTAATGTTCCATTTTTGTTTTAATTAAAGCCAAATTTTCAAATCTTCACTCCACTGCCTACTATACTTTGGTCCATTATAATTCTTGGAGGAAATTAATGAACTTTCCAGCCAATTAATAAGCAGGTCCTGAAAGTCTACTGTGTGATGAATAGGTGGGCTAGTGTAACGGGAAAATGAGTTTATAGTATATGACATGGTCCTGCTTGCAAAGGGTTGAAAAAAATTTAATGAATGGAGATTTGCACCTTCCACACTCTACTTAAGGTTGCAGACACTCCCAAAAGGAATACATATATTTTAGTCATTTGTTCCCTTTTATCAAGCCTGCACACTCCCCCACTCCCCTAGAGTCCATCCCTTTCTATTCCTTTCTGGTGTCATATGTCAAGTTCTAGTTGAAGTATATACATAAAGAGAAAAAAATAGAAAAGAGAGGAGAATGAAGTCAGAGAAGGTAGGAGGTATATGGAATATTCTGCAAAAATGTGTATACACTCACAAGAAATGGAATGAAATGAAGGTTCTCTCCAAGGCAGTTAGAACAGAGTCACCCCAAATCTGCTATAGAGGAAAAGTAAGAAACTAATAAACAAATAAAGCATCTGGCACTGCCTTCCCCTTCAGGAAGTTCTAAGTCTACTGATTTTTACCTGAGAGGCAGTGCTGAGAAGAAACTTGTCTATTAACTGGCTTATGAAGATAGACACCCGGATAAAAAGACTTCAGTTGCTGAGACAAAATCATTTCATTCAGTTTCTTCTGCAGAATGAAATAGTCTTCTGATAACTTGGAGATCTAAGAAGAAGGTCATGTGTCAGATTAAATCAAGGAAAAGAATTCAGAGCACACCACAGGTACTCTGAGGTCTGATAAATCCTTGGTCAGCTATCCCTGGGACTCTCACTAGCTTCTTCTCCAGAACCCACCCTGACCGGTGCACCAAGGTCCTGTGAAGTCCTCACTTGACAAAACCTCCCCCTTTGTGCTGTCTTCCCATCTTACACTTCCAGTTTAACACTGCCAAACATGTCAGGCTACAAGAAGCATTGTCTCCTGATGGGCTTCCTGGGGTTCTTGCGTCTGGCTTCTGTCCTTACCATTCTGTTGTGATTGCAGCCCTGCTTTTATCCTGAAGAACCCCTCAGCTGCCCTGGATTGTTACCCTCCCTCCATTCCTTTAGTCTTAGCCTGACCCTGAGGGCTACTCTCTTCTGCTCCCTCTTTCTGCTTGGGTCCCTCTGCCTCTGGTCTGGGTCCCAGCTCTGTTAACATGGCTATTCTGCCAGGTTGAATGTGGGGCTCCTGCTTTTCTGCCTCTGGCTTTGTCCCGGTGGAGTGCTGAATCCACTCCCGTGGTATTATCAGCCAGGCCTCTGTAGATGACGTGGAAATTCTCCATCTCCTCAATGTCTTAGCTGCACAGCAGGTCAGGGTACTAACCTCTGGTTTGGACTTTAGAGTGAGAAAACTTATGCACCAAGAAAGGAAGGCCTGCATGTATATTAAATTATTTCCACGTGCTTAGAAAAAACACAGAATAGGCAGGGACTAGTAAACTAATCAGCGCAGATCTCTACTCACAGCTAGAAGCTGGACATGTTTGGGGCACACCTCTAACACTAGGGAGGTGTCTAAGGGCAGTGAATGTGCTTTCTTAGAGGCTCAGCCACCATCAGAGACAAAAAGCAGAGTTTAGGGACTCAGGAGTATTAGGTGCTCTTTGAACTAATTCATTATGGTATTTCTTCTAGGATTTTATATACTGTTGATTACCCTGGTGATGCATATTAATTTACAATATACAATATAAATTTTAGAGGTCATCTGGTTGAAATACTTCACTTTACACAGGAGAAAATGAAGGTGCTAACACATAAAGTGATTTTCTTAAGATCCAACCACTAGAAACAGCAAGAACTGGAATCACCATTCATAGGAGCTACCCCTTGGTATTGCCATTGGACTAATTTATCATTGTTCCCTGTGCATCCATGAGAACGCCCTACAGCCAATTTCTCCCTTTTAGAAACAGCCAAAATATAGCCTACTAATGGCACAAGATGTGATTTTTCTTGGTGGATTTTCTTTATGGTTCCACATTGTCATGATACAACATGTAGACCTCCATCTTCATTGCATATATGCTTCAGTATAGCTACACACCTAATTTTGATACCTAATTGTATCTCCTCAAAATTTGGGGCTTAAGAGGATTTGGAAACTTTTTCTATTTTTTTTAGCTATAATGAAAGATCTTATATATGTGGAAAATTGCATTGTCAAATGCCAGCATTTTAGTAAGCTATATAAACCAATGACTGGTTTCCTTACTACACAAGATTTCTACATTCTTTTCTACTATTTTTATCACAGCAATTTGTTTAAAAGTTTAACAGCTATTTGAATAGCACAACCCTTGAGACATTTTATTAAAAATATTTGCAGTTTCCTAAAAACAGGAGAAACAATATGACTTAATAATTATTTAAATCAGTTATTGTTTAGTCCCCCGATATTTTACTAGTTAAAAAAAGTCTATTCACATACCTGTTTTGAAAAAATTGCCAAATCATATGCTTCTTTTTCTGAAATTGCTTTTGAGTCTTTACGATTCTTCATGTTGACATGACAGGGTTCCCTGTGTTTTGTGGGATAGGAACACAAATCGTGGGTATTTCTTGCTACGTCTATTGGTGTTGCAATGATCTTTTGATTTTTAAAAGAAGTCATCCTGTCCATCCTTAATCGCTGCCTCCTCCTGTAGCCCCGGAATTTGCTCTGGATGAACACAGCTGCTCTGTCTGCTTCCTGGCCTTGTTTCGTTGGTCCAACTTGCCCCTCTGTGACTGTCCCATGCCTCTGATGGCTCCTCTGTGGGCTGCATACTGGTGCATTCTGGGTGACCACTGATGTCTTCTTTTCTGTTTCCTTGCTGTTCACATTTTGATAAATTGGCCTTTGGCTAAGATTAGGTTCCAAAGTTTTTTTAAAAGAGGGCTGCTTCGTGTCATTCTTAGCTAACCAAAGTCCTGGGCAGTGTGGCCTGTCCGATACGGCTCTCCTTTCCAGATATGCTGCTTTTGAGTCTTCAAAATTCCTCTCTTCTGCTTTCCTCTGGTAGTACTTCTGGATCACAGTGTCCTTCTCCTCCACTTTCCTTGTCTCACTGTTTTCTTCTAGGTCTTTCATATGTTTCTTTTTGGGGCTTACTTCTTCCCAGAGGTCCCCCACCAAACTCGGTTCTTGGTTGGCTTCTTCCCTATACAGATTATTGACTTTTTTCTGAGTCTGATATGTTCTGTTGTTATTTTCAATAGCATTCATGGCTTCTCTTTCTGCTTTCAAAGTAGAAGCCATCACTACAGATGTACTACCTTTATTATTTGGAGCTGGAATGACTGTTTCATTAGTAGAGACTGCATTTTCTGTCTGTTTCTTCACAAAAGAGTCCCTGTGTAAAACATATGGCATCTGAATATATGACACTAAACTAGAGCTTATTATTTCTTTTGGCAATAGCTATATCTACATGATGTTGGGAGAAAAAGCAAAAGGGACAAAAAGCTCAAGATGAAAAATTATCAAGTCACTTTAATCAAGTAATCACGTGTTTCCCCAAATGTTCTCTCTCATGACAACCATGATGGCTGCTCAGATAATGATAAAGCCAGTTTCAGCTCAGAGTGAGAAACAGCCTAGCATATTTTCACTTAATGAAGAACTAAACTCCTAGGTGTTTAATCACTTCAAATTAAGTCCTTTTCAAAACTAAGTACCTATAGTCAGGAGATGTTGTGGAAAATATATCTCAATTTGAAACCTGGACATAGGGTATGTTCTCTCAACTGTACTTTAATAAACTCTAAGCTACTGATCATAGGAAAAATATTACAAAATTAAAGGAAAAGTAGCATTCCAGCCACAGCCCATGATCGTATATGTTGGCCAAAATTTTGCAGTGGTACTTTACCAGTATCCTTCCAAAATCATTTCCCCTCAACTTGAAGATAAAATCTCTGCATCTCTTTCTGTAGTCACACAGCTTGTTTTCCCCTTTTTCTTTTTGAGGAGGGCAAAACCCTCACAAGAGCAGTATGGGTGTTAAGGTCAACTTAAAAAGTCATAACCTGACACTCTGATATGCTAACTTGGGGGGCTTTTACCGAAAATTTTTCTTTTTTGATCCAGGAAAGCCATGGGAGAGTTTTGGTCTTTTACAGTCTGTTTGTAAAGAAGGACTTCTTTTTTAATCAAACTTGGAAAAAGCTACTGGCACTCAATTTTCCTAATTCCATGGGCCACTTCCTAGGTCTACTATGACATCCTTAGGTTTTTATATGGGAAGCATAACAAAATCCCAGTTGTTCTGCCAGGGATCATGGAATAAGGAAGGGGACCAAGAATCCCATAATTTAAATGAATGGCTATGCAGGTATTTTGAATATCTCCATAGAATGCTTACATTAGTCAAAATATTAACAAGAGGACATGAGCAAATTATACTACAAAGCTATAATCATCAAAACAGTATGGTATTGGCAGAAAAACAGACATAGATCAATGGAACAGAATACAGAGCCCAGAAATAAACACATTCATTTATGGTCAATTAATTTATGACAAAGGAGCCAAGGATATACATGGAAAAGAATAGTCTCTTCAATAAATGGTGCTGGAAAACTGGAAAACATGCAAAAGAATGAAACTGGATTCCTATCTTACACCATACATGAAACTCAACTCAAAATGGATTAAAGACTTGAACATAATACTTGAAACCATAAAACTCCTAGAAGAAAACATAGGCAGTAAGTTTCTGATGTCAGTGTTGGCAATAATTTTTTGGATCTGACACTAAAAGCAAAGGAAGTGAAAGCAAAAATAAACAAATGGGACCACATCAAATAAAAAAGCTTTTACAAAGCAAAGGAAGTCATTAAAAATGTAAAAAAGGAATTTGCAAAATGGGGGAAAATATTTGCAAATAATGTATCTGATAAGGGGCTAATATCCAAAATATATTAAAGAACTTATACAACACACAGAAAAAAAAACAATACAATTTAAACATGTGCAGATGATCTGAAGAGAAATTTGTCAAAGACATACAACAGAAAAAATGCTCCACATCACTAATCACTGGGGAAATGCAAATAAAAATCACAATGAGATGTCACCTTCTACCTGCTATAATGGATATCATCAAAAAGACAAGAGATAACAAGTATTGGTGAAGGTGTGGAGAAAGGGAATTCTGGTTCAGTGTTGGTGATAAACTGGTGCAGCCACTATGGAAAACAGTATGGAGGTTCCTCAAAAAATTGAAAATATAATTGCCATATGATACAGCAGTCCAATCCCACTTCCTGATTATATCCAAAGGAAATGAAACTATTTTCTCAAAGAGATATCTGCACTCCCATGTTCACTGAAATATTAAACTAAATGTCCACCAACGGATGAATGGATAAAGAATATATGGTATTTGCATAAAGTGGAGTATTATTCAACCACGAGAAAGAAGGAAATCCTACCATTTGGGACAACATGGATGGGCCTTAGGGAATTAGGTGAAGTGAAATAAATCAGACAGAGAAAGACAGATACTGCATGGTATCACTTATATATGGAACCTAAAAAAAAAAAAAAAGGTCAAATTCATAGAAACAGAAAAGCAGAAAAGTGGTTACCAGAGGTGGACTGTGGGGGAAATTGGGAGAGGTTGGTAAAAGTATAACAAACTGCCAGCTATAAGATGAATAGGTCTCAGAATCTAACATAAAACATGGGGTCTGTAGTTGACAACACTGTATTGTATAACTGAATTTTGCTCAAAGAATAGAACTGAAATGTTCTCACACACACACACACACACAAAAGAAAACTATGTGAGGTGATGGATGTGTGGATGTATTAATTACCTAGATGGAGGGAATCCTTTCACAATGTAGACATTTATCAAATTGCCATGATGTCCAATTTCAATATTTATAATTGTATATGTCAATTATATATACCTCAATAAAGCTGAAATTTACAAAAAGATAAGTTCTGGAGATCTAATATAGGGCATAGGGACTGCTAACAAGACTGTATTGTATACTTGGAAGTTGCTAAGAGTGTAAATCTTAAATGTTCTTACCTCTGACACACACAACTATAATCATTGAGGTGATAGAGGTGGTAACTAATGTTATGTAGTGGTCTTTCCACAAATCAAATCATTATGTTGTACACCTTAAGATTATACATGCTATATGTCAAATTAAATCTCAATCAATTTGGGGATAAAAAAGACAAAGGGACTGTAGTTGGGGCTGGAATGATCACTATCTGCCTGCAAAACCACTTACTCACCTTTCAATCAGTTCAAGTTTTATTACTTATGCAAAATATAGATATTTTCCCCTTCCAACCAAGGCAGGGTTCCCTCCTTCACGTCCCTACTGCACCCTTTGCATATTTTTATGCAGAATGAATTCAAGTTTTTAGAATTATGTATTTATTGGTTATATTTCTCTTCCATGACTCTGGGAGTAATTTGAGGATAAGGATTTTGTCTCATTTATCAGTGTGTATCCATTGTTTAGCACAAAGCCTACTGTATAAATGAATTCAGGTGGATCTGCTAATATGCACTAAGAGATATAGATATGGAGGCTCACAAGAAGGGCAATGGATCTATGCTTTGAAGATTAGATTATGACTGGGTAGCCAATGGCATATTGGTTATTGAAGCCATGGGAATGAATGAGAGAACCCAGGGGCAATATTTAGATGTGGAGGAGGATTTAGATATAGGGAGAGAAGGAGGAATTTGTAAAAGACACTCGAAATTAGGAGCAGAAATGTAGAGAGCAGTCTGGCAGAGGCCGAGGAAGAAACTACTTAGAGAGGTAAAGTGTGGTCATCAGTGTAAATTGCCAAAGAGGATAAAGAACACGAAACTGGCCACTGGGTGTTCACTGACATTTAATGCATCAGTATTAGCAACCTGGTGTTAGGTATTAGAAAGACTGAACTTTGTGACTTTACAGATTTGAAAAATCTATAGTATCAAAATGCTGTAAGAATAGACATCATTATACCTTTTATTTTCAAAGTTTTTCTTGTAGTCACATTCCTGATCATGAGTCCAAATGGTTGTCATTGCTGTGTTTTTTGTGTTAACAGTTTCTTTTCTTTGTTTCCTGGCTAGATGTCCTCTTGCGGCTGAAACATATAAAGCCCAGAGTAATGTTAATCATATTAAACAAAAGAATATTGCTTAGATGAGTGGAAACAAATGGTTTTTTTGACCATCAAAGTGAAAGAGGAAAATAAAATTAGAGACTCCAAATAGAACTGGTTCACAAAAAAATATGGGACCCATTAACAACACTCTTTAGATGACAAGTGATGGAAAATAATTAAAGTAACTTCATATTAGAGAAAGTACTAAAATGAAACTAAAATTATAGAGATGAGCTAAGTTGATGAAAAAAGATAAAATGTACTCATTTGCTTGAAACATGATAATAATTATTTTCCTTTTAGTTTTATCATGGTCAACCATTCATGGTAGAAAACCTCTACAGCTAAGTGTATGCTTGGAACTTTTGGCCAATTATCTTTGGATCCAGATATATTTCAGAATTCAGATTTAAACTTTTTCATTTTAGGAAGGTATTTCAGAGTAAACAACATATTTCTATAACATTCCCCATGTCAGGGCAGCATTCCATAGTCAAACACATGAGTATTTCTTCAGAAAAGCACAATATTTTTTACTAATTGGGATGAATAAAGGACTGTAAATATTAGGTTATGTTTCATTGCCAAATGAATTATGAACAAAACTTTTTTTTTCAGCATTTATGAATTCTGGAATTGAGGATAAGGAGTGAATCCCAAACTATAGGGTTTGCATTTTGCTGTCCCAGTGAGACTGAAATTTGCAGAAGAGATGCTGATGGACATTATGGATCAGCAGAACTAGGCCTGGACTATGAGCGTCCTGAATGTTTATCAGCTGTCCTGCCCAGTATGTTAGTGTTCTTCAGAACATAGGCTACAAATCAGTACCGGATCATAAAATAATTTGGTGGGCCAAATTGAGCATTTAACAAGAAAGTGGAATAAACCAGAACAGAAGTGATCAGAATGCATTGCTTTTAGTATATGAGTGTATTAGGTTACAAAGTAAAATATATTTTTACTGTGAAATGTCCAGTCAAAAAATTTTGTATGATGCTGTACAAAGCCATGCAGGGTTCTAAATTTAGTTTCTTATAGAAACATGGGAAGTGAAACATCCAAAGTCTATTAATATATTTTAATACAAATTTGTGAAGTATGATTATAAATATTATTTCCCTACAGATCATAGAAAAGAATGGATGTCCTTTCTCAAAAATGCCTTTTCCCAATTTAATTAAATTGTCAAAAATTATGGCAAATATAACCTTTAGAATAAAGCAGGAAAAATGTTAATGTCCAATAGATTATAATAATATGTCCTTGAGATCTATAATTAATTTAATTACTTGCCATATCTTGTACAGTACATCAAATGTGTTTCACTAATATGAGACAAATTTTAAAGATGAAACATTTATTCAAATATTAGAAATGTCAATCACTAAAACAATCTGATTTAGATTTAGTATAAAGTATCAAAGTAACAGTCTGAAATTAGACAAAAGCTTCATAAGAATAATTGGAAGTTTGTAGAGAAGACTGGATCTTAGGTCTGTATCTCAAAAGAATTTTATGCCTTGTTACACTGAGAAATGGTCTGGGTGATTACCTGATTGTAGTATTATAGCGCTCTCTCTCCTTTTCTCCTTTATTTTTTGGTACCTTCTTGAACCCAAGAATCCTCTGACACAGGCTTGAATCAAAATAAGCTTGTCAATGGCTTCCTTTCGCATTAAATTTAACTGTTCCACATGATAATATTTAAGGAACACCTTAAAAGAATTAAAATAAAATACAAATAAAAGTAAAGCACACAGATGTGAAACAATCATGTGCTATGTCTTGCATAATAGATTATTTTCTAAATCTCTTTAGGTTTTGGAAATACTATCTTTTGCTTGTTTGGCCTGGATGTTGCTATAACATTCCAGATTTTTATGCTTGAAGAAAACCTGTCTTTGAGGTGGAATACAGCTTAACTATCATATGGTTTAGTTGCAACAGGTGACTGGGTTTTGTTGGATGGGCCAGTAGAGTGGAGGATGGTGAGCTCTTCTATCAAGTGTTAGAATTATTTGTGTTAAACTAATTTATATGCTTTTTTTAAAATAAAAAAGACAATCATAGTTCCAAAATTTAAAAATCTTACAAATCTATATGTAAGATAGAGGATAGTTATAGTGCTGGTTCATTCATCAAATGTTTATGGAGACCTGTTATACATACATATCTGCTGGGCATACAAAGGTGAATAAGACAGGGACACTGTCCCTCAGGGGCTCATAATGTTGTCCGTGGAGGGAATAAGGTGGACAGAGGGCGCTGGGTAGAATGGGCAACATTCTCTTAGACCCAGAAGCCACCATGAGGAAAGGAAGCTGACTTTTGATCATTATAAAATCAAAATGAATCAGAGCAGCAGAGCAGCCTGCAGTCTTGGAGTTGTTCTCATCTGAGTTTTCAACCTCACCTGGAAAATGTGAAGATTTTTTTTTCTTTTAATGGCTCCATTTACTAATAAAAGTCACCTTAAAGAGTTTATTGACTCCACTACGGAAGTTACTTAAATTCAAATTTAACAGCAGAGTCCTGAGAACTGGTAGCTCTGACTGTAGAATTCACTTGGCATTTCATTACTTGAAAGGTGAGCACCAAAGGCAAAGGGTTTAGCATGATAGGTTCTGAGTGAATTTAGTTTTAATGTCTGCAGGACTCGAGATGTTAATATATTTGAGTCCATTCTACTGTTGACAATTCATTTAAAATTCAATCTCTTTAAAAAGGTCATTTTTTTTTGCACAGCATTAGAAATGTTCTAATATTGAATACTTTTATCCATCTTAATGAGTTGGAAAAGGTGAAGTGGAAAAACACAAATAGATTTAAAATGCTACTTAAATACCATGCAGAACTGGAACTGCAAAGGGCCTTTTACAGGTTAAAACTCCATTTGGAGTTAGGCATGTGTTTTAGACCATAAGTCATGACGTTTCAGCCTCGGGAAATTCATCTTTGTGATTATCTAAATGAAAATGGTATGAACAAAATACACATCTTTTTAATGCTCAGAATTCTCTAAGTACTAAATACTAAATACTAAAGTAAATAAGGATTACTGAATATGTAGGACATTCAGTCTAAGATAAATATTTTTAGAAATCCCTTAAATTGTTACAGGTCACTTTACATCTGAACACTATGAAAATTCTTCCCCACACTTCCAACTCAAGACACAACTAACATAAATTTCCTTGCAAATCTGTAAGTTTGTTTCAGTCTACGCCGATGGTGTGGCTGACAGTGGTTATCTTGAGTGGTGCGTCCATGAGGGCTTCTTTTCTTTAGATTGGCTCTTTTCTCCATCCTGCCTCAGTGACACATTCAGTGTGCCCCTACAACCTGGTACCCTGTTTAATCTCCTTATGCCCATCTTGCAATGCTCTGAAGATATCTGAAAAGCCCAATGCACCCTTTTTTCCAAGCAGCCACCTGTCTCACTTCTATATTCAAAATTGGTTATGATATTTTACTCATTTTCTATGAGATTAAAGAAGATAAGCTCCCATAGGTCTCAAATCTAATATATAAACACAACAATATTCAAACACAAATAGCAAATCTAGTAATAATGGTGAATATTTCACTCAGGATAAATTTCAAGTTTACAATAGCAGATTTGAGAATTAGGCATACAAAAAGAGCATATTATTTAGAATCATTACGATTCTCCATAGGTTTCTGATTATATCTGGAGGTGATTAAGCAGAGAAACTATATCAGTCTGTTTTCAATACCATTGGAAGCGAAATATACACACTAAATTTCGTCTGTTTTTTGATAGTCAACATACATTTTTCTTGAGTTTCTTAAAAAAACCTTTATGAGAGCAAAGTGTTTAATTTTGCTGAAGAAGGAAACAATTTATGAATGTATCAATTTACTTGCCCTATTTCAAGCGAGAGATTCTGTAACATAAAAAGCCATATTTTCAATCACTGCAAAATGTTACAATGCTCAGTAAGTCCAACATAATTATTATTTCTGTTCTTGAAAATGATATAAAAACATTACTTTTGTTTTTCCAAGAGCCCAGTTATCAAGACCAGCTTTTTCCAAAACGGCAGTGCAGGTGTCAGGGCTCACTGGGGGTTCTTCGTTCCACTTGTAGCAGAGGATGTGGTACCTTTGAGTGGGAGAAAGGGCTGGTTAGCATTTCACGATGGTTCAAAGTATCAGTTCCATGGTGAACACACGACAGGTCTGTGTGGGGGAGGGAAAAGACTCCCCAGACTTAACCCAGGGGATCCTTTACACATTCTCAGAACAACTCTGAAACAGACTGAAGGTTTCAGACTGACCCAAGTCCAGACCACCTGTTTGTGTAAATGTGAGCGATGTTTTCTCAGTTTAGTGATTGCTTTTCAGCACTTCACACTGAAATCCCCCACGAAAACTGTCACTCAAAACAAATTTAGCTGGGTATTTTTTAAAAAGCAACCTTTCCCTGTGCATAAAAGCAGAAGGACTACAGTGGCAGGAAGCAGAGGGAAAGATTTAATTGTTTTTTTCACCTTTTCCCAAAAATGTTGGAAGATCTTAAAACTGGATGGAGTTTAATTCTATGCAAACTTCCCACCACTGTTCACATGCCATATATATATATATATATATTTTTTAGTTACACTATGTCTCTTGCGAGAGTTTTTCTCTGTTGGTTTAATATATCAGTGACTGAGGGGAGGAAGTGAGTGAGAGGTCAACGCAGGAAGGAATGGAAATTGCTTTGAGGATGACCAGGTGAATTAAAGGAAGAAAAGTCAGTTCACACCAATCAACAATCTCAGGCAAAAGGGCAGATTTTAGAATTTCCAACACTCCTTTATTTTTCCTTAATTTCTTGATGCAAGATTAACCTGACAGTCCAGAGGAAACAAAGCTGCAAGTTCTGATAGGTTCTGCATTTCATAACAGAGGCCACGATGTGTCCAAGACTAAGTCAGCATGGAGAAATGAAGAGTACTGTACCCAGTCGGAAGAGCCGAGTCCGAATATTGACTAGTCATCTGTGTGAATGTGGATACATTGCAGCACCTTTTAAGAAGGAATTTTCTCTTCTAAAAATGAGCCTATAGTTAAACCTGTAAAAATAATATATTCCAGCTCTACCAAGTTTCATCCCATTAAATCTGCGGATGAACCAGTTAATGTTCAGCTTTTGGGAGAAAACGGGTCTAGAATGAAGTGATGATGGAGGCTTTTGCTGTCTGTGCACACGACCTCAGGGAGTGCCCATCGGCCTCACCCATTCCTCAGGCCTGCCCACTCCAGGACTAGACCCTAGACCTGCTTGTGCACACACTGTCACCCGAATGGCTACCCTGCCTTCTCAGCCTACCAGCCATTTCCTGGCCGCCTCACTTCCTTCTAGATCGAGCCAGGATCCCATGGTCCATCACAGGAGCACCTGTCACAAGCTCCCTCAGCTCTCTCACTCGGGTCCCTCTGAGGCACATGCTCTGCAAATGTGCAGACCTGGACCATCGAATCATCTGTTTCTCTGCTCTCATGTCTGGCTTTGGTGCACAGCCAGAGAAACTCACCATTCGTTCACAGCACGCTCCCCTATGAACATGCAGCTCGCTGATTCAGCTGGGCCCATGAGAACGCTGAGTGGTGTCCATGGCCACTCTCCTCACGCGACCTTCTCAACAGTATTTCATCTCCTGCCCTCAAGTCCAGCCTCTGTGTTTTTCTGAGGCTTGGATGCGGCAACTACTCTTTCTGTCTGGGGTGTCCTCCAGGCCTCCGTTCTTTCTCTCCTCCTCCCTCTTGCCTGGCGGGCTCCATCCTCAGGCCTGCTGCTTACAGGCCAGGGTTCTACAATGTTCCATTTCTTTCTAAGCTCCCTCCATCCGTGTCTTATATACATGCCTGGTTCTGACTACCCTAGCGGGTGATGCCTAAGTCTACCTCCTCAACCCTGTTTGCGTGAACTCCAAACACATTACCTCTGACTGCCTCCTCTCCGTCCTCACTTGTCTATCCCACAGACACTCCAAACTCAGTGAAACTCATCACCATTTCTTTTATCTCTGTGAGTGCTATCATCACTTTTTAAAGGGTCCTAAAGCTAAAACTCGGTGTGTCATGCTAGATTCTTTCCTATTGTTCATTCAGTGAATCCAACAAGCCTAAAAAGCTCTCTGGAATCCATTTCTTTTTCTCTGTTCTCACTGCCATCACCTTAAACCTGCTCCTCATGACTTCTGTACTTGCTTCCCACCTGGTTATGTCATCCTCATTCTCTCCTCCCTGCTGCCTAGCCAACTTGCACAGCTCTGTCTGGATTATCTTAATAAAATGAAAATCTGATTGTGTCTTTTCCTGATTTGAAGGTCTCTGAGAACTTCCCAAGTTCTCAGCTATGAAGGCAAAACCAAGTACTTTCAGAGGCTGGGCAGATGCCATAGTATGTGAGCTGGGAAGCAGTGGCAAAGTGGGAAAAGGAACGCTCACACCTGCTGAAAAGCACTTACAAGTCATTTAATGTCATTTAGAATCAGCTGCCACACAGGAGGACTAGCACCGGAGCTCCCTCCTCAGCTAGCATGGAAGCGGCCCTGCCTGTCTTTCCTGCCTAACCTTTTGCTATTTTCTGCTGACAACTTGAGCCCCAGTCATAAAGATTACTTAAAATTAGGCCAAAGAGCCATGCTTGCTCTTGCTTCCATGCCTTTAGTAGGTGGCAGAATTGGGATTCGAGCCTGGGTTTTCTGACTTCGAAGCATGTGTCATCACCTACTCCACGATACTACTGCCTTCAGTAAGTTCTGGTTGAATCAGAGCTCTGGTAGCCAGGTCATTGTGTACAGATGCCTACTGGGAAAACAGAGCTAACTTCAGTGGTTTCTGAGTATAGGGGTTCATCTGAAATAACTAGCAAAGCCAGTGTCTTATGCAAAGTAAGTTCATGGTGTGTATCTTCCCTGAAGATGATTTCTTTGTCACAAAACAGAAGAGTTTGTCTACAACAGAATGCTCAGAGTCTGATGAATTCTGTATCGAACAAGAACGGTCAGGCAAAGGCTAAGGCAGGCCAGAGGAGGGTGATTTAGTCCTATTTACACCTCCACAGGGCTTTTGCAAATTGTTCTGCCTTCCTAGCAGTCTATACCAACTTAGATGACAGCTTTCAAATTAATGACAGAGAAAAGGTTTAGGCTTTTATTTGCGGAACTTCCTGTATTCAGAACAGTTATTCACATGTTCTCTATATACTTGGTTTTGCCCCCTCCTCATTTATCACAGAGTAATTCATTATTCTATAATGGCTCAGGACTTGGAAATATACTTAAGAATTTATTCTCACTTATGACCTCCTAAATAAGTAACTTTCAACAACAATAGCCCTAGAATATAAGTTTAGTTCTCATATTGTAAAATTCCATATTGTAAAACCATAGATAATTTGGCAATGATAAGTTTTACCTGGCATTCAAGGCTCCCCCTTCATAACTTTAACCTTATCAGTTTTTCTCACCTTATTCCGTTTTATCTTCTGTCCCTTCCCTAATGCCCACTCTGTCAATCCAGACGAATCGGAGTCCCTCTAGTTCTTGGCACACCAACCCGTACACCTAGAAATCCCCTTCCTGTCTTTTTTCACAAACTGTACCCATCCCCGGATCCCAATCTGAAACTTCTTTCTTGATAATCTCTCTGATCAGCTCTCCTGGAGATAGTCTTTCTCTTTCCCGAACTCCTGCATGGGGTCTACCATTCCCTTTACCCTCGTGATTTATTACCTCATTACTGCTTAGTAACTTTCCACATCTATGGCTCTAATAACCTTAACTGGATTGTTAATTTTTTCTTTCTTTTTTTTTTTGTTTTTTTTTAATTGTCTTGATCCTCAAGAATTAATGTTATCTGCAATATTTTACTTTGCAGAATAAAACTTGCTTGTCAATCCTAAAAAAACAAAACAATCTACTGTACTCTAAAACTTGATGTTTTTTTAAAGTCTGTCTTAAACTACTATAAAGGATTTGCCAATGTGAAAGTCACCATATTTATGTAATTTTGCTCTCTGTCATGAAAATGTGGGTTGGGTTTTCTTCATTTCAAGGTACTCCAAATGAATACCTTTCTTTTCTTTCCTAGGTCTCTAAAGAAAAAAATTCAAAAACTACCATGAATTGCTGAAAATATGACAATTTTCAAAAAGAATTAGAATTCTCATTTCATTTCACAAGGGTCTTGTTTATCCCAAGTAAAAGAATGCCTGACTTAAGACAATGCTTTGTTTTTTTACAGGGGGAGGGTGTTAGAATCACAGTTTGTTGTGCAATCACAAGACCTAATGTTGTTCTTAATACTAGTTTATACACTCTAAAACAAGCCAGAGTGTTACGTACAGAGAGTGCTCCAAATGTTAGGTTTCACCTGGAAATTGTAATGGACTTCACCTCTGAAGGAAATTTAAGTTTAATGGCTGATAGAAATCACAAAATTGATAAATATAAGAAACATGGACATTGAAAATAGTAAATATATAAGATATTGAACCGCTTTATCACCACAAATGTATTACTTAATAATATATATTTAATATATAGCACAATCCATTTTATATCAATCCCAACTACTAAAAAAGGACTCCTTATACCTAATTGATTCCTTATGTCTTCCAGATCACCTTTAGTGATAATATCTCATTTGGTGCTTATAACAATTCTATCAGGTGGTTATGGTAGATTTATCAGATGAGGAAACTGAAGTTGCATATAGGCCAGGGTGTCTTGACCTGGGCACTGCTGACACCTGTGGCTGGATAATTGTTTGTTGGGGGTTTGTCCTGTGCTTCATGTAGCAGGACCTCTGGCCTTGACTAGATGCCAGCAGCCATCCTAACAGCTGAGACAACCTGATGTGTCTCCAGACACTAGCAAATGTCCTCTGGGGCACAATCTCCCCTCGCTGTGTGGGGCCCATGAACATACAGCTAGTGGCAGAGTGAGGACCAGGACCGACCCTCCAACTCGTAGCACAGAAGCTCAGACCTGTCAGTCATGCTGCCTGTGACATGTGCCTTGCAGTACCACTTAGGATCGCCTGGAACATGACCACAGAAACTTCCAGCCCTTACTGTCTCCTTCAATACATGAGCATTTGCATGAACTAAATGCCTCCCTCTTAGAACACTGAAGTAATTCTATTTCCTATTTTGTTTTCTATAATTCTTCTGAAGAAGTTTTATATAAATTATACATGGAAACTTAAAAAGAAATCCACATACCGCTTGATAAAGTTAGCAAAAAGTATCCGGTGTGAGTATCCCAACCTTCGAATTCTTGCCGTCCCCAGAATCCCCGTGTAGCGAAGCTGCTGCATGACTTTGTCTTTGTCGTATTTTCTCGCCTGACGTTCATTGTTTGGTTTGATGCAACGGACAAAATGAGGCTGGCCCACCGCCATTTTAGATAACAAATCCATGAGCGAATACTATAAATGCAACAAAAATAAATTTCCCAGTGTATCATACAAAAGCCCATGAGCTTGCAGGTCTATTTAGAGAAAAAAACCCTGAAAACTGAATGTTACACAGGCTCACACTAATTCACTGTAAATGGAGAGAAATATGTATCAATGAATATTTTATTTATAGTAAATTTTAAAAATACAGATTTGCTCATTAAACTGTAGAGACAATAACTAGGAACTTAGCTACTGATAGGTAGTTTGTAAATTCTTAAGGGAACTTTAACAGATAAAACTATTTTTCCTATAGTTTGTAAATAATAATATTCTCTCAGAGAAACCTGCTGTTTTACAATATTTAAGCAGACAATCTGGTTTCCTGCTTATACTACTAATTTCCTTGTCCATCTCTTTCTTTATAGAAAGTGAGATAATTAATCTAGCTTAAAATAAGGACCAAGAAATTAATTCAGTTTAATATATGACATATTAGTTATAAAAATAAGCAAATCCATTCAAGTACTGTAAATCTGCTCTAGTTTGATAATTTACTTATTTATTTTGGAATTAAAAAAAAACAATTCTGCAGCAATACCTTACAAAGACAGCAGCCAATTGTTGGACAACTAAGTATATATCATCTTAGGGTGATCATGGCTCAACTGCAAGTGGAATCCAGCAAACGAGTAGGTCAAAGACCAGGATGACTATTGGCAAGGTAATGACTGTAGGAGCACAGACAGCTGTTGATGGCTGGGTCTATTTCAGTGTTGGAAATACAAAAGCCTATGGTTACAAAGCCAGTGAAGACCAAACACTGGAACTGGACAACTGATAAAACATTGGATTCGCATTGTTTCCTCTTGGGCATGAGACTCAGATGCGATCCTCTTCAGACAGGTCTGCCTCTTTGGAGCCCTTTCTCATTACACTGATCTGAGTCACCATCCCTTTGGACACACAAACATCTGCCAGGCACTGCAGATGCAAAGGTGATAAATACATGTCTGTTGGCCTTCTGAGCGAGAGCTTACTGAAATTCAGGCATTGCTTTTTCTTAGGGACCAAGGCAGAGGGTAACACTACGTTCATTCTTCTCTGCAGAGTGAAAAATAACTTTTCAAATACATTACACACTATATGGAATCATCTTCGATTGCTTTTCACTTCAGCCTGAGGAGTAAAATGATTTTATGAACTAATGGTTTAAACATGCTCACAGTGTTTGATGTCAGCAACAGTAGGATAATCGTCTTGGCTAACTCACTTATAAAAAGAAAATGATCTGGCTGTAAGTGCCCATAGTAAGTCAGCTGTGCTGCGGTCCTGATGTGAAGAGAATGCGCCTGCAGGAAACTCAAGATATTAAGCACATGAAATTAAGCGTATAAATGTACTCGGTGCCACATAAAGGTGAATAAGCACACACTGTCTGCTATGAGCTTAGGACTTGAAAAATATTAATAAAACTACCTAGCTTTTTAAAGAATTATTTCATGATTCTTTTAGGGGACTGGATTTATTCACTGACACTGTAAATTTAACCCAATTTCCTCTCCTTCCCCCACGTTAACTGATAATATTAATAATTTCCAAGTTTTAGGTGGTATTTTCTTCATTTTCATTGGCTGGTTAATATGATTTTATCAGAAGAGATAAACACCCTGGAACCAATCAGGAGGGTGGGGTTATCTAGAAGAATCCAGGGCAAGAGAGAGCACGAACTTCTTTCCTTTCCTTTTTCCCATATTATCCAAGGAAGAAAGATCCCCTTGCACCTAAGCTAAGGAGCAGTGACTTGCTTCCTGGGCATGTTACTGTGCTTCCCTGGTGTCCTTTCTCTGTGGCCTGCTTTTTGTTTGAGGTTTTCAGCTCATCTATGTGCAGGGAGATATTCCTGTCTGCCCATCCTGAGGTCACTGAGGAGCAAGAAGGAGAATTGGTAGCTATCAAAGCATTGGGTTAAAAATCCTTTTAGATTTTATTCCTGTGGAAATGCATTTGGTTCTATGAACAAATTTTAATCAAGGTGTGGACCTCCACTCAGACTGACCAGGAATGTAACACCTTTACAGGTACACAAGTAAAGCAACCGTAGCTCTTGGACAGTGCACTCGACTATACCCTGTACCTAATGAATACTGAATGGAACACAATAAACATTCTCTTTTGCTAACAGCACTCTGATATTTATTACTAGCTTTGATCTATAACTCTCATTTAGAATAAAAAAACACCCTTAAGCACAACACATCAAAATTTGGTATCTTACTCTAAAATATGATGCAACCGTTTGTGTTTTCATGTTGGTTGTCTCTCTGGCATGACGTGTGGCTTCTCCAATTTCACCCTAAGACCAGAAAAGGCAGTGATGATTTGGTACCTGGTACTATAGGGGGTGAGGGGAATTTTTCTCCAGGTTATCAGAATCTATGCATTCACATACATAAAGTAACAAAATGTCATTGGTATTTTGACTTTACGGTAAGTGTTTTGTCAGTCTCATTGGAATTTTAATTGGTCTTGTGTAGAATGAGAGTATCTCTGGTCTTAGCTAATATATTTTTAGTTGGACGTAGTGTAATATAGAAACTAGCTATAAAAGAAGAGTTAGAAATATATTAGATATGCAAGATTATTTTAGTGACTAGCAGTATGTGAACATAACATAAATATGTGTTTAAGCATAAAAGATCAAAGGGAAAAAAACTATAGAAAATTGTAAAGGTTCAAGTCTTAGACACACTGCCATGAAAAATACATTTTCTTACCTTTGTCAGGTTGATTGATTTTTCTGAAGTCCTCATCTGATAGTTTACTTTATTTTGAGTTTTAGAATGTGGCAGATTACCTATGGGAATGTAGGTAAAATTAGAATTCTTAACAGCTAGAAGATTTTCCTCACTTACTTAAATATTAAAATAAGCACTGTTAATCCCACAATATTCATAGTCACTTACTTGATTAACTGTTAAGAAAATTAGGGGTAAAATAATACGGGAAAATTTATTACAAATTTTAAATTCAGAAAAAACTCCAGCTTGCCAAATAGAAAAAGTAGCGGTAAGTGTTGAATTTCCTTTTAGATGTTACAGGATATGCTGTGATTGTGATAAAGGGAGCAATTTGCTTTTTTTTCCCTGAGATTTTCTTTAATGCAAAGGTAAGCTTTATAATGGGCCTTAAAAATCATAAAGATCATTAATTCAAGTGAAGTGGTTATAAGCAAATCAAGTATGGTTGAGAGCAATGGATATTTTCAAGCTAACATTCAGAAATGTGTTGTGCTTGGTGCTAGGGCTACTTTAGTGTACATAACCCAAGGCCATAACAAAATGACAGCGTAGGGAAAAAATTATGGCCGTGGAAGCCAGGAAGACCTGGGCTTGAAAACCAGTGATAGTATTTAAATTGTATTGCTCATGGATAATTTATTTACTTAGTCTCTGGGTTGCAGTTTGAATCTATAAAACGGGGACAATGATGCCTGCCTCACAGAATTTTGATGATATGCAACAGTCTGTCTGGCACATGGTAGGCCCTGAAAATGTTAGTTCATCTTCATTCCTCTCCCATCCCCCACCAAGCACAACAAACCAACCGACCCACAGTCCAGGGGTTTATCATCCTATCCTAAAGGTAATGTTCAAACTAGCTCCAGAATTCATTATCACTTCAGAAAGATTTCTTCTCACCACTCATTCTTTAGGGGACAGGTGGAGGCTCTGTGTTTTGTCAAATCCTTCACATTCTTTGTGGTTGCAAAAGGCCGGCTCTGAGGCGATGGTGCAGGACTGAGCCCTGCCTGGGATGCGGCTGGCAGTGCCTCTGCCCTGCTCTCTTCCACCTTCCCTCATTGCTCAGGAGGTGGATGTGTGCAGTGCTTTCATGCTGGGCTGTACACTGTAGTGTTCACTCTTCGAATGTGACACTCACCGAATATACCAGGTGATCTTCAGAGGGGCGGCTTCAGGAACTACTTATTCTCCTTTTTTTAGGTTTACCAGGGAAAGTGTTAGAAAAAATTTACCGCAGACTTGGAGCATCTTGGCAGCATGATGACTATACAAATTGCTATTAGTGCATTAATTAGGATAGACCCATTACTTAATAGTACCACTACTTAATATTAGCCAAGCACTAAAATTTTAAGTTTGTCTGAAAATGGAACAACTAGAGTAAATTTAGTAAAGGAGTAATAATTTCATTTTAACAAATATTATACACAAGACATCAAATTATTTAACAGCAAAATAAGTGAAAGTCTTGAAAGTTAATTTGGATATCAGCAGGGACTGAAAGCAGCATAGATCTTAATTGCAGAAAATATATCCATTTATAGTTGACATGATGAAGAAACTTGTAATAAACCAAACCAAAGATGTTTGTCCATTGCAAGGAATTGCAGTGCATTTTCCCCTAATAATGGCTGGAATATATTTCATATTTGAACTCGCACATGTGAAGGACCATGGTTATTTTAGAATCCTGGAGGCAGCATAATACAGAATTGAAGAACCTGAACTTTCAAGCTGACTTCTAAGACTTCCCAGTGAGGTAACTTTGGGAAAGCTTCTCTGCATTTCCAAGGCTCTATGTCTCATCTGCAAAAGTAGTCCCTCCTCAGAGGGTTGTTATCAGGGGTAAAGGAAAGTACTCAACACAATGCCTAGCATGTTGCAATTTATAACAAATGTATCTATTGCTATCATTATTATGTTTTCATGTCTAGGTGAATATAAAACAAAAACGCCTTTGATAGCTTTGAGGATCTGAGTTACTGAAACATTTTGGACTGTGAAGTTCTTCTTTTCTTCCCAGCCAAATCGCACTGTTATGCTGATAGCCGGAAGATGCAACACAGTATTGAGATCCTGGTTGCGTATGTTTTATAGGGTGTGGATTAAGTGAATGTTCGTATGGCCAGGATTCTCACCTGGTCCTGGTTGGCTAGCTCACTAAACACGTGTGGGCAATACGTTGTTATTGACTCTATATAAAGAGCTCTGCCCAGTGCTCTGGGCAACACTGGGCATGGCTGCAAGGCTTCAGGAGAGCAGAGACAAGACGAGTGGTGGCAGCACTGAGGACAGACTGAGATGGCTGCAGGGGCAGAGAGGCCCAGAGGCAGAGACCAGCTTGCTGCATGCAGACTCGCTCTGAGTGGATGGGATTCTAGTGACTGACCTGCCACCATGGGAATAAGGCTGGATATAAATCCTTTCACCCCAAGAACGTTCCCTTATCATTCTTTGGTCTCATTGAATCCATAGTGAACTTGCCCGGGGCTGAAACCCATTGGCAAACACAGGCATACCTGATAAATACTTAGCAAACTAAGAATAGAAAGTAACTTTCTCCTCCTGATAAAGGACATCTGCAAAAAACCTACAGCTAATATACTTAATGGAGAAAAACTGAATGCTCTCCCCTCAAGATCAGGAATAAGGTAAGAATGTTCACTCTGGACATGTGTATTCAACACTGCACTGGTGAGTCTAGCTGGCACGACCAGGCAAGGCGAAGGAATAGAAATAAACAGAATGGAAAAGAAAGGGCAAACTATTCACAGCTGACATGATCATCTATGTAGAAAATCCTATGGAATTAACAAAAAAAGCGACTCTAATAGGTGAGCTTAGCAAATTGCAGTGCAAATATGACCAATACACAAAAATCAATTGGATTTCTATATACTAGGAACATACAGAATTTGAAAAATTACCATTTAATAGCTAAAAATGTGATATACTAGCAGATAACTTGACAAGAGATGTGCAAGAATTGTACACTGAAAACTATAAACATGGCTGAGAGAAATTAAGGATTAGAAGACTCAACATTGTGAAGATATCAATTCTTTCAAAATTAATCTAAGTTTCACTGTATTTTTCATAGAAATTGACCAGCCCATTTTTAAATTTATAAAGCAAAGGAATCATAATTGCCTGGACAATTCTCAAAGAGGAGGACAATGCTGGGTAACTTATATTACCTGATTTCAACATTTTTTATACAGCTATAGTAACCAAGAAGTGTGGAATTGGCATCAGGATAGATAAGCATCAGTGACACAAAATAGAGAGCCTAGAAATAGATTTATACACATGTAGTCAATTCATTTTTAACATGGGCACCCAAGCAATTCAGTCGAGGAAAGAACAATCTTTTCAACAAATGGTGCTAGAACAATTGGATAGGGATAGGGAGGTGGGGAGGGAAGGGTCACAAAGAGCACGAGGAAACATCAGGTGACATGATGAATACGTTCACTGTTGACTGTGGTGACAGTTTTCTAGCTTATACATGTGAAACACTCATCAAATTTTAGTGTCTTAATATTTGTTTACTGTATATTAATTAGTTATACCTCAAAAAAAAAAACTACAAAAAGAAATCCAGAGAACAATTTTAAACTCCAATAAAGAAAAACAACCCAAACTACATTTTTTCTATTTAAAGGCAAGTACAAGGATGTAATATGGGTGGGCGGGACAAAGTCACATGAGTTTCTAATCAATGAAGCGGAGCTCACTGACCCTCAAAGAACCTCAAGGAGCCATTCAAAAGCCGCCCACTCTGAAACAGCAGGCAGCTCTGAACTCTCTGGAGGTGAGTGTGTTCTCCTGAGCAGCTAGGATACCACCATATTGTCTGGTGACTGCTCCACACACTTTTTTAAATGAAAACCTAGCTTCTTTATATTCATTTTTATATTTTCTCCAGAGGATTCTGGCAGAGGATACTTATAAATGCATATTTCATAAGCTGCAAAAAAAGAAAACAACATGAAAAACTGAAGATTATACTACAAAACCACAGGCAGAAACCACTTGATGTGGCCTGAGGAACCTTAATTTAAGGAAATTGCCTTAACTTACCTGTTTTTGTCAGACGGTGGCTGACCAGTTGCTGAATTATGCTGTTTTCTGATGACCTCAAAAGTAGCACAACATCAGTTGGAAGAGTGTCTCTATTTTTAGCTAGGAACCCACTTGCATTATAGAGGACCTATTGAAAAAGTGTGCTAGCATCATTGTTATAATCAATGTTCTCATCATCGATAGGTATTTAACAGCTCACTCTGTGCTGCGCAACAGGTATACAGATCTACAAAGGTAGTCCCTTACAACTTGGTTGGAAAAGCAAACCTCTCCAGGTTTACAGTGTATCTTGTCAGAAAAATTTGTCCCACGGATTTTCTCTGGGTTGAAATGATACTAGAGGCTTGATTCCTGTTACAAATGATGTTGGAAGTCTAGTGTGTTTCCCTTCCCCCTCTGGAGGGCTGTGAGGGCACAAAGGCAGCACCCCGAGCTACCACGCCATTCTCATTTGTGTGGCACATGGTTCACTGGCGGGGAATTAGCCACTACAGATTTTTCTCAGTAGTAGCGTGGTCTAAGTATACTGTGGGTATTTACTCTTTAGGCACTTCTAAATTTAAGATTTTCTAAAGATCAGTGTAATGAAAAGATTTCTGTAGGATATGATCCAATACAATTGTATGAACTGAATTGTATCCCTCCAAAATTAATAGGTTGAATCTCTAACCCAAAATGTGACTGTTTGGAGATTGGATCTTTAAGGAGATAATTAAGGTTCAATGCAGTCATAAGTGTGGGGTCTTAAACCCAGAGGATGGTGTCCTTAAAAGAAGAAGAGGATACACTAGAGATCTCTTTATCCCCACCCCTCATGTACACAGACAGAGAAGAGGCCATACGGGGATGCTTTGAGAAGGCAGCCCGCTGCAAGCCGGGAAAAGAGCTCTTAGTACACACCAACCCTGCTGGCACCTTGATCTTGGACCTTTAGTCTCTTTGTTGTTTAAGCCACCCAGCCTGTGGTATTGTGTTATGGCAGTCCAAGCGGACTGACTCAGTTGTTAAAAACAGCTGGATTCACTGATCTGAGGCAATTCTTAGCAGATGTTTTAAAGGAGGTTTATCTGGAAAATCATATGCTGAAAATCATGAGAGGCTATAACTATAACATTTAAGGTACTTTCTTAGGGATGAACGTCTGTGGAATATTGAAGTCTGTGGAATACAGAAGTTCTAGTAGAGTAGAATGCTTAGGGGTTTGTGTTCTTTTCCTTTATGTAATTCTCTTGATTTCTTAGACCTCCAATATTTAAAACAGCATTGAGAGGGGATGACCTGTTCTCTTCTGCAGGAGGGCCAGAAAGTATCCTTAGGTGTAGGACGACATATCTGAGGTTGCTCTGGGGCGGGCGGGGTGGGGCGGGTGACTACTAATGCACAGACATTTCTTCCTCTGACTGCTTAACTGTCCACCAGGCAATCCCACCTCTCTGGGTTAGCTCAGGGCTCTGATGACACCTCCAGCCTGGCACCTTCTCTTGTTGGGAGGGAGGAGAGACAAAGGCTGTAGTGGACAGAGAAGCACCGGAAGTCTGGAAAAGGCCGTTTATGTAAAGGGTCCCAGCTATCATTAAAAGAAGGAAAAAATTGATACCCATTGCCAACCAGTCTCACGTGAAGCCAGGTCTTAGGTTCAGAAAGATGGTCTCTCTGAGGCTGTGCCTTTCTTTTCTTTCTTGTTTTCCCTTAGTTTCTTAATACACATTCCTCTAGAAAAACTATAACCTGTTTGTTGAACTAAGAAAAGGATTTAGTTGGAGAGCAGAGTTAGGGCCAGATAGGGTCAGAAACAACGTGATTCTCTTTTTATAGCCACCTATAAATATTTTGGAGCCTAATTTCATGTCTGCCCATATTGTTGAAAAGACCAAAGAGAAACTCAGTCATAATTCTTCAAAATTCTTACCTTTCCTGCATAATGGTGAATTCCAAAACTAAGTTCCAGTCTTTTGGGCCTCCAGAAGTACTGTGATTTCAGGTTACCTTCAAATTTTTCTATAGAAAAAAATTGAACCCCAATATCAAGCATGTAGGAGATTCTCAAAAAATGTTGATTGACAGAATCAACTCTTTCACCATAAAATGGATGATGTATGGTGAAAACAGAAACCTTACATAATGAACATATGCATATTTGGAATACAGTTATAAGTGGTAAGGCAAAACTCAAGATCATAATTTTGCCATTCCATTATGATTTAGAGCAGCAGTTCTCAAACTCAGCAAGCATAAGAATCTTCTGGAAGGCAATTTAAGCAGATTTCAGGGTCTCCCCCACCCAGAGTTTCTGACTCAGAAGGTCTAGACTGGGATCCAAGAAGTCATATTTCTAGGAGGTTCTCAGGTGATGCTGATGTTCCTGGTCTGGGGACCACATTTTGAGAGCCACTGGTACACAGGAAGGAAACCGTGACATTGACCAATCAAAGCGGTTTGTGAGACACAGTTTGACATGAAGCCATTCGCCTAGAAACTTGGTGTTTTGGCTCTCCTTTCTATATAGGAGCTATACGCTATTATTGATTACCTAGGAAACACAATGGGGTCATAAAGGCAGTTACATTTCTGTAACAGCTTTACTACCTTCAGAGAGTTTTTACTCCGTGTCCAAGAAGGAACATTTTAACAGCAAAAATCAAGTGACTGCTATAGGATGATTTCCCCCACAACCTTGGGGTTATTTTCTTTCAGTTAGTACTGTCCAATTAGAGGAGTAACTAAGCCAGTCAATGAGTTAGAAAGAAGCAACATTACAGACTTTATGGTAAGAAACAGACTCTGTATATTACCAAAAGTAAATGAGAGAAAATGTGAATCTAAATTTTCTGTAAGTATTCATTATACATAATCAGTATCTCCTGCCATCAGGGAATATGATGTTTCTACATTAAAAAAAAATGATTTTTCAGCTACCTGAAAAATCTTTTTTTTTTTTAAGGAGTAGGGTATTTTTTATTTTAACCATTTTAGATGATACTATTTTAAATACAGTATACATATCTGTGCCTTCTCAAACACAAAAAATGGATGTTTAATCTTTCTTTGATAACTCAGAAGTATTACTGTGGACATTGATTAATGTACCATAACTAGGGATTATTAAGGTATTTGAGGCTATTTAGAGAAATGGCTAGAACATCACAAATGAACTTATTTCCTTCCCATTAGCTTATCTCTTCAAATTCTAGAGCTGTCCTTTTGGCCTGCCCTCCAGTTTTTAATTTTGGGCTGGATAATTTCCAACATCATTCTAACATAGGCTGTTATGGTTGGGTTCTACCATAATATCCAATATCCAAATATCCAAGCCCAATATCCAAACTTGTTTAATTTATCCTAAATGTTTCATCTTATTATAAATATTCATTGGTCCAAATATTAGATAGACCCAAAGCCTCTTCTTTAAAGTTAGATATGGAGGTTTTGTGACAGATATTTTTTCCCAGATAATTAAAAAACAACTTTTTTGATCATTATGAATTACATACATAACTGTATCAGAAACCTGTGCAGACAACATTGTATTTAAAACTCACCTACAAGAGTCTGGTCGGTGGCCTTGGGAAATCTACTTTCTTCATCGAGTAGGGATAGTAAACCCAGTGGCTTCTGCAGAAACATATCTAGGAGGGGCCGGTTATCTTCAAATTCAATGACTCTAGCATCAACATCTTCATTTATGTATTCATTCTATAACAGGACATGATACATACAGAAAATTTTACATAAAATTTTGTGGATAATTTGTAGCTTGACAGTAATTACCTAAAATTCTACCTCACACATATTATAAGAAATTGTTACCTATGACTTTGCCTTTAAGCTAAGGATATCATTTTATTTCTCTTTTCCCAAAACTGCTAGCTCATTAAAATCATCACGGATTATACTAAGGGCAGTACAAAAAAGTTTCTAGTCTCTATACTAGAACTACAGACATCTTAAGATTTCAAAATCCAAGAGAATATGTTGGGAGTGAGCAGTAATGAAATTTCCATAATTTATATAATACTCATTTGGTATATTGTAAGGTTACCCTTCCCCCAATTTAAGTCCTTTATCTAGTTTCAGAAATGGATCTCTCAAGAACATTTACATAACTTCTCAGTAACCCTGCACTTTTTCATCTACTAAATGGAGGTAACAATCTCCTTTTAACAAAGTCAAAACACTTGGTATAATAATAATCATTTGCTGTTGAGTATAAGATGCATACAATTTAAAAAATGAACAATTAATGTTAGATTGTGGTGCCAGCACAACATAGGTGCTGACGACCCATTTTACAAAGGGGACACTAAATTGTGCTGCAGCTTTGTTCCCACGACTCTGCCGTCCTACTGCGCCCCTGCCCCAGCGCGGCGGTCTGTAAAGAAGAGGGCATACATGACCTCTGAACTATGACGTATGGTGATGCTTATGTAGGGTACTGGCCCGTTCTCAGTGATAAGGCCCAGTTACTGGGGGAAGTATATCAAATACCCACTGACTCAGGCAGAATGTCTTGCACCATTCACAAATAAAAATTACAGTCTATGTCCATTATTACTTTAATATATTCTTTAATTCATTAATGTTCATTAAACATCTTATAATAAGGCACTGTGATGGGTGATAAAGATGTTTGAAACAAACTCCTTGTCCTCAGTGGATTTAAACTAGAACTTGAGTGATGAGTTTAATAAATGAATATTCAAAATGCCAGGTAACATATGACAGATAAACGCTATGTACAATGTACTTCAAGGAGTTCACAGACAGAGGTTTTACTCCTGGCAACTTCATGGAGGAATTTAGCCAATGGCAGGCCAGGCACTGGATAAGCCAAAACATAATCATTACTTCTGGAGCCTTATGAAATTGAAGTTTCATTTCAAGAATGTCACCAGGAAAAATAAATGTGTATTTTTTAATAAAACAGGATCTAATATGTAAAAATGAGACAAAAGCATTGATCTCAAAGGGAGATCACCTGAAAGACATTTAGTTTATCCAGTGGAAAACAACGTTTTGAAGCTTTAGAGCCTTTTCACTTGAAGGTAACCTTGGAAGAAGTTCACAGATCTAGAATCACTTGGCTTTTGGACACGTTATGCTGGCAGCGTATTAGAGCTTAAGTGACAGCGGCAAAGCGCAAAAGGGCTTTTGTATGTTTTATATAGAAAGCACGAGGTTACAGTCTAAATCAATGCATTTGTCATTTCTATTTGTCTCTGTCAAAATCCACTGAATGCTTTTATGGCAGGTCAAACATAACAGAAATGAGTAACTTGGGAAAGAATGGGTTCCCCTCTAAGACACTTGTTAGCATTAGAGATTCCAGGCAAACCAATGGAGAAAAAAATGCATTACTCAGGATTTATAAACCACTTTCAGTAAAATGATCATGCCTAAAAGAAAATATTATGTATTTTTATAGCAGTTATGCTCTCAAAATGCTTCACTGTTTTTTAAGCAGATGTGGAGAAACGAAGCCCACATATCTCTTCTGACTCCTCTGCTCTGCCCTGTACATTTAACAATACATCTAAATGCAGATGAGTAGAGTTGTTAACTGTAGTGTCTTCCTACTGGGTTTCAGTCCCGGGCAAGTTCACTCTTGATTCGGTAGGACGAAAAATTGACAATGGAACATTCTTGGGGTGAGAGGGTTTAGACCCAACTTTACTACCACGGTGGCAGGTCAAGGGCTAGAAACTTATCCGCCTCAGAGCAAGTCTGCCTGCAGCAAGCGGGTCTCTGCCTCAGAGCCTCCCTGCCCCGCCAGCCATCTGTTTCTCTCCTCGGCGCTGCCACCACTCCAGTCTCTTAACTCCTGCAGCCCTGCAGCTGCCCAGGGCACTGGGCGGAGCTCCTTATATAGAGTCAATAATAACGTATTGCCCACGTGTGTAGTGGGCAAGCCAACCAGGGCCAGGCGAAAATCCGGGCCACGGGAACTTTCATTTTCTGTACATGTAGTGAAGATGAACTGTTTGGCAGTTCCAATGGTCTAATTCCGTTTTGAAGAAGGTAGATGAATAATCATTGTAAGTATATATCATTTAAAAATGTTAGGAAACCTCATGCCTGAGTTAAGTTCTCCTTTTTCTTCATTGGCTCGAGTGTGGGTTTTAAAGGGCACAGAGGCAAGAAAGCTGATGGGTGGCACCTCTCCCCAGCAAGGGCTTAGACAAGCTTAAATTTTTAGGGCCAAAGTTCACCCCATGAGAGATTTGAGATTACTGAATTGAGTCCTAAGACTCACACAGCAGAGTGAAAAGGGGCCACCACAGGCTGAGAGAGGCTGCAAGCGTTCACCTGGCTTGTAAGGCAGGTGAAAATATAAGTGTTGATCTCTCAGCATATGTTTAACACCATAAAGGCTCGAGACGTCATTCAGTTCTTTCCTCCTCAGAGACACCTTCCCCCATCTCCCAGACAGGAATTCCAGCAGTTTTACTTGTTTATTATCCTCTATTTCTCAGGAGAATGGAAACTCCATGAGGACAGGAACTTCTATTCACCTCTGTATTACTCCTCTCTGAATCTAGGAAGACTTGAGAATGTTAAATAAATGATTGCATGGTATGGAATGAATTGTGTCCTCAAAATTGACTGTTGAAGCCCTGGTCTCCAATGTGACTGCATCTGGAGATAGGACCTTTAAGGAGGCAATTAAAGTTAAATCAAGTCATAAGGGCAAAGCCCTAATCCCATAGAATTTAGAAGAAGAGGAAGAACACCAGAGAGGCTCCTGCCCAGAGAAAAGTCCACGTGAGGACACAGCAAGAAGGCTGCCATCTGCAAGTCCAGGAAGCAGGCTTCAAGAGAAACCAAGTCTGTCCATACTTTGATCTTAGACTTCCAGCTTCCAGAACTGTGAGAAAATAAAATTGTTTTTTAAGCCACCCAGTCTGTGATATTTTATAGTAGCCCTAACAACCTTTCTGGGTTCCTTTTGTAAAAGTCATTTTGAAAAGCAGTTTTCCAGACAGATGGTGACTAGGGTGAAAATAATAAGTCATGTCGACGTGTGTTTATAATCCTGAATATCTGATTATAAATGTAATACATGCTCACATAAAGTTAAAATACAGAAAAACGGTTAAGACCTTAAAATTCGCTTACAAATTCATCTCCCATAGATAACGCCTTAACATTTAGCGGACTCTTTACAGTCTTTTTCTATGCATAATATTTTTAATGACAAAAATCATCCTACTTATTTTATTTCCTTTGACAAAAGAAAAATAATATTATAATGTAAGCACATACCCATGTAATTAATATATTTTCATAAACATTATTTTAATTGTTACATGATATTACAACCTGTAGTTTTCTCTTCCTTTCTCTTATTTTGGGATGTGTTAGATTACTTCTTTATCTATTTTAAACAGTGCTCTGATGCACATCTTTGTGCACCAAGCTTTTCTGTATTTTGGTGGTTTTATCTTTAGGACAGATTAGCTGATCAACTTGCATAAATATTTTACAGGCTCCTGTTGTGCATCTTTAGATTTAAAAAAAAATCTTGCAGCAATGTGCTCTCTAATCAGCACTCCTAACTTGCTGTATCCTCACTAGCAAGGAATATTCTCATCAAGCACTTTTTCCGTTATTTTTGATAGGTGAAAATGATAGCCTAGGACTTCCGGGAAGATGGCGGTGTGAGCAGGGCGGCAGAAATCTCCTCCCAAAACTATATAAATCTATGAAAATACAGCAAATACAACTATTCCTAAAAGAGAGACCAGAGCACACAGGAAAGTGCACAGCGTGCAGCCACACCTGGGAGGACTCGGCACCCCGCGAGGCGGGTAAGATACGGAGCCGCGACCTGGCGGCACCCGAGCACTCACACAGCCCAGTGTGCCGGCGGGAGGAGAGGTTTCGGAGCCGGGAGGGAGTGGAAGAGCAGGTCCGTGAAATAATCAGCCCTGGTGGTCTGCGCCGGGAGCGCTGGGAGCACTGACACACATTGCGCGGTGCATCGGACATTGGAGAGGCAGAAGGTGCTGGTTTTGAGCCAGGAACGCGCCAGGACCATGCAGCCAGCACCCCGGGACAAGAGAAAAGCACGCGCCATTTGTAGCAGTCTCGGAGAGGCGGGTACACCATCGCCCCGGCGGGCTCAGCCCTGCAGGCTTGAAGTCCCGGGGAACTTCGGTTCTCTTTGCTGGTGATGGAGAGAGGGAGCAGACATGCTGGAACTTTATCCAGAAAACAATAGCCTCCCATTTGTTCCCACCCCAGCCACAGACCTACAAAAAAAGCAGCACAGCCGCGCCTGCAGATTAGTGGAGCAACAGCGACACCTACAGCATGCGTAGAGAATCCACTCGAGTCTTAAAGAGCCCAGCTGACATACGTGGCACCTACCAGCGACCACTCCTATCAACATGACAAGACAGAAGAACATGATACAGACAAAAATCACCAAGACCGAGAAAACCTCTGAGAAGGAACCTGAAGGGATGGAAATGCAGAATCTTCCTGAAAAAGAATTCAGAATAAAAGTCATAACCATGTTGATGGATCTACAGAGAAATATGCAAGAGCTAAGGGAGGAAGTAAGGGAAGTCAGGAAGGATAATGCAGAAATGAGACAAGCCATCGATGGGCTCAGCAGCAGATTGGATGAGATGCAAGAGACTGTTAATGCAATAGAAACTAGAGAACAGGAATACAGAGCAGCTGAGGCAGAGAGAGATAAAAGGATCTCTAGGAATGAAAGAATATTAAGAGAACTGTGTGACCAATCCAAAAGGAACAATATTCGCATTATAGGAGTACCAGAGGAAGAAGAGAGAGAAAAAGGGATAGAAAGCGTCTTTGAAGAAATAATTGCTGAAAACTTCCCCATTCTGGGGAAGGAAATAGTCTCGCAGTCCATGGAAGCCCACAGATCTCCTAACACGAGGGACCCCAGGAAGACAACACCAAGACACATGATAATTAAAACTGCAAAGATCAAAGATAAGGACAGAGTATTAAAGGCAGCTAGAGAAAGAAAAAAGATCACCTTCAAAGGAAAACCCATCAGACTAACATCAGACTTCTCAACAGAAACCTTACAGGCCAGAAGAGAATAGCATGATATATGTAACACAATGAAACAGAAGAATATTGTATCCAGCACGATTATCATTTAAATATGATGGAGGGATTAAACAATTTCCAGACAAGCAAAAGCTGAGAGAATTTGCCTCCCATAAACCACCTGTATAGGACATCTTAAAGGAACTGCTCTAGAGGGAAGCACTCCTAAGGCTAAAAAGCTGTCACCAGAGAAAATAAAATCATAGCAAAGAAAGCAGACCATCCAAACACTAACTAAACGCAAAGAATAAAACACCTAGTATATAAAGAATGGAGGAGGAAGAATAAGAAGGGAGAGAAATAAAGAAACATCAGACTGTGTTTACAATAACTTACCAAGAAAGTTAAGTTAGATTGTTAGATAGTTAAGAAACAACCCTTCAACCTTTGGGAACCACGAATCTAAAGCCAGCAATGGCAATAAGTACATATCTTTCAATAATCACCCTAAATGTAAATGGACTGAATGCACCAATCAAAAGACACAGAGTAACAGAAAGGATAAAAAAGCAAGACCCATCCATATGCTGCCTACAAGAACCTCACCTTAAACGCAAAGATATCCCCAGATTAAAAGTGAAGGGATGGAAAAAGATATTTCATGCAAACAATAAGGAGAAAAAAACAGGTGTTGCAGTACTTGTATCAGACAAAATAGACTTCCAAACGAAGAAAGTAGCAAGAGATAAAGAACGACATTACATAATGATAAAGGGGTCAGTCCAACAAGAGGATATAACCATTATAAATATCTATGCACCCAACACAGGAGTGCCGGCATATGTGAAACAAATACTAACAGAATTAAAGGAGGAAATAGACAGCAATGCATTCATCTTAGGTGACTTCAACACACCACTCACTCCAAAGGACAGATCAACCAGACAGAAAATAAGTAAAGACACAGAGGCACTGAACAACACACTAGAACAGATGGACCTAACAGACATCTACAGAACTCTACACCCAAAAGCAACAGGATACACATTCTTCTCAAGGGCACATGGAACATTTTCCAGAATAGACCACATACTAGGCCACAAAAAGAACCTCAGTAAAATCGAAAATATTGAAATTGTACCAACCAACTTCTCAGATCATAAAGGTATTAAACTAGAATTAAACTTTAGAAAGAAAACAAAAAGGCTCACAAATACATGGAGACTTAACAACATTCTCCTAGTTAATCAAGGGTTAACGACCAAATCAAAACAGAAATCAAAGAGTATGTGGAGACAAATGACAACAACAACACAAAGCCACAGCTTCTGTGGGAGGCAGCAAAGGCAGTTCTAAGAGGAAAGTATATTGCAATCCAGGCCTATTTAAAGAAGGAAGAACATTCCCAAATGAATAGTCTAAAGACACAATTAATGAAATTGGAAAAAAAAGAACAAATGAGACCCAAAGTCACCAGAAGGAGGGACATAATAAAGATCAGAGAAGAAATAAATAAAATTGAGAAGAACAAAACAATAGAAAAAATCAATGAAACCAAGAGCTGGTTCTTTGAAAAAATAAACAAAATAGATAACCCCTAGCCAGACTCATTAAGAGAAAAAGAGAATCTACACACATAAACACAATCAGAAATGAGAAAGGAAAAATCATGATGGATCCCACAGAAATACAAAGAATTATAAGAGAATATTATGAGAATCTATATGCTAACAAGCTGGAAAACCTAGAAGAAATGGACAACTTTTTAGAAAAATACAACCTTCCAAAACTGACCAAACAAGAAACAGAAAAACTAAACAGACCAATCACCAGCAACGAAATTGAAGTGGTAATCAAAAAACTACCCAAGCACAAAACCCCCGGACCAGATGGATTCACCTCTGAATTCTACCAGACATATAGAGAAGAAATAACAGCCATTCTCCTTAAAGTTTTCCAAAAAATAGAAGAGGAGGGAATACTTCCAAACTCATTCTATGAAGCCAGCATCACTCTAATACCAAAACCGGGCAAAGACCTCACCAAAAAAGAAAACTACAGACGAATATCCCTGATGAACGTGGATGCAAAAATACTCAACAAAATATTAGAAGACGGAATTCAAAAATACATGAAGAGGATCATACACCATGATCAAGTGGGATTCATCCCAGGGATGCAAGGATGATACAACATTTGAAAATCCATCAACATCATCCACCACATCAACAAAAAGAAGAACAAAAACCACATGATCATCTCCATAGATGCTGAAAAAGCATTTGACAAAATTCAGCATCCATTCATGATTAAAACTCTCAACAAAATGGGTATAGATGGCAAGTACCTCAACATCATAAAGGCCTTATATGACAAACCCACAGCCAACATTATACTTAACAGTGAGAAGCTAAAAGCTTTTCATCTATGATCAGGAACAAGACAGGGATGCCCACTCTCTTCACTTTTATTCAACATAGTACTGCAGGTCCTAGCCACGGCAATCAGACAAAACAAAGACATACAAGGCATCCAGATTGGTAAAGAAGAAGTCAAATTGTCACTATTTGCAGATGACATGATACTGTACATAAAATACCCTAAAGACTCCACTCCAAAACTACTAGAACTAATATCTGAATTCAGCAAAGTTGCAGGATACAAAATTAACACACAGAAGTGTGTTGCTTTCCTATACACTAATGATGAACTAACAGAAGGAGAAATCAGAAAAACAATTCCATTCATAATTGCATCAAAAACAATAAAATACCTAGGAATAAACCTAATGAAGGAAGTGAAAGACCTGTACTCTGAAAACTACAAGACACTCCTAAGAGAAATTAAAGAGGACACTAACAAATGGAAATCTGTAACATGCTCTTGGCTAGGAAGAATAAATATTGTCAAAATGGCTATACTACCTTAAGCAATCTACAGATTCAGTGCAATCCCTATCAAAATACCAACAGCTTTCTTCAATGAACTGGAACAAATAATTCTAAAATTCATATGGCACCGCAAAAGTCCCCAAATAGCCAAAGCAATCCTGAGAAGGAGGAATAAAACAGGGGGAATTACGCTCCCTGACTTCAAGCTCTACTACAAAGCCACAGTAATCAAGACAATTTGGTATTGGCACAAAAACAGACCCACAGATCAGTGGAATCGAATAGAAAATCTAAACATAAACCCAAACACATACAGTCAATTAATATTTGATAAGGGAGCCTTGGATATCCATTGGGGAGATGACAGCCTCTTCAGCAGCTGATGTTGGAAAAACTGGACAGATACATGTAAGAGAATGAAACTGGAATACTGCCTAACCCCATACACAAAGGTAAACTCAAGGTGGATCAAAGACCTGAATGTAAGTCATGAAACCATAAAACTCTTAGAAAAAAACATAGGCAAAAATCTCTTGGACATAAACATGAGCAACTTCTTCATGAACATATCTCCCTGGGCAAGGGACACAAAAGCAAAAATGAACAAGTGGGACTAGATGAAGCTGAAAAACTTCTGTACAGCAAAGGACACCATCAGTAAAACAAAAAGACTTCCTACAGTATGGGAGAATATATTCATAAGTGACGTATCCGATAAGGGGTTGACATCCAAAATATATAAAGAACTCACGCACCCCAACAAACAAAAAGCAAATAACCCAATTAAGAAATGGGCAGAGGACATGGATAGACACTTCTCCAAAGAATAAATTCAGATGGCCAACAGGCACATGAAAAGATGCTCCACATCGCTAATCATCAGAGAAATGCAGATTAAAACCACAATGAGATATCACTTCACACCAGTGAGGATGGCCAACATCCAAAACACAAACAACAACAAATGTTGGCGAGGATGTGGAGAAAAGGAACCCTCCTACACTGCTGGTGGGACTGCAAATTAGTTCAACCATTGTGGAAAGCAGTATGGAGGTTCCTCAAAAAACTCAAAATAGAAATACCATTTGACCCAGGAATTCTACTCCTAGGAATTTACCCTAAGAATGCAGCAGCCCAATTTGAAAAGGACAGATGCACCCCTATGTTTATTGCAGCACTATTTACAATAGCCAAGAAATGGAAGCAACTTAAGTGTCCATAAGTAGATGAATGGATAAAGAAGAAGTGGTACATATACACAATGGAATATTATTCAGCCATAAGAAGAAAACAAATCCTACCATTTGCAACAACATGGATGGAGCTAGAGGGTATTATGCTCAGTGAAATAAGCCAAGCGGAAAAAGACAAGTACCAAATGATTTCACTCATATGTGGAGTATAAGAACTGAGAAAAAAACTGAAGGAACAAAATAGCAGCAGACTCACAGAACCCAAGAACGGACTAAGAGTTACTAAAGGAAAGGGACTGGGGAGGACGGGTGGGAAGGGAGGGACAAGGGGGAAAAAGGGGCATTACGATTAGCAGATGTAATAATGCTGGGGGGGCACGGGGAGGGCAGTACAACTCAGAGAAGACAAGTAAGTGATTCTATAGCATCTCACTGCGCTGATGGACAGTGACTGTAATGGGGTTGGTGGGGGGAACCTGATGAAGGGGGTAGTGTAATCACCATAATATTACTCACTTAATTGTAGATTAATGATATCAAAATAAACTTAAAAAAAAGAAAATTATAGCCTATTGTATTTGCATTTCTTTGACTTTATCTTAAACTACCTAAGAGGATAGTTTTGAAGGAAATAAAGTGAATATGGCACATATTACACATCTAACGCCTGCCAGCTATAATGAGAGTGTTACTTTGAAACAGAATATAATAAGCATAATTCAACTTTTTCTTGGGCTCAGAGACACATTACACCACCAGCAGTAATTGTGACATTGCTGAAGATCTGTGAAGCTAGAGATCAGACAGAATTAAACAGAATGAAAAGCTCAGGGACTTTATTGAAAACATCCTTGATGTATTGAATTGATAAGAGTTGTGTACATTGAACCATCTTTGCATTTCTGATATAAATCTCCCGTGATCATGGTGTATGATCCTCTTAATGTATTACGAAATTTGGTTTGCTAATATTTAGTCGAAGATTTTTGCATCTATTGTTCATCAGAGATATTTGTCTGTAATTTCCTCTTCTTTTGGTGTCCTTGTCTGGTAATAAGGCAACGTTGGCTTTGGAAAATGAGTTTGGAAGAGTTCCCTCCTCTTGTATGTTTTTGGAAGAGTTTGAGAAAAATTGGTACTAATTCTTCTTAAATGTTTGATAGAATTCAGCAGTGAAACCATCTGCTTTTTGGATTTCCTTTGTTGTTGTTTTTTATTGTACCTATAAAATGAAGTCATATCCCTCTCATGCATGGTATGACACTGCTCTGCAACTTTAGATATTTTATAACCTGGAAATATTTTAACAGCTGGTATAGATGATCCTCAATATTTCCTCTCCTGTGTTCGCTGTTTTTCAGTCATCAGAAGCATCTCTTTTACTTTGTAACAGTTACTCCACATTTTTATTCTTCTACCCATTTCAAGCATGAGAGGAAGAAATGGGATTCATATCAAGAGATGGCATTAGGAATCCACCTAGGTTTCTGACACTGTCTCTGTATAGATCACTGTGGAAAGTGGTGCATCTGAAATTTCTCAGACCTTCTTGGAGCACCATGGGTGTGTCTGTTAGGGATGGGTGAGGCTGGAAAAGTAGAGATGAGGATGAAAGAGGCAGCAACCCTATCCTTTAGGGCACAGCAAAGATGCTCTCTGCCCTTCCTCTCCATCCCTGAAGTCATATCCTAGGATTTCTTTGCTTTTGCTATATTCTCTTTTCCATTTGTTCCATCTGCTGATTCTACATCCTTCCAATTAGGTGGTCTTAGCTCCTTCATGTCACTTCTCTGTCATCACTGCCGCCATCCTCCATGCTCCTGTTCTCTCCAATCTCCTTCTTTCCTGTCTCATGTTGATTTTCCTTGGACTTCCATGTGAAAAAACAGTCTTTGTCTTTCTTTTCCTCACTTCTGCCCTTTCTACCTCCTTCCTCCCTCCCTCCCTCCCTTCCTTCCTAATAGATGGAGCACCCTTTTCTTCTGCATGAGAGGTTATTTTGTTAGGTCCCTGGTTCTTCTCAACTTTGCTTATTTGTTCATGAGAAGAACCCATGATAGGAATCGGCCCAGATTCTGGTTCAGGCTTTGTTTAACCAGTTTGTAACCTTGGGCAAGTCACAGGAGTCATTTATTATCTGTGAAATATAGGTGCTCTATTTAGGTTTCTTCTGGTTTTAACATTTCAAAATGCCAAAACTGGCTGAATGTGGTGTGAAACTTGGTGAATAAATGAATATATGTTCTGTTGGCAGAACACTTACAAGGGGAAAGAAGACACAAACACATTTATTCCTGGAATTGTCTTTTAATGAAAGAACTCCTGCTCACCAACTGCTCATGTGAGTATACATATTATGAAAAACATTGCCCACTGTGAAAGGAAACCATGAGAAGCTACACATGCTCATCATCCTCATCCTCAGAGAAAGATTTTAAAGGCTGAAAATCTAGGATTTAAGGTTCACTTAGGGCAAATTGAGTATGTTTATTATCGTGAAAAGAGAAATGTCACTTTTCTTTGAAATAATTTCAAAGTTACAGAAAAGTTGCAAGAATAGTACAAAGAATTCCCAGGCACACTTTACCCAAATTACCCAATTGCTAACATTTTACCACATTTGCTTTCTCATTTTCTTTTTCTACATATACACATTTTTTGTAATGACATTTTACCAAGGTAACATATATTTAAAAACCAAAAATGATGAAAACAATATGCCAATATGTGTAGTAAAAATCTAAACTCTTGGACACAGAGATTAAAGATGGGGGCGTGAGAGGTGAGAAAGAGAACTCCTCCCAAAACCACATGTAATGTGAAAATATACTTAATACAACTAATCCTAAAAGAGCAACAGGAAAGAAGGCTGTGCCAGACTGCATATACCTGGAGAACAGAGAAGATTTCATGAAACAGGGTAACATACCAAAGCCTTGATCTGGCAGGACCCAACCCCTCTCCCACCACAACTCACTGGCGGGAGGAACAGAAACAGAGCGGGGAGGGGGTGGAAGCCTAGGATTGCTGAACACCCAGGCCTGGAGATATGCTTTGGAGCACAAACCTACATTGCATGGCACTCTAGAGATTAGTGGGGTTGGAAAGTTTAGACAGGCAGACTACTTGAGGGATAGATTCCAGCCATTTGTGGAGGACATGGATCCACATCCAGCCACTGTGGGACAAAGGAAAGGCAGGTGGTCTGAGAGGCAGCGAGAGGCCTTCTGAAGGGATGGGGATTGCATGGAGCTTGCTGCTCGGGAGAAGTGATAGGTGGACAAGGTTGTCTGGGTGCACTCTGCCCAGCAGGTTGGGAACTTTGAGGAGCTTCAGGAGCTCCATCTACCTGGCTGGTTACTCAGCTCTGAGGCCCCCACTGTGATATGCAGTCTCCTGTGCCTTCCTCCTGGCTTTCCAGCACCCACTCCCAAACTGGCAGTCCCTGCCCTGGCACAGGCCAGCGAGAGGGAGTCCCGGCCTACAGCAGCTACAAATGCAAAGCACAGAGGTTTATACCTGTGTGCTCGGCCCACTGGTTCTGACACTGGAGACAGGCACTGCAGCCAGGAAGCAGGAAACAGATATTTCCTCCCCCTAGGCACCAGCGCTACTCCTCTGTGACACCCAACATCACTCCAGGGGCTGAGAAGCTCCAGACACTACTGCTTTTGGACACTGGAGGGTGCCACATACAAATATGAAACATCAAAGGAACCTGGGTCAAATGAAAATCTCACAAACACCAGAAAAAGGTTCAAATGAAACTGAACGCACCCATCGTCCTGAAAGAGAGTTCAAAATTAAAATCATAAACATGCTCATGGAGGTACAGAAAAAAATTCAAGAATGCAGGGACTAATTTAGGACAGAGACTCAATAATTAAGAAATTCCATATCTGAAATGAAACATACAATGAAGGGATTTAAAAGCATATTAGATGTAGTAGAAGAGATGGTAAATGGAATAGAAATTAGAGAAGAGAAATACAAAGAACCTGAGGCACAGAGAGAAAAAAGGATCTCTAGGAATGAAAAAATGTTGAGGGAATTGTGTGACCAATCCAAACGGAACAATATTAGCATTATAGGGGCACCAGAAGAAGAAGAGAGAGAAAAAGGGATAGAAACTGTCTTGGAGGAGGTAATTGCTGAAAACTTCCCCAATCTGGGGAAAGAGATAGTCTCTCAGGTCATGGAGGTGCACAGATCTCCCAACACATATGACCCAAAAAAGACAATACCAAGACATATAATAATTAAAATGGCAAAGATCAAGGATAAGGAAAGACTTTTAAAAGCAGCCACAGAGAGAAAAAAGATCACATACAAAGGAAAACCTATCAGGCTATCATCAAACTTCTCAACAGAAACCTTACAGGCCAGAAGGGAGTGCCATGATATATTTACTGCAATGAAACAGAAGAGCCTTGAACCATGAATACTCTACCAGGCAAGATTACCCTTTAAACTTGAAGGAGGGATTAAACAATTTACAGATAAGCAACAGCTCAGAGAATTTACTTCCCACAAACCATCTCTACAGTGTATTTTGAAGGGACTGCTATAGATGGAAGTATTCCTAAGGCTAAATAGCTGTCACCATGGGAAATAAAACCACAGCAAAGAAAGCAGAACAATTAATTACTAAGCAGATGCAAAATCAAATCAACTACCCCCAAATTCAATCAAGGGACAAAGGGTACAGAATATGATACCTAATATATAAAGAATGGAGGAAGAACAAAAAGGAGGAAAAAAGAAAAAAGAACATTTAGGTTGTGTTTGTAATAGCATACTAAGTGAGTTAAATTAGACTGTTAGATAGTAAGGGAATTACCCTTGAACCTTTGGTAACCATGAATCTAAAGCCTGTAATGGCAATAAGTGCATATCTATCAATAATCTCCCTAAATGTAAATAGTCTGAATGCAGTAATCAAAAGATATAGAGTCACTGAATGGATAAAAAAACAAGACCTGTCTATATGCTGCCTACAAAAGACTCACTTCAAACCCAAAGACATGCTCAGGCTGAAAGTGAAGGGATTGAAAATGGTATTTCATGAAACTAATAGGGAGAAAAAAGCAGGAGTTGCAGTACTTGTAACAGACAAAATAGACTTCAGAAAAAAAGAAAGTCACAAGAGACAAAGAAGGACATTACATCATGATAAAGGGATCAGTCCAACAAGAGGATATAGCTATTATAAATATCTATACACCCAACACAGAATCACCTACATATGTGAAACAAATACTAACAGAATTAAAGGGGGAAATCAATGCAATGCATTCGTTTTAGGAGACTTCAAGACACTACTCACTCAAAAGGAAATATCAACCAGACCAAAAATAAGTCAGAAGACACAGACACTGAACAACACACAGACATCTACAGAGCACTCCATACAAAAGCAACAGGATACACATTTTTTTCAAGTGCACATGGAACATTTTCAACAATAGATCATGTACTAAGCCACAAAAAGAGCTTCAGTAAATTTAAAAAGATTGAAATTGTACCAACCAGCTCAGATCACAGAGGTATGAAACTAGAAATAAACTACGCAAAGAAAATGAAAAAGCCCACAAACACATGGAGGCTTCATAACATCCTCCTAAATAATCAATGGATCAATGACCAAATAAAAACAGAGATCAAGCAATATATGGAGACAAATAACAACAGTAATTCAACAATGCAAAATCTGTGGGATGCAGCAAAAGCCGTGCTAAGAGGGAAGTATATTGCAATACAGGCCTACGTCAGGAAAGAAGAACTATCCCAAATGAGCAGTCTAAACTCACAATTAGTGAAAGAAGAAAAAGAAGAACAAATGAAGCCCAAAGTCAGTAGAAGGAGGGACATAATAAAGATTAGAGCAGAAATAAATAAAATTGAGAAAAATAAAACAATAGAAGGAATCAATGAAAGCATGAGCTGGTTCTTTGAGAAAATAAAGAAAATAGATAAACTCCTAGCCTGACTTATCAAGAAAAAATGAGAGTCTACACACATAAACAGAATCAGAAATGAGAACTGAAAAAACACTACTGACACACAGAAATATGAAGAATTATTAGAGAATACTATGAAAAATTATATGCTTACAAACTGAATAACCTAGAAGAAATGGAAAATTTTCTAGAAAAATACAACCTTCCAAGGCTGACCCAGGAAGAAATAGAAAATCTGAATACACCAATTACCAGCAAAAAAAATTGAATTGGTAATCAAAAAACTACCTAAGAACAAAACACCTGGACCAGATGGTTTCACTGCTGAATTTTATCAAAAATTTAGTGAAAACCGAATATCCATTCTCCTTAAAGTTTTCCAAAAAATAGAAGAGGAGGGAATACTCCCAAACTCATTCTACAAGGCCAGTATCACTCTTAATACCAAAACCAGACAAAGACCGCACAAAAAAAGAAAATTACAGACCAATATCCCTGATGAACATAGATGCAGAAATACTCAACAAAATATTAGCAAACCAAATTCAAAAACACATCAAAAAGATCATCCATCATGATCAAGTAGGGTTTATTCCAGGGATGCAAGGACAGTACAACATTAAAAAATCCATCAAGATCATCCACTGCATCAATAAAAAGGACAAAAATCACATGATCATATCCATAGATGCTCAAAAAGCATTTGACAAAATTCAACTTCCATTCATGATAAAAACTCTCATCAAAATGCGTATAGAGTGCAAGTACCTCAACATAATAAAGGCCATATATGACAAACCCACAGCCAACATCATACTCAACAGTGAAAAGCTGAAAGCTTTTCCTTTAAGATTGGAAACAAGACAAGGATGCCCACTCTGCTCACTTTTATTCAACATAGCTCTGGAAGTCCTAGCCACAGCAATCAGACAACACAAGGAAATAAAAGGCATTCACATTGGCAAGGAAGAAGTTAAACTGTCACTGTTTGTAGATGACATGATATTGTTCATAAAAAAATGCTAAAGAATCCAATCCAAAACTACTAGATCTAATATCTGAATTCAGCAAAATTGCAGGACACAAAATTAATACACAGAAATCTGTTGCATTCCTATACACTAACGATGAACTAGCAGAAAGAGAAATCAGGAAAACAATTCCATTCACAATTGCATCCAAAAGAATAAAATACCTAAGACTAAACCTAACCAAGCCAGGGAAAGACCTATATTCTGAAAACTACAAGACACTCATGAGAGAAATTAAAGAAGATACCAATAAATAGAAACACATCCTGTGTTCATGGATAGGAAGAATTAGTATTGTCAAAATGGCCATCCTGCCTAAAGCAATCTACAGATTCAATGCAATCCCTATCGAAATACCAACAGCATTCTTCAACAAACTGGAATAAACAGTTCTAAAATTCATATGGACCACAAAAGACCCTGAAGAGCCAAAGCAATCCTGAGAAGGATGAATAAAGTGGCGGGGTTGGTGGGGGGGAGGATTATGCTCCCTGACTTCAAGCTCTACTACAAAGCCACAGTAATCAAGACAATTTGGTTTTGGCACAAGAACAGACCCTTAGACCAATGGAATAGACTAGAGAGCCCACATATAAACCCAACCATATACGTTCAATTAATATATGATAAACGAGCCACGGATATACAAGGGGAAAATGACAGAATCTTCAACAACTGGTGTTGGCAAAACTGGACAGCTATAGGCAAGAGAATGAAACTGGATTATTGCCTAACTCCATACACAAAAGTAAACTCAAAATGGATCAAAGACCTGAATTTAAGTCATGAAACATAAAACTCTTAGAAGAAAACATAGGCAGAAATCTCCTGAATATAAATATGGGCAACTTTTCCCTGAACGCATCTCCTTGGGAAAGAGAAACAAAAGCAAAAATGAACAAATGGAACTACATCATGCTAAAAAGCTTCTGTACAGCAAAGGTCACCAGCAGCAGAACCAAAAGGCATCCTACAGTATGGTAGAATATATTTGTAAATGACATATCAGACAAAGGGTTAACATACAAAATATATAAAGAACTCGCAAACCTAAACACCCAAAAAGCAAATAACCCTATTAAAAAATGGGCAGAGGATCTGAATAGACACTTCTCCAAAGAAGAAATTCAGGTGGCCAGCTGGCACATGAAACGATGCTCCACATCGCGAATTATCAGGGAAATGCAAATTAAAACCACAATGAGATATCACCTCACATCAGTTAGGATGGCCAACATAGAAAAGACTAGGAACAAAAAATGTTGGCAAGGATGCAGAGAAAGGGGAACCCTCCTACACTGCTGGTGGGAATGTAAACTAGTTTAACCCTGGTGGAAAGCAATATAGAGGTTCCTCCAAAAGCTAAAAATAGAAATACCATTTGACCTAGGAATTCCCCACTCCTAGGAATTTACCCAAAGAAAAGAACTTCTCAGATTCAAAAAGACATATACACCCCTATGTTTATCACAGCACTATTTACAATAGCCAAGATATGGAAGCAACATAAATGTCCATCAGTAGATGAATGGGTAAAGAAGATGTGGTACATATACACAATGGAACACTATTCAGCCATAAGAAGAAAACAAATCCTATCACTTGCAGCAACATGGATGGAGCTAGAGGGCATTACGCTCAGTGAAATGAGTCAGGCAGAGAAAGACAAATACCAAATGATTTCCCTCATTTGTGGAGTATAACAATGAAGCAAAACTGAAGGAACAAAATAGCAGTAGACTCACAGACTCAGAGAAGGGACTAGTGGTTACTAAAGGGCAAGGGATTGGGGAAGGCAGGTGGGAAGGGAGGGAGAAGGGGATTGTGGGGTATCATGATTGGTGCACGTGGTATGGGGTCATGGGGAAGACAGTGTAGCTCAGAGGAGACAAACAGAGACTCTGTGGCATCTTACTACACTGATGGACAGTGACTGCAGTGGAGTATGGGGGGTGGACTCGATAATAAGAGTGAATGTAATAACCACATTGTTTTTCTTGTGAAACCTTCATAAGAGTGTATATCAATGATACCCTTAATTTAAAAAGCTAAACTCTTGATGTAAAATAAAATTTATGATTTGAAATATATTCCTATATTTTCCATTCAGAGCTGGTATTAATGATCCTTTTGATTTTTGTGTGATGCTAATGGCAAGCCTCAGGGAATGTTATCATCATTGACTTGAGATGACATAGGTCATTAATCCAGAGTTAGAAAAGTAACCTAGTGCGAAAGTATTTGAGATAATTCCTAATAAAATATATGTTTTATTTTACATATATTTAATGAACTTTGGAAGAAGAAGTTTTAAACAGTGTTTCCTAGAGCAGCTTCATTTTATAGAAAAAGAGGTATACAATGCATATTAAGATGAAAATTCTAATCTAGCCATTTTTTGTGTAGGATACCTATTCTTGAAAACTACTTAAAGTCATATAGGATTCTACCTATTTATATTCTACTGACAGGTATCAATTTAGGAGAAAAAGGAATTTCAGTCAGGAACTCAGAACTGTAGTTTTCTATATACAGGGATCTCTTTCACCTTGCACAATTTCTCCTTAACTGTTGTGTTTAAATCTTTACCAAGAAATTTGCTATCATTTTGTCAATGGGATGCCCTAACCCCACATATAGAAAACTACAGCAATTGTATAGATCTGTGCTCCTAATTGCATATTTCATTGAGAATTATTTTTATCATAATTAAAAGATAAAAAAAATATTTTGAAATAATTTCAAATTACCAAAATAACGACCACAAATCCTCCCATTACATTAAGGGTGCTAACCCAATTTCATCGATGGAAGGGAAACACCTGCGCAGTGAAGCTGCCGAGGGAGGAAAGGAACTCGGGAGGCCAGAGACTGCCCACAAGAACCAGAGGGAGAGGAGGACAGGCCCAGAGACAGAGCTGCTGTAGAGATGTGCCGACATGTATCATTTGGGTGTCAACTTCCATACTCATTTAGTATGTGAGAAGTTCAAGGAATATTTGTATGTGATCACAAACAACTCAAAACTTGGCCAAGCATTTAAAGAGGAAGAGTTGTGGTATCAATCATTTCTTAAACATTTGGCTTTTTTAAGGCTTAAAGGAAATACCTAAATATAGCCTTCATCACTTGGAAAGCTAAATAAGGCACATGCTATCAACACACATGTGGTTTGTTTAATAGGGAACACAGTTGGACATAAAATTAAAATTCACACTTTGCAGGCAAAACAATTTTGGAGGCATTTATATTAATTAATTTTGAATTACCCACACATTCTTTTTATCAGATGACTGACTCTTTTTACTTTAAATGTAAAAAATGTTCAAAGTATAGACATCATACAATTGAATGAATTTTTGTTCTTTGTAATTGCCATGTATTATATGTTAGAGACCACATTCAAAATTTCAAAAGCTTTAAACTTTACAGTATGAACAGCTGGTGATGAAAGTCATACACATCACTTTCTCAAGAGAATCCAGAGCCATTATTGCAGTTATTGTTTCCATTATGTGCTGTAAATGGTTTCCTGCTTATAAAATGACTTCTGACTTTTAACTCTAAACCCACAGGTGCATATATAAATGATATAAATAACAATTTATTTTTGTACAAAAATAAATATTTGCTCACTTTAAAAATGAACTTTAGTTCAGTTAATAAGCCAGATATATGCTGCACTAATGGATAAGAAGGCTTATCCGGATATACATAGGCACATAAGGATACAGAGTAACTCTCACAGGATTCCAGAACAAGGCTTTGTAGTATCATATGCGTGTTCTGGGGGCCTCATGGGCCTGAGCAACAACAGCATTTGTTCCAACTTAAACTCATACCCATGGGTGATTAATCAATGGTTGGTGTTCACTGCCCTAGATTTGAAAAGTAAACTTCTAGGGAATAGGACTCAATTTTTTTTTTGTATGTTCTATACCACGATGATTACACCAAAGTGCAGCACGCACAAAAACCAGCAGTATGTCTCTAACTTGAAGAGAACTTAAGGTTTTCTCTCCCACTATGATTGCCGCTGAGCTCTTTTTAACATGGAAGAAAACGAGAAAACAAACAAAACCATAATTTAGGCTACATAATTACCGTGAAGAGTCAGTACGGAGGGCTGAGTTACTGGAAATGCTAAAACTTGTTGTCTCCCTTTGAGCTGCTAACTTAAAGTCTTTTTAAAAATATGGAAGGAAATAATATGCATAAACATAATGCTCTATAAATATAATAGAAGGCCAAAATATGAGTGCTCTGTTTGTACAATTAATAAAATTGAGAGAAAATTACACACATTTCAGCTGTAATTCATTGAGAAAGTTTGATTGAGTCTCAACTTTCAATTAAAAGATTACAACTATACTCATCATTATTTGCAGGGATGGGGACATAGATTACCATATAATTTTCAGACTTTTGTTTTCATATAAAAATTGTCCCTTTATCTTTTCTCAAAGGCAGTATATGTACAATGGTTCTTCTAGATCTGGAGATATATGGAAGCTTCACATATTATGAAATATCAACTTAAGGAGCTATATATTATTTAAAACTAACCGATCAGCAAATTATGGATTACATCACTGTCATAAATTCTTTCACTAAAATTATTCTATTATACTCTATTGATTATTCCTTTAATGGAAAGTAATGGGAAAATGAGATTTAAAATACCTTCCTAACCAACTCCGCTGGAGTGTTTCCATTGTGTATTACATGTAAACTGAACTTGGGCTACAGCAGAAACCTTTATTTATGGCCCACTGCTGTGGATCAGTCAATAAAGATAACGTTTGCTGGCTTACGCAGGACCGGAAGTTGTTTTATCTGTGATTGTGCTGCCCAAGACAGCCTGTTGCTCGGATTGCCTGGGTCATTTGTATATTCATGAAATTGAGAATACTATATGTCTTACTGATAAACCATAATAGCTTTATTAAATGAAAGAGCTCTCAGGTCAAACCTATGATTATATATGAGCAAAGTATAACTATTACCTTCATTGATGATTAATAGCTGTTTGTCATTTATAGAAATGTGTTCTCTTTATCTGTAATAGCTAATATGCACAGATACAGTTAGCCTTTCTCAGTTACAATTTTTGCTTCCACAGCAAAGTAACAGAATGAAAGAAAAAAAATTTAAACATGGACCCAGTGTTCAAATGAAGAGAATCAATCACTGAATAATGAAAACTCACTGGATCACCATTCATTGACCTGTTCACTCAGCTGCAGTGCCTGGTCCATAAGATTAAAAAGGAGGGATTCTTGGGTAGTTACTTTAGGAAGGCACTTGGAAGGATGGCTGCAATTCCTCAAAGCACTTTGTATAATCCTAAATCTAGTTGAATTTTGAACTTGTGGGGGGGAGGGCAATTTTGAGTTGTTAAAAGCCTCTCAGAGATATTTTTAAAAGAGCCTTATAACCCAGGAAGAAACAGAAAATCCGAATAGACCATTTACCACCAACAACACTGAACTGCTAATAAAAGAACTACCTAAGAGCGAAGCCACTGGACCAGATGGCTTCACTGCCAAATTTTATCAAATATTTAGTGAAGACTAAATACCTACGCTCTTTAAAGTTTTCCAAAAAGTAGAAGAGGAGGGAACACTTTCAAACCCATTCTATACAGCCAACATCACTCTAATACCAAAACCAGGCAAAAAAAACACAAAAAAAGAAAACTACAGACCAATATCCCTGATGAACATAGATGGAGAAATACTCAACAAAATATTAGCAAACCGAACTCAAAAATACATCAAAAAGATCATCCATAATGATTAAAAAGGATTTATTCCAGAATGCAAGGATGGTACAATATTCAAAAATCCATCAATATCATCCACCACATCAAAAAAAAGGACAAAAATCACATGATCATCTCCATAGATGCTGAAAAAGCATTCAACAAAATTCAACATCGATTCATGATAAAAACTCTCAACAAGATGGGTATAGAGGGCAAGTTCCTCAATATAATAAAGGCCATATATGACAAACCCACAGCCAACATCATACTTAACAGCGAAAAGTTGAAAGCTTTTCCTCTAAGATCGGGAATGGGACAAGGATGCCCACTCTCCCCACTTTCATTCAACATAGTACTGGAGGTCCTAGCCATGGCACTCAGACAACACAAAGAAATAAAAGGCATCCAGAATGGTAAGGAAGAAGTTAAACTGTCACTGTTTGCAGATGACATGATATTGTACATTAAAAACCCTAAAGAATCCACCCCAAAATCACTCATATAATTGAACTCAGCAAAGTTGAAGGATACAAAATCAATACACAAAAATCTGTTGCATTCCTATATACTAACAATGAACTAGCAGAAAGAGAAATCAGAAAAACAATTGCATTTACAATTGCATCAAAAAGAATAAAACAGGAGTAAACCTAACCAAGGAAGTAAAAGACCTATATCCTGAAAACTAAAAGACACTCATGAGAGAAATTGAAGAAGACACCAGTAAATGGAAATACATACTGTGCTCATGGATAGGAAGAATTAATGTTGTCAAAATGGCCATTCTGCCTAAAGCAATCTACAGATTCAATGCAATCCCTATCAAAAGTCCAACAGTATTCTTCAATAAACTAGAGCAAATAGTTCTAAAATTCATATGGAACCACAAAAGACCCTGAAGAGCCAAAGCAATCCTGACAAGGAAGAGTAAAGCAGGGGTTATTACCCTCCCCAACTTCAAACTCTACTACAAAGCCACAGTAATCAAGACAATTTGGTACTGACACAAGAACAGATCCATGGATCAATGGAACAGAATAGAGAGCCCTGATATAAACCCAAACATATATGACCAATTAATATATGATAAAGGAGCCATGGACATACAATGGGGAAATGACAGCCTCTTCAATAACTGGTGTTGGCAAAACTGGCCAGCTACATGTAAGAGAATGAAACTGGATTATTGTCTAACTCCATACATAAACGTAAACTCAAAATGGATAAAGGACCTGAATGTAAGTCATGAAACCATAAAATTCTTAGAAGAAAACACAGGCAAAAAATCTCTTGAATACAGACATGAGCAATTTTTTCCTGAATACATCTCCTCAGGCAAGGGAAACAGAAGCAAAAATGAACAAGTGGGACTATATGAAACTAAAAAGCTTCTGTACAGCAAAGGACACCAACAGCAGAAAAAAAAGGCATCCTACAGTATGGGAGAATATATTCATAAGTGACGTATCCAATAACGGGTTAACATCCAAAATATATAAAAAACTCACATGCCTCAACACCCAAAAAGCAAATAACCCAATTAAAAAATGGGCAGAGGATCTGAACAGACACTTCTCCAAAGAATAAATTCAGGTGGCCAACAGGCACATGAAAATATGCTCCACATCCCTAATTATCAGGGAAATGCAAATCAAAACCACAATGAGATATCACCTCACACCAGTTAGGATGGCCAACACAGAAAAGACTAGGAACAACAAATGCTGGAGAGGATGCAGAGAAAGGGGAACCTTCACATACTGTTGATGGGAATGTAAATTAGTTCAACCATTGTGGAAAGCAATATGGAGGTTCCTCAAAAAACTAAAAACAGAAATACCATTTGACCCAGGAATTCCACTCCTAGGAATTTACCTGAAGAAAACAAGATCATAGATTCAAGAAGACATATGCACCCCTATGTTTATTGCAGCACTATTTACAACAGCCAAGAAATGGAAGCAACCTAAGTGTCCATCAGTAGATGAATGGATAAAGAAGAGGTGGTACATATACACAATGGAATATTATTCAGCCATAAGAAAGAAACAAATCCTACCATTTGCAACAACATGGATAGAGCTAGAGGGTATTATGCTCAGTGAAATAAGCCAGGCAAAGAAACACAAGTACCAAATGATTTCCCTCATTGTGGAGTATAACAGCAAAGCAAAACTGAAGGAACAAAACAGCAGCAGACTCACAGACTCCAAGAAGGGACTAGCAGTTACCAAAGGGAAAGGGGTCGGGTGGGTATGTGGGGAGGGAGGGAGAAGGGGATTAAGGGCATATGATTAGCACACACACAATGTGTGTGGCGTGTCATGGGGAAGGCAGTATAGCACAGAGAAGACAAGTAGTGACTCTATAGCATCTTACTATGCTGATCAATAGTGACTGCAATGGTGTTGGGGGGGGGTGGATAATATGTGTGGATGTAATAACCACAATGTTACTCATGTGCAACCTTTAAGATTTTATATCAATGATACCTTAAAAAAAAGCCTATAGAATAGTTGCATCTGTAACAAGTCCAAACACAAAAGAATTAAGAGCACTAGGATTATGAAATTTAAGGCTCTCAATTAAGGTGAATTGTAAACTGTAACATTCTGTGAAAAGTGAAAGACAAATAGTTATTGCAAGCTATGCAATTGGTTTAAAGTCTAGTTCCAATAAAACCAGGTTCTCACCTCAACCCAAAAAGGAGAAGAATGGATGTCTACCAGCACAAGTTGTTAATTCATCTAAATGGGAAATACATGAACTGTAGCTAGTCCCATACTGTATGTAGTCCTAATAGATCCCTATCAAAGGTGCAAAACAAAAGAATTTACTTGTTTCAGTCTCTGGTTAGAATGGATTCTGTGAACATTGTGAGGCATTAAAGCAGAATGACATTACAGTTGACTCTTTAACAACACAAGTTTGAACTATGCAGGTCCATTTACATGTGGATTTTTTTCAACAGACATAATAGAAAATGGTTTTGTAGACTCATGACAACTTGAAAAAACATTTTATTTTCTCTAGCTTGTTTTATTGTAGGAATACACATAGCATACATAATATGTGTTAATCAACTGTACAGAAACCACTTCCATACTATCTTATATACTCCCACAAAAGAGACATTTTTCATATGAATTTGGGAACACAAGAATCACAGCCCTGAGTGAGTTATGAATCGTAGGGAAAGCCTGGCTAGCAGTCCAAACATAGCAAAAACATGTTTAATAAAAACCATACTGGAAAAGCAAAACTTCAGTGAAAGAGTATATTTAGTCCTTCATTTGAAGATAACAATGAAAACATCTTGCTAAAAACACTTCACTTATTTTAAAGAATTGTTATTTATTTTTCACTTATGTTATCAGTAAAGTTTCCAGTCAACAGGAGGTTTTTAGTATTTAAGTTTTTGTGAAGTCAAAAGTTACACTCAGATTTTTGATGGCACAGGGGCCAGTATCCCTAACCCCTGCATTATTCAAGTGTTAACTGTAATTTAATAATATTTATTGAGTACTTGCTAAGTGTTAGGCTCTGAAGATGATAAATGAATTAAAAGCACAATCACTGATCTCAAGGAGTTTTCAGCCTAGTGAAAAAGGCAAAAATGTAAACTGGATATTGTACTGTCAATTATTTTTAACTGAACATAGAAGAGGGAAGAATATGAACAAATCTCACTGATTTTTTGGATTTCAGTGATGAGAAATGACATGTTAACATAAGATTTTTGGCTTGAGGAAGTGGATGGATAGAGATATCATTCACTGAGAAAGAACATAAGTAGAGGGAGAGATGATGAGTTCAATTCTGGATAAAGTTCTGGAAGCTGTCCTAAATGGAGACCAAGAGTTGAGAGAGAGGGTTGGAGGTGAGAATGTGGGCTTCACTAGCATGTGAGGGTGGTTGAAATAATGGAAATGGGTGATCTTTCCTAGGGAGCATAAGAAGAGGGTCAATGATAGAACTCTTTGAGGAACTAGAATTTAGGGCAATAAGTCTCAACCTTGGTTGCACATTGAAATAGACTGGGAACCTTTAAAAACTTATTGTTCCCCATTCAACCCAAAATATCTGATTTAATTGGTCTAGGACAGGGTCTTGGCATTGGGATTCAACAAAGATACACAATCACAAATGATTATAGCGTGCAGCCAGGGTTGGGCAAGTGATGGTGTAGGAGGAGTAAAAGAGGAACCCATCAAAGAGGAAGAGAAACAGAAACTGTTAGGGATACCCAAAGAGAAGTTTTCCAGAGACAGGAATCTTGTCAACAAAGTTGAAAATTACAGAAAGGCTAATAATGTGGAACTTAAAATGGTCCTGATATTAATGACTGATGAGATTAGGAAGGGCCATTCCAATAGAGTTGGGAAGTCAGAGCCAGATGCTATGGACTCAAGGTACCCAGTTGGGGAAGTAATCAATACAGTGCAATGAATATTGAATATGCTTCCAAGAAAGTTGGCTGTGAAGGGAAGAGAGAGGGCCATGGCTACACAGACAAGCAGGTTGGAAGTTTTTCTGTTTTTAAAGATTTGTAAAGATTTCATCATGTATCTAGCCCAAGAGATGGCACTAATGGAGAGGGGCAGCAAGACAAAGAATCAATATTTGATAGAACAAGATCCTGGGGTAGATGAGAGCTGCACAAAGACAGATAAAAAATCTTAACTTATTTCTTCTTTTTGGCTTTAGAAATGTCAAGATTTAAATGTTTTCTTCTGTGACCACTGTTTTCAAATGCAATTTCAAAGTAAATTCTCAATAAGCTTATATATTTTGAATCAAGAGGTTCCTGTACCTCCAATTTATCTCAAATTTAAATAAAAACTTCAGTTCTAATTACTAAACAAAAAGAGATTTAATATTATTTAAAGGAGACAAATGACATACTGACATATAAAATGACTATTTCTTTTAGACTTGATGAAGTGATTTAAATAATATCAACACTCCAGTTTTGCCAAATGCAACTCAAGTTAAGCCTGATTTTTGAAACTGAATCATAAATTACACATATATCCTGACAAATTACCATTTCATGGCATTTGCATCAAACCCATTATCTTGTGTTCCGTTGCTCAGCTACTGGGATTCTGAAGTTTAATGCATTTTAGGTGGACATTTAAATCTCAAAAAGAATTTCAGCTATGCAGTCTACAGAAAGGGAAACAGTTGGACACACCAGCTTATTCAAATTCCCAAAGGAAACTTCTTTGTTTGCAAGAGCTCACACTTGCTAAGTTTTGGAGAAGGGTGCATCTATTTTTGATGGAGCACAATCAACATTATGTATCAAGATGCCCTAAATTAATACTAGTTTTTGTGTTTACCATGGGCAAGGAGAAAGAAAATCTTTTCTTTGACTTTCTTAAATGTTTAAGGCTTTACATCTATGATTTAGGTCCTGCTTCATTAGTACAAGTCTGTGTATAACTGGAACATGCACTCATCTTTATAGTATCTTAACTTACCTGTTCCCATGTGAACACATGTTGATTGAAATAATACTGAATCTGTTCATTTGCAATGTTAATGCACAGCTGCTCAAAGGAATTCTTTTTGAAATTTTCAAAGCCAAATATATCCAGAATGCCAATGCTCAGTTCATCACCATTTCCACTGAAAAATTAAAGAGGCATTATTTTGAGTTATTTATTTTCTTAAGAGGTAATATAAAGCAGGGTATCTCAAAGGACACTTGTAATTTAGCTAAGAAATTACTCCCAGGACAAAGAGTGAAAAATTTTCTTAATTGAAAATATTTTCCTCCATAGAACAGGAAGATAAAGTAGGTAGCATCTTTTTAGTATGTAAATGGTATAATATTTTCCTTGTACTGCAGAAACCACTTCCATACTATCTTATATACTCCCACAAAAGAAACATTTTTCCTATGAATTTGGGAACACAAGAATCACAGCCCTGAGTGCGTTATGAATCCTGGGGAAAGCCTGGATAGCAGTCCAAACATAGCAAAAACATGTTCAATAAAAACCATACTGGAAAAGCAAAACTTCAGTGAAAGAGTATATTTAGTCCTTCATTTGAAGATAACAATGAAAACATCTTGCTAAAAACACTTCACTTATTTTAAAGAATTGTTACTTATTTTTGACTCATTCACTCATAAATTTTAATATGAAATAAATAGTAAACTGGAGAAAGATGCAAATATATTTGAATTTATTTTATAATTAAATACTTTAAAATACAATTAAATACTATTTTACAACTAAATATTCCAAAAGCATTTTTTTCCTACTCCTCCACAATGGTTACCTCTTTTCACTAAAGGGTAGATACTTGGTTAAAAAGCTTGCCCCTCCTTCAAGAAATATATACACTGCAAAGTTATTTTCATGTGAATTTAAAAAGGAGAGTACCAACATTTCTCTTTGTGTTCTCAATTAATGTAATCTATGCCAACTCTTAGTGTGGTGCAAGGAAGTGATTTGGGAATGACAACTAGCAACTGAGGGCTCTGAATTGAAGGATGCTTTCTATATTTGGAAGAATTGTCTGAATTCAGAACTCAGAGTTGCAGAACACTTTGAATATGAGATGGGATCAACACAAAGAAAGCTATCGGATATTTCTGAAAATCTCCCAAATTCTGAATTGTAAGTGCAATTCTACCTATTCATATGAGGCAAAATATGTAGCTAAAGTTTATGTTTGTTTTATCAAAATTATTATTCTCTTAAAATCTCTTTGTCCTTTAGATAGATACTTAATTCATAAAATAATGTGTTTGAGCCGGGAAGACCTTAGAGATGATCAAGGTCAAAGATTCTCACACTGGGGTCTGTTAATGGCCTTCAGGGGGTCTGAAGTCACAACAGTGTGCAATGATTTTGGTGGGTACATAGAAACATTATCCATTTTCTATTTTGGAGTGAAGGACATAGTTTTCAGGAGAGTCTTGAAAGGCTCCAAGATACACCAACAATTCAAACCACTGACTTGCCATTCCATGCCTTTATTTAATGGCTGAGGAAAGAGATGCAGAAAATGCAGTCACTTGCCCAGGGTGACACAACAAGCTGGTCGCACAGAACACAGGCTCCCCAAAATCTCAGTGTAAACCCTGACAGACTGAATTAAACTATTCAAATGATAAATTACTTTAATGGTCTTGTTTTTGTTTTTTACACTAAACTGTAAAACCATTCTGTATAAAATTTAAAAATCTAAAATTTGGGTAATTTTCATTGGTGTATAGACAGGAAAGTTACCAATAGACTACAGTGGAATCTTCAGCAGATCACCTGTTTTGAAGTCAAATCGTTCTGTGTACCACTTAGTGACAAAGATAAGGATGATAACTAACAAAATGAGGTCGAATCTCTGAATATCTTTGCTTACATTCTGTGGAATATATTGATATTGAAAAATTCTTAAATTTTTCCAGAAAGCTTGGCATCATACAGATGGCCACATATCAACATACAGACTATTTTGACCATTAAATCACAGTGCACAAACTGGATTGTCATTTGCACATGCAGTCAGATAGGTTACAGTTCAGCAGGAAGGTAAAGAAGCAATTCTCAGGGACAGAGAGTTAAAGATGTGGAGGAATAATGGATAGTCTCTTGGACAGTCTGGATATATCATGGTGTGGCAAGTATTTTAGCGGAAAAATAGCAGTGAATTACATGCCTGAATGTGTATAAAGTGGCCTTTTATGCTTAGTAAGTAAGTATGAATGAGGTGATCTTAAGGTAGGCCTCCATCTTGTTTTTACAAATACAAATCTCTAAGTTATATAATTTATGGCAGAACAAAACATTAGATGCAAATTAAGGAGTGCCACCTATGCACAGTCCCTGGCATATGAAGAACGCTCATTCAGTGGTGGCCATGGCCACCTTTATTTCTAAGATGAGGAACTAGGCAGGGCGTAGACTTATGGTCATATAACATTATTGCTCATATCCTGGCTCTACTGTTTGCTAGCTAACTAGCACATTTCTGAACTAAATCTCACTGGAGGTCATAATTTCTACCGTTATGGCAATACAGTGAGTGTTAAAATATGAAAAAAAAGTTTTCCTTTGCCTTCAAGATTTAATTCAATCACTCAAAACAAAAACAAAGAACTGCTGAATTGACTTTTTATGCAAGTATAACATGGTATATACTTTACAACTTCTAATTAAAAGAACATACACATTGATAGTAAGATGTCACATTAAAAATTCACATTCTACCATGTTTATTCATGTTGCTCCGGTTTTTATGTTTCAGTAGCTTAAAAATGTTATAGCTAGATGTCACAATGAAGTGATACTATTGGGAAATAAAGCAGATCGACTGAAATAAAACTTTAATAATGAAATGATACCAATTAGGAAATCTTCAAAGGGACTCATATACAAATTGGAAAATTAGAAAATAGATTTATACCACCTGACACTTGGGAAAAAATGTTTCCATAAAGGTCTTTACCTTGGTGATGTGTCATGCTTCAATAAGCTGTTAATGTGATTCACTATCCAACTAAAGAGGCGTCCATAGAGAGTTTTAGCCATGGCGTCTCTGACGTCCGTAGCTTTCTCTACGGTATTTGGTCGTATGATGGTTTCTCCTCTAGTGACCACACAGTGCGAGGTGAGAGCTTCCTGCAGCTCTTCTGCCTGAATGCAAAGCAAAGAGGCAGCTGGAAATAAAACAGATGTGTAATTATAAGAAATAATGGTAAGAAAGTAACTTCCCAAGGAATGGAAATGTCTTAATTTGCCTTCTTCAAATGGCATGAGACAAATATGTGAAGGTTTTAAAGCGTAAAAATAAGTTACTATTCAATAGTAGTCCCAGGTCTCTCCTTGATCATTCCTCTGCTCATCTCGACTGGTCAAATGTAAGCTGATGTATAATGCAGCCCAAGCTAAACTGAACTGGTGGACAGAGTGAAGCATCTGCATTAGCCAGTGGTTGTTTGTGATGCCAAACATAATTTTATTGAATTGTGTTAAATAATTCAAAAACACAATGAATATATTTGGTATGATATGGATACCATTATTTTATACACATTTTCCAAATGTAGAAATTAACTGTAGAAGGTAACTTAGACTTTAGGATATACCCAAACAAATGTATTTTAAGTAACTTCTGCAACCTGTAACATATACCCAAAAGACCATAAAACTTTTATTTTTATTGGTGATTTGTGATCCTGTTTTGTAAATTGCTTTTTCTCATTGATATAGTCACCCTTTCCTAATCAGTATATAAATCTTTATAGCTTAAAGAGAATAATGCTTTGATATATGTTTCATAAATTTATACAAATTTTCCCCTCAATTTCCATTTGCATTACAATTTCACTTTTCTTTTTTTAGTTTGAAAAAGTTTAAATTTTTGTGTAGTCATATATCCATTAAAAATCATTTCTGCTTTTGGTTTTCTGCACATAAAGCCCTTCAAGTTTTTTCCATGTCAGGATTATATAAATGCATTTTTGTCTTATACTTTTATGATGTTTTTGCACTTAAGTTGATATACATTTGAATTCATTTTGGTATATGGTATATGAGAAGGATTCAAATTCTCCCCCCTCCAAATGTTTAGCCAGCTGGTTGTCCCTAGGACACTGATTCTTCAGTGATTTGTAAAGTTATTTCTCATATTACACTTGGACCTATTTCTGAATAGTGTCTCCCACTGATTGATATATATATATATATAATATAATATATATATATTATATATTTCCATATATATAATAAACGGAAATTCATTCCCATATTGTCCATTCATTTGACATATATTTATTGAGGGTCTAGCATCTGCCAGGCATTTTACCTGGGGATATATCACTAAATGTAATATTTTGAAAAACAAAATTCTAGTCTTGATGGTCTCTATCCAGAAGGAATGGGAGCCGACCAAGAAATTTAGGCGGGAAGATGGAGGAGGAGGAGAGGGAGCCTGAGAGAATCCACTGACACACGCATTAAATGGTTTCTTAATGAACTGTGGAGAATGGCCTGGGAAAGTTCAAGAAGGCATGTGGATGACCAGTTGGGAGTGCACTCAGTTCAAGTGAGAGGTGATGTTGTCTTGGATGAGAATGATGATGACAGAGAGAAGTGGCCAGATCTGATGGATATTTATGGTATAGAATTGTTAGAACTGGTGCCTGATTGGAACAAGGTACCTATAACACCATCTAGAAAAACATGGCCTTGGTTTGGAGATTAATTGCTTGTAACTTTGGTTATAAATAATTTTAATGTGAGTAAAATTTCTATTTGCCATGAGTGGTTGTTCCAGAAAGTGCTATAATTAATTTTAACTATATTCGCATTAACTTTCTGTGACCCCATATATATGACTATCTCCTGCTATACAGAAAGGTTCTCAACGTCAAAATCACTTTTAGCTTCGTAATTTCTAAGTATACTCATGTCTACAACATATTTCTATTGCAGCTCATTCTTCTAATTATGATCAATGGTGAGTTTTAATCTTACCACTGGAGTTTTTTCATTATTCCTTCCACTTCTGATAACCTAATATCTTATGTGTCAGTTAAGTTTTTTTTAATATAAGAAAAATCAGAACAGGTTTCCAAGTACATGCCACTCATTACACAGCAACCTCAAACACCTGTTCTGCTGTGTTACCAAGCTGGCTCCAGAGACACAGTGGAGGGAGATGATAAGGCTTTGGGGATGGGTCCAGACCAGGAAGGTTTGCTATTTGGCCCTCTGAATTTACCCTCAAATATCACATTCTGTTTCTGAGTAAGTATAAATCATAAAAAAATGTATATATGAAAATTTATACTGCGATTCCCTAGGTTACAAATGACATTTATAACAAATCTGGAATTATGGGGACATATACCAATACTAAAAATAAAAAATTGGGTATATTCTGAATAAAAAAGCTGTGCCACTAGAAGCTATCAGTGGGAAACCTTAAATTATTGGAATAATTCATCAAACTCTGCTAGTAGGAAAAAAGTTGATGTGAAGAAAATACCATGATGTACTTTTCCTGTATAGAAAATGACTAGAATTAATCAACCCAGCACGAATGTGTCTAAAAAATCCATCCAGCATGAAAATAAATATATAGGTCTTTATTACTTATAAAATGACATAGATGTTAAATCTGTAAGATAACAACTTTAACTCTTTTTCTGAAAGTTCACTAAATTTTAATTATTTTTTCTGCATTTTTTACATTGAAATGTAAATAACTCCTAAACAGTCATAAAAGCCTAATTTTTAGGAATATTTTTTACAGTAATTAGTTCTTTTCTAGGCATGATGATCTGTTTTAAATAGTGGACTTTAAAAACTTCATTTTACACAAATTGAATCTGAGCATTCATTTTTTAGAACCCCATATAAGCACAGTTGCTTGAAATTACCCTTATGTGACACTTACAGTATGTCATTAAACTTTGTTTAAAAGTTCAGTTTTTTTTTGAAAGGTAATAAAACTCACAGTTCTCCAGAGCTGCATGATTGGAAATGTGGCTCTTGTCAATCTGGTGTTCAGTTGCCACAGAAGAAAATTCAATGTTTCCAACATTCAAGATTGCAGCCAGTATACTGTATATACTTCCAAGTTCCTGAAATACACCATAGAAATGTTAGCATCACTCACCCCTCCAGTACAGCAAGACAGTGACTATGGTGGGGACAGATGGGAAGAATATTAAGGTTCCAGCATGAGGTCAGATGGGAACCCTGACTAGGCAAGCCTCCAAGAAGGTGTAGCCTCAGTATTTTAATCTTAGAGGTGAGCCCGAGGCCTGTTATCCAGTTATTACTTACAAATACTTTATGAATGCAAATATGAATAAAAAACAGAAATGAGGTGCTCCCCTCAGTGGAGGGAGGAATATCTAATCATTAGGGCACAGAGAAATCTATGTGTGAAATCTACCTTCAGAACTTCATGTGATCATTACCATATGTTCATTTTCCTTGAGGCCATCTTAAAAGTGAGGGTACACATGGATACAGGAGAAAAATAAAGGAGAAAGACCCAGCACCAAAACCAAAGGATCTGTGTGGCTTAACGGATTTGTGTAGTTAAGACTACAACTTAGAATTTATAGCAGTTAAATTCTAAAGAAGGTACATCAAAAATATATTCAGAAACACATAGGCTCTTCTCAGAGGCACTGGAGGCACTATGTCGAGGTGTCTAAGGTGATTCTAGGTGTCATTCCAAACATGCTCATGGTACAGTGAGCTACAGAAAAGAAATGAAATCCTTTATTTCTTTCTTCTATCATTGCACTTACTCTAACACCGCTCCTACACTTAACAAAAATGATTATTCCATCCACTCCAACAATCTAAGTCAAGATAAAAATTGGATATGAAAAAAATCTTCCAGGGATGTTTATTCATTCACAAATAACATAAATAAATATATGCCAAATGAACATTAAATATATAAATAAATACATTTGTTGAATTAATATATAGATATCTGTGTATATATCTATATTTCCATTTGTCCAATAAACATATATTTTATGTCAGACACTGTTATAGTCTAGGGGAGTGAACAGCAGGCAATTTCATGCAAACAATAGGGAGAAAAAAGCAGCAGATGCAATATTTGTATCAGACAAAATAGACTTTAAAACAAAGAAAGTAACAAGAGACAAAGAAGGACATTAATGATAAAGGGGTCAGTTCAACAACAAGATAAAACCATTATAAATATCTACACACCAAACATAGGAGGACCCAAATATGTAAAACAAATACTAACAGAATTAAAGGGGGAAATAGAATCCAATGCATTCATTTTAGGAGAGTTCAACACACCACTCACTCCAAAGGACAGATCAACCAGACAGAAAATAAGTGAGGAGACAGAGGCACTGAACAACACATTGGAACAGATGGACCTAACAGACATCTATACAACACTCCACCCAAAAGCAGCAGGATACACATTCTTCTCAAGTGCACATGGAACATTTTCCAGAATAGACCACAAACTAGGTCACAAAAAGAGCCTCATCAAATACAAAAAGATTGAAATTGTACCAACCAACTTCTCAGATCACAAAGGTATAAAACTAGAAATAAATTGTACAAAGAAACCAAAAGGGTTCACAAACACATGGGGGCTTAACAACATGCTCCTAAATTTAATCAATGGGTCAAGGACCAAATTAAAACAGAGATCAAGCAACATATGGAGACAAATGAAAACAATAGCTCAACACCACAACTTCTGTGGGACGCAGCGAAGGCAGTTCTAAGAGGAAAGTATATAGCAATTCAGACCAATTTAAAGAAGTAAGAAAAATCCCAAATGAAGAGTCTAAATTCACTATTATTGAAACTGGAAAAAGAAGAACATATGAGGCCCAAAGTCAATAGAAGGTGGGACATAATAAAGATCAGAGGAGAAATAAATAAAATTGAGAATAATAAAACAATAGAAAAAGTTAATGAAACCAAGAGCTGGTTCTTTGAGCAAATAAACAAAATAGATAAACCCTTAGCCAGATTTATCAAGAAAAAGAGAGAATCTACACACAAAAAGAATCAGAAATGAGAAAGGAAAAATCACTACAGACACCACAGAAATTCAAAGAATTATTAGAGAATACTATAAAAAATAATATGCTAACAAATTGGATAACCTAGAAGAAGTGGACAACTTTCTAGAAAAATACAACCTTCCAAGACTGACCAAGGAAGAAATAGAAAATCTGAACCGACCAATTACCAGCAATAAAATTGAATTGGTAATCAAAAACTACCAAGAACAAAACCCCCAAACCAGATGGCTTCACTGCTGAATTTTATCAGACAATTAGAGAAGACGTAATACTCATTCTCCTTAAAGTTCTCCAAAAAATAGAAGAGGAGGGATTACTTCCAAACTCATTCTATGAAGCCAGCATCACTCTAATACCAAAACCACGCAAAGACACCACAAAAAAAGAAAATTACAGACCCATATCCCTGATGAACATAGATGCAGAAATACTCAACAAAGTATTAGCAAACTGAATTAAAAAACACATCAAAAAGATCATCCATCATGATCAAGTAGGACGTATTCCAGGGATGCAAGGATGGTACAATCTTCAAAAATCCATCAACATCATCCCTTACATCAATAAAAAAAAGGACAAAAATAACATGATAATCTCCATAGATGCTGAAAAACATGTGACAAAATTTAACACCCATTCGTGATAAAAACTCTCAACAAAATGGGTACAGAGGACAAGTACCTCAACATAATATAGGCCATATATGACAAACCCAAAGCAAACATCATACTTAACAGTGAAAAGCTGAATGCTTTTCTATGATTGGGAACAAGCCCACTCCCCCCACTTTTATTCAACATTGTACTGGAGGTCCTAGCCATGGCAATCAGACAACACAAAGAAATAAAGACATCCAGATCAGCAAGGAAGAACTCAAACTGTCCTTGTTTGCAGATGATATGATATTGTACATTAAAAACCCCAAAGAATCCACTCCAAAACTACTAGAACTAATTTCTGAATTCAGCAAAGTTGCAGGATACAAAATTAATACACAGAAATCTGTTGCTTTCCTATACACTAATGATGAACTAGCAGAAAGAGAAATCAAGAAAACAATTCCATTCACAATTGCATGAAAAAGAATAAAATACCTAGGAATACACCTAACCAAGGAAGTGAAAGACCTATACCCTGAAAACTACAAGACACTCATGGCAGACATTAAAAAGGACACTAATAAATGGAAATTCATCCCATACTCTTGGCTAGGAAGAATTAATATTGTCAAAATGGCCATCCTGCCTAAAGCAATCTACAGATTCAATGCAATCCCTATCAAAATACCAACAGCATTCTTCAATGAACTGGAACAGTACTAAAATTCATATAGACCCCAAAAGACCCCAAATAGCCAAAGCAATCCTGAGAAGGAAGAATAAAGCAGGGGGGATTACATTCCCAAACTTCAAGCTCTACTACAAAGCCACAGTAATCAAAATAATTTGGTACTGGCACAAGAACAAATCTGTAGATCAATGGAATAGAATAGAGAGCCCAGATATAAACCCAAGCATATATGGCCAATTAATATATGATAAAGGAGCCATGAACATAAAATGGGGAAATGACAGCCTCCTTAACAGGTGGCATTGGCAAAACTGGACAGTGCCGTGTTGGCAAAACTGAACAGCTACATGTAAGAGAATGAAACTGGATTACTGTCAAACTCCATATACAAAAGTAAACTCGAAATGGATCAAAGACCTGAATGTAAGTCATGAAACCATAAAACTCTTAGAAGAAAACATAGGCAAAAAACTCTCTTGAATATAAACATGAGCAACTTTTTAATGAACATATCTCCTGGGCAAGGGAAACAAAAGCAAAAATGAACAAGTGGGACTATATCAAACTAAAAAGCTTCTGTACAGCAAAGGACACCATCAGTTGAACCAAAAGGCATCCTACAGTACGGGATAATATATTCACAAATGACATATCCAAAATAATAAAGGGCTTGCAAGCCTCAACAACCAAAAAGCAAATAACCCGATTAAAAAGTGGGCAGAGGATCTGAACAGACACTTCTCCAAAGAAGAAATTCAGTGGGCCAACAGGTACATGAAAAGGTGCTCCACATCGCTAATCATCAGAGAAATGCAAATTAAAACCACAATGAGATATTACCTCACACCAGTTAGGATGGCCAACATCCAAAAGACAAGGAACAACAAATGCTGGCGAGAATGTGGAGAAAGGGGAAATTAGTTCAACCTTTGTGGAAAGCAGTATAGAGGTTCCTCAAAAAACTAAAAATAGAAATACAACTTGACCCAGGAATTCCACTCCTAGGAATTTACCCTAAGAATACAGGATCACAGATTCAAAAAGACATATGCACCCCTATGTTTATCGCAGCACTATTTACAATAGCCAAGATATGGAATCAACCTAAGTGTCCATCAGTAGATGAACGGATAAAGAAGATGTGGTATATATACACAATGGAATATTATTCAGCCATAAGAAAACAAATCCTACCATTTGCAACAGCATGGATGGATGGAGCTAGAGGGTATTATGCTCAGTGAAATAAGCCAGGCAGAGAAAGACAAGTATGAAATGATTTTACTCATCTGTGGAGCATAAGAACAAAGGAAAAACTTAAGGGACAAAACAGCAGCAGACTCACAGAACCCAAGACTGGACTAATGGTTACCAAAGGGAAAGGGACTGGGGAGGGTGGGAGGGAAGGAGGGATAGGAGATTAAGGGGCATTATGATTAACACACATCATATGGGGGGGGGGCACAGGGAAGGCAGTATAGCACAGAGAAGACAAGCAGTGACTCTATATAGCATCTTACTATGCTGATGGACAGTGACTGTAATGGGGTATGTGGTGGGGACTTGATAATAGGAGGAAGGTAATAATCACAATTTTTCTCATGTCAAACCTGAGCATAAGATTGTATATCAATGACACTTTAATAAAAACAAGAAATACTGTCACCTTGGGATAATTAATGTGCTCATTCTTAAATGTTTAAACCTTTAAGATAATATTAGAGACATAGTTAAAAACTGTCATATGACTTGAATTTAAATGCTTATTTGGTAATACACATGATTTTAACTTGAAAAGCATAACATAATTTGCAAATTGTATTTAAGTGTAGGATAACTTGACCTAGTATATTAATAATTTTTAATTATTAGATTTTCAGGGCTAACAAGTTTAAATGCTTAAGAATATTTAGTTAAATGATTAGGAAGTCTAGAAAGTCTTATCAATCCTTGTAAGACCTCTGTGTCAGTCATTTGGAGTATTTGAAAGACTGAAACATACTAAATTTTTATACAGGTTCAGGCATTTAAAAGAATTAAATTAATTATGTCTGCTTGGGAAACTTAAGGTTATATTTATGAGTCATCAGGTGAACAAAGTTGACTGAAGTTTGCTTCTATTCCTATTCAAAGATTGTTAGGTTCAGAATTTGAATAAAAAGATGTGTCAAGAGAATGAGAAGACAAGACACAGACTGGGAGAAAATATTTGCAAAAGACATATCTGATAAAGGACTGTCATCCAAAACAGAGAGAGAACTTTTAAACTCAACAATAAAAAAACCAAACAACCCAATTAAAAAATGGGCCAAAGACCTTAACAGACACCTCATCAAAGTAGACGTATAGATGGGAAATAAGCATATAAAAGATGACATCACATGTCATCAGGGAAATGCAAATGAGCCCACAGTGAAGTACTGCTACATACCTCTTAGAATGGCCAAAAGCCAAAACACCAACACCAGCAAGTACTGTTGAAGATGTGGAGCAACAGGAAACTCTTCTTCATCACTGGAGGAAATGCAAACTGGCATAGCTACTCTGGAGGACAGTTAGGGGTTTCTTACAAAAGTAAACACACTTCTACCATAGGATCAAGCAATTCAGACCTTTGATATTTATCCAAAGGAACTGGAAACTTATGTCTACAAAAAATATGCATGGATGTGTTGTAGCAGCTTTGCTCATAACTGCCAAAACTTGAAGCAACTAAGATGTCCTTCAGTAGATGAATGGATAAATAAACTGTGGTACAGCGAGACAATGGAATATTATTTAGCACTGAAAAGAAATGAGCCATCAAGCTATGAAGACATGGTGGAACCTGAAATGCAAATCACTAAGTGAAAGAAACCAATCTGAAAAGGCTCCAATCCATATGATTCCAAGTATATGTTATCCTGGAAAAGGCAAAACTATAGAGAGACAGCAAAAAGGGCAGTGGTTGACAGGAGTTAGAGGGAAGGGAGGAATGAACAGGTGGAACAGAGAGGATTTTTAGAGCAGTGAAGCTACTGTGATTCCACATGTCATTAAACATTAGTCCAAAATCAAACAAAGTACATCACCAGGAGTGACCCCTAATGTAAACTGTATACCTTGGATGATTACAACGCGTCAGTGTAGGTTCACTGATTCAACAAATGTCCTGCTCTAGTGCAGGATGTTGATAATGGGGAGGCTGTGCGTGTGGGGGACAAGGGTTATATGGAAACTCTGCTCTTTTCACTCAGTTTTGTTGTGAACCTAAAATAGCTCTAAATAATGAAGTCTTTTTTTAAAAAGGTGTGTTAGTAAAACTTAAAGCTTAAGGAAAACAGTATGTACTTGGTTTCAAAATCATTAATATGTTGAATTAATGATCAAAAGCATGTATTCTTTGAATACTTAAAACAACTAACAGGTGAACTGCCTGTTCCTAGTTTCATATTTATCCATCAAGATTGAGGTTATATCTAGACTCACAAATGTGGTCAATGCACATACTCAGCCTCTGGTATTTTGCTCCTAACTAGTCTCTGCCTCTGGTCCTGCCACTCTGCAATCCACCTTCCACACAGCTTGTCATAGCCATCTTTCTAGCAGGCAAATCTTACGTTCCCAGTTAACATCCTTCAACGGCCCCTCTTTCCTTAAGAGGAAGTTCTGCTCCTTACCAAGGCACTCAGTAAGGTTCTATACCTTCTGGTGCCAGCCTGCCTCTGCACTTTCATTTCCAGCTACTTTTCCCTCATGTTTTTCAGCCAGCCAAACTCCTTGTAGAGTCCCAAGAATTCCACATGATTGTCATCCCTTGGTCTCACCTTGGGCCGTGTTTTTCCTCATTCTTCACACATGATCTCTTCTCAGAACCTTTCAGTGACCAACCACCTGACTTCATGGTTCTGTAACTTTCTCTTTATTATCAGAGAATTGACTGCATTTCATTGAAATTATTCTTAGCCTATGTGTCTTTAAACTCATTGAGGATAAACTCATCGAGTACAGAGTCTATGCCTAATTCATATGCCAAATCCCTAGCATAAGGCCTGGTACACAGCTGGCATTCAGTGCTTGTCAACTGTCTTCTTTTGTATTAGTCAAGTGATAGCAAAATTTCCTTTACTCCTTTCAAGAGAGGGGCGAGAGAGAGAACAATCCTTGGACCTCAGTGTAGGTGGGAATTACCGTGGACCATGACAAAGTGATGCCATCAAAGGCTGGGGAATGTGGCACTACCCAGTCCAGTCCTGGGAAAACCAAGACACTGATCTGCCATCAAGAAAGTACAGAGAAGACAGGATGGGGAGGGACTTTTTGTCCCCTCCTGGCATGAGCTGGGAGCTCCACCCTCTTGCTTTCTCTCTAAATAAAAGCCTCTACTTGCTCTCCTAAAAAAAAAAAAAAAAAAAAAAAAAACAGAGCAGGATACTATCTGAGCCCATGAACCAGGCAAATTGGAACTGGTGGGAGAAAAAGAGGACCTCTACAATCAGCATTTGCAGTTGTTTATATTATGGGATATTAATATGTACTTTAGGCTTAAGATGAATTTTGCAGATACTTAAAGGAATCAAATGATTTTAACAATCTTCAAAGATTACAATGAGATTAAATTTTAGTCATAAACTCATAAACGGTGAAAGTAGGAAATGACTCACAAATAAGCCACCCCCTCCATCCTCCTTTACTTACAACGAAACTTAGACCAGAGAAGGTTAGTTATTGGTCTAAGATACACAGTTGGAGATAAGCAGTGCCAAGAACTTTAATCCACAGATCCTGATTCCCTAGGACAGAATTACTTTTATTTTAACCAACTGCCTTCCTTGGTCCTGTCATTCATTACAAGTCATCAAAGTTGGCTGAATTTTGACATTCTAGAGTTGTAACTTATTTGATGCATTTTGAATGAAGACTAGGTATCAAATTATTTTTAAAATTACTGAATGACTAACTAAAAGTGATCTATATACCTCTCCCACCCAGACCCAAAAATGATTTTTAAAAATGAGGTATTCCACAGAAATTCAACTTTGTGTGATGCTTTAAAACATTTAAAAATTTATTTCACAGATATTATTTGATAATTACTCAAGTCACAACTGACAGCCCAAAGGAAATGTGGTAGATTGTGATTTTAGACTATCATAGAAAACGTAGGCAAAATTAAAGCAGGAAAAAAGGCATTGGCCTCTTGACATAAGACAGATGACTTTGTGCAAAGAAAGACAAATAAAATTCCTGTCATGACATGGTAAAACTCTAATTTATGTTATTTTAGAGAATATCTGATTTTGCTTTTCCTGGCATTCCTTTGGATTGTGCTGACTCACAAATGCACAAGTGAATTGTAGACCCCAGGAATATTTAAAGGGATACACACACAGTGGGTGCTGCCAACACCAATCAGAGAAAGACAAGGGAAGAGGAAGGAAGACTCTTTTTATTGGAGAGTCACCAAAACGTGCTATGGTAAACTGAAGGCAGCAAGCTGTGATCGGAGGCTGTGGGAATCGTACTGCTTAACTTGATATTGAAGTTGCGTTTTTCCAAAATGGAACTGAAGCAGCTATGACAAAGGACATATCCAAGAAAGCCAGTGAGAGAGCATTAAAAAAAATCAGGACTGGGAGAAAGAGGAAATAAACCCCACTCGATTTAATTCTACTGTCCCTGAACCAGGACAGTGCGAGTCTTGGAGTCTCTGCTTTAAGATAGCAGGTCCTGGGAGAATCACCTTGAACTAATTAGCAGGGGTTGTACTGAGCTCCAGAGACAAAATGTGTTTTCCTTTACCCTAAGCTATATGTTTGGATGGTTGGATGTTCAATAAACACTGAGTATGTTTAAGTTTGGAATACACAGTTTTAAATAAATGAATCATATTTATCAGTAGATGCTAACTGCAAGAAGGGTTTCATTTTAATGTCACTAAACATCCCTCTACCAAGCAAGAGAAAGGAGTTAGTTGAGCCAAATATAAGTGAAACACTGCCTCTAATGAGCGGGGCTTGGAAGTAAACAAACAGATTAAAGAAGATTCCCTGTTTCTAAGATAGCATCTTCTAGGGGAAGGAACTGGTGAGAGATCAGCTCTTCTGATGATAAGCAGGGAAAAAACCTAGACAGGCCCAGAACCTGGTGAGAAGCAGAGGCGGCTTGCTTGGTGGACCACATGCTGCCAGTTTGGAGGATGCCCTGAGATCCAGTTAACCTCTCCTGTCTTTCCCTAACCAGGCCACCAACCGAGCCAGGCCACAGTCCAAGGGCGCATCGACCACAAGGAACATTCATTGTATGAGTGAGGATTGGAGAAAAGGGTGGGTGCTGCTTTTTACTTTATTCACTGCACCCCCAAATAACTGGCTTCTGCTTTAGGAGTCAGAATACCCCCCACCCCCACCCCAGGGCTTAAATCAACTTGTCTCCACAGGTACAAGCTGTGGGTGAAGGCAGGGTTAGGGAGAGGGCAGGGAAGAGCCAGATTTGAATCTGCGTTTTGCAGGGGGCAGTGAGGGAAATGCAGGGAAGCAGTCATGTCCAGAAAGGGATCAGGGTCCAGACAGAGGGTTAAACCGATTAGTATCCTGCCAGCCAGCCAGCGCAGAAATAATCTCATCTGTACTCCTGATGCAGCTAATTGAGGATTTATATTGTGCTGAAACACTAAGGGGAGGACAAGGTCTTGGTTCTTTGAGCCAGAACAAGAGCAAAAGACCCACATGGTCACCTGTGACGCTTGGGACATCAGAATTGGAGCATAAGAATGGGACTACACATGGAACAGGTGGCACGTGGAGTCTCCTGGAGTATCTGTCATGGCTTGTCTGCAGTCTCTGGGTGGTGATCTTATGTCATCTGGAATATGACTGAAACTCATGCCTTCTGAGTCACTATAAGAAAAATACCTATTTTACTAGGAAATGTATTAAGATCATCTCTGAGTTCAGATGCTGTTCCCAAAAGGTAGTCAAGTAAAGTTAACAGCACCATTTTCAGCATGATTTGATGTCCATCCCCCAGCCCTCATGTGCACTACGCTACTCTTTACAAGAGATAGTCACAGTAAATTCTATACACTTAATGATTTTAGTAAGACTTGGTAATTATTAATTATATATTATTTGTAATAAATAGAATACCTAATTATTAAATTAATTATAATTACTTAGTAAGCTTAGTAATGTCTCAGTTGTTCAATGCCTATTCAGTCCTCATCATTTCTCTCCCAACTCTACAGCAAAGGCTGCTGTTGGTCAGGCAAATTCTCACATACCAATCCAGTCACCTGCCAACTTTGCTGCGCGTGTGTGTGTGTGTGTGTGTGTGTGTGTGTGTGTGTGTGTAGAGAAGGGAACAAGAGTCACATAATGAACACTTTGAGAACGAGACATCTGTCTCTACAGCTATGAGCACAGTCTGCGATCTCCCTCAAAAACCTTCCAAGATCTTATCAAACAATGGCTTCTTTGTTCCATTTTACAGCCTAAAAGCTATTTAATTCACCAACAGAGTGAAGATTCCGATCATCTCCTTTCTGCCTACAGACCACAGAATCACTGAGTTTTCTGATTTGAGTGGCAGTTTAGTAGTTATAGAGTGGACAGCTTGAATCGTAATCCTAAAGTTCCAGAAAGGGTCATGAATCTATGGAAAGAATGTAGCATTCAGAAATGAAGATGGTCAAGTTAGAGCCTCTGTTTCTAAACCACAAAGTTAGTCAACTGCAGCTTAAGACTTCCTGTGAGTAAACTTTGCCTAAAGATGCAGTGGCAAACTTAGCTTGCCACTGAGTCTACAATATTGCTTCCCTCTTGCCCACATAATTCATATTATACCGGCAAAAACTGAGAACTCTTTGGGAATGTCATGGTAATAATTCCTCTGTGGCCCCAAGAGGAGTTACTTCCCCTTACTTGGTCCTGGAAACAGCCTGCCAGTTCCCCTACGGTTCTTCAACCTCTCACCCACTCTCCCCACAACCAATAAATTCACCTAGACACAGAGTAGCAATGTTGATACAGAACTCAAGGAGGACCTCTGAATTTGGGGGCTGTCAAAGCAATTAGGGAGGGAGTCTCCCCACCAAAATATGACTTCCTCTTGGCTATGGAGAAAGGCCACACTAGAAAAATTAACTCTGAAGTGTGAAATGTCTCCTGATGGACAAAGATTACCCTGGATTTACCTACACCTCCCTTGAAAGTAGGGCCCTAATTTCAAGTCAAAGGAAAAGCCATTCATCTGTCCTTCCTCAGTCTACCTAGGGTGCCAGAGACCACACTTCATAACCTAGTTTCAAGGTCCTGAGAATATCCTCCCCACAGCCTGCAGCAAGGACACCCAAGGTGGAGACAAAAGCTTTCAAAAAGAAGGCTTACTTACTGTTCTTTAATAGTAAAGTCTTCTAGTTCCAAATTTGGAGAAAATGCACTTAACAGCAAATTTTTCTCTATGTCAAGAACATGCCCATCTTTAGAAATACTACTTCCTGGTAAGCAAATGGATCAATGGACTAAAGGTTATCGTTGACAGCCTTTCACTTTCGAAGGGTCATGTTTGTCTTAAAAATGTGCTACCAAGTGATTAGATTCAGTAACTTCACTGCACAAAATGTGAATGATTTTTGTAAAGTTTCACTTCTGTTAGCATCTCTACATTTTATATCCTGCTGATAAAATTCTCCAAACTTTTGGAGAAGAATTAGGTATTTTTTTTAGCTCAAACTCTTAGTAGAAATCTGATAGCCCAAGGAATGGCAGTAAATTTAGACACGTGTAAGTCCAGGGAGAGGAAAATCTGGGGCAAAATACCTCTAAAACTGAAATTAGTCAAAGGGAGAAATAAAGTTTAAAACCCATTTATTGCTTACAAACTGCAGTCCAGGCCGTCTCTCCCTCCTGCTCCAGCAGAAGCAAGCAAGGACCTCCCCCTAACCTCTGGGTTCAGATAAGCCCTGGTTACCCAGGTAATTACCCATTGACATGGAGATGAACTTCTCTCCACCCCTGAGGATATGCAAATGAACTAAAGCCAGGTGAGATATTTTGGAGATGTTACAATTTTTACCCAGGCCACCCTTCCAGAAATCGCACCTTACAATCTACTCATTCCCCCTCTTCTGCAATGGTCCCTGGGTGAAAAAACTGGAGCATTTTGACCAGACTAATGACATACAATAGCAACAGCAATAAAATTATGATAATCATCAAGCCAGAGGATTCAGCTAGGTTCAAAGTCTTATGCAGATTAAGTCAATTCCATAGGCAGGCAGTAGCCGAGGGTTCAGAGCAACAAAACTTCCCTGCAAGATGCTCTTACCTCCTGGACGTTTTGGGGACACTACCGTGATTTTTGGGGGCCACTCTTGCTGTTACTCTAGGAATACATACAAGGCCAGCTTCCAAGCCTTTTCCCCAAGGTGCCAGAAGGGCCAGCCATCACTGGCCCATGTGTCAAAATGTCCAGGGCTACGTCCATTCAACAGTGTCTCCAAGGCTCAATGCAGTGGGGCTGGCAGCAGGATGTTGCTCTGCTGGCCATATCCTGGCTTCAATAACTCTTCTTTGGTTTGAACGTTCAATTGTATAGGAGAGGCAGCAAGGTGTGTGAGCATATCCACGGGGCTCAAGGCTCCTTTACGTGGCTCCTCATTCACAACTGCACCACTGTCCATAGGTGAACTGACCAGCCCCATAGACTATTGGTGTCCGACTTCAGGCCAGATTTCAGCAAACTGTTGTACCTCTCTATCATGCGTGCCCTGGTAGAATTACATGGTACATGAAATTTCCACTTTATTCCTAATTGCTGCACCCATTCTTGTAACACATGTCCAGAAAAGTGGGTGCCTTGATTGCTCTCAATCACCTGCTGCCAGCCATAGGCTGCAAAGAGATGCTCTAGGGCCCTCTTGGTGGTTTGCTGATCTGCATGACATAAAGGAAAAGCAACCAATAGTCCAGTAGCCATGTCCACACATGTCATGGCATACCGATATCCTTCTGATATTGGCAGAGGCTCAATATAGTCTATTTGTCACCGGACAAGGGATATTGGCCCCCTTACTATTGTCCCATGTTGCTGTGAGACTCAGTGTAAGTCTCTCTTACAGCACACAAGGCACTCCTTCCAGCTCTGACTTCTTCAAAGGTCAATGGCAAGCCCCACTCATGGGCTACAGCCCACATTGTCTTTTGCCACATGTGCAACAAATGCTGGTATAGCCATTGGGCTATATCAGAGGCAGGCTTTCCTTCTAGCCAGAGCACCTGGGCCGGTGTGTCTGTTTCACCATTTCCTGGGGATGCCAAAGGCAAATGGCCAGTCACATGATATACACTAACAGTCTTAGTCTGACCAGAGGCCGATAGGTCTTGCCACAACTCTTGCCCCCAAAGGGGCTGGTGACCAACCATCCAGTTGGCATGATACCATGTTGGTAGCCACAGGGTCAAGCCCCGATAGGCGGCCCAGGTGTCAGTGCAGACAACTCTGGGGGAAGGTTCCTGGGTGATCATGAACTATACTGCCCGCAACTCAGCCCACTGACTGCTCTTCCCCTCTCCATCCTCCATCCTTATTGTCTCAATCTTAGGATGGAAAGCCACAGCCCTCCATTTTGGGGGCTGCCCATGACTGGAGCCATCTCTGTACCAAGCATCTTCAGGTATAGGGGCTTTTCCCTGCTGATAAGGACTCTTGGCTACCAATGGCTCCAAAGCAAGTTCTTCCGGCTTTCCACTGGTATAGGTCACTGGCCCCAATAAGCATTGGAGTTCTCCACTTAAGGGGCTAGTAAAGAGGGCGCTGTGCTGCTGTAAATATGCGCCCCATTTGACCAGCATAGGTGTCTGTGCCATGCCACTCTGAGGCCTTTGGGTCCAGTCTCGCACCCACCCTGTGACGGGATAGGTGGTTATTACCTTGGTTGGAGCTGTTCCAGTGGTGGGCTCCGTAGCCAGCAAGGCGTGGTACACGGCAGCCAGTTGCTTCTCTATCAAGGTGTACTGGACCTCTGCTCCTTTCCATAGTTGGGACCAGAATCCAATAGGTTGGTGTGTCCATTCAAGCCATTGCCAAAGACCCCAGAGATCCATAATCATCTTCGGTTACGTGAACATCTAGTTCACAGGGCCTTGACGAGTCCATTACATTCAAGGCCTGTTCAGCCTTGAATGCCCGCTTGGCAGCAGTAAAAGCAGCTGCAGGTCTCATCCCAGTCCCACCTGATGCCCTTTTGTACCAACCGGTATAAGGGTTTCAGAATTTGTGCCGAGTGTGGGATAAACACTCTCCAGTAGCCCAAAAGACCCCAAAACTCTTGTAATACTGCCACAGTGGTAGGTTTGGGGAAAGCTTGGACCTTGTCTATGACTGCTTCAGGAACAACTTTAGTTTTACTCAACCAGACAACCCCCAAGAATTTCACAAACCCGGTCCATGAACCTTGGTGCTGTTCACAGCCCACCCTTTTTCCTGTAGATGTTGCAACAGTCTAGGAACTGCCCCTTCTAAATCTGAAAGAGGATCAGGTGTGAGCATATCATCAATGTAGTGACACAACCACACCATTTGCGGTTTCTTCCATGCAGCCAAATCCTGGGCTACAAGTCCATGACAGATGGTGGGACTGTGGAGGTGTCCCTGTGGAAGGACAGTGAATGCCCAAGGCTAGCTTTCCCACATGAAGGCAAACTGTTCTTGGCTTTCCTGTGCTATGTCAATAGAGAAGAAAGCATTAGCAAGGTCTATGACATAATGATACGTTCCCAGCTCATGGCTGAGGGTGTCCCGAATGTCTGCTATAGAGGGTACAGCAGCGTGCAAAGGGGGTGTGACTTTATTTAATTCCCTGTATTCTACAGTCTTATGCCAGGAGCCATCTGGCTTTCTCACTGGCCACACTGGGGAATTAAAAGGACTATGAATGGGCTTTATGATGCCTACCCTCTTCAATTCCTGCAGAGTTTCTCCAATTTCCTTGTGCCCTCCAGGCAATTTATACTGCTTAATATTTGTCACCCGCTGAGGTACAGGCAGAGCTACAGGTGGGTGCTTAGCATGTCCCCTCAGAACCGCCTTTACCACACATACCCTCAGTCAGAACTCACCTGCAGTGGTCTGTAACCACAGGTCCTGCAGGATATCTACCCCAAAATATATTCAGGGATGGGAGAAATGTACACAGTATACTCCTTTGGTGGTAAATACCCTATCCCTAATGGGATTTAGGATTTCTTCACTCTAATTGCCTTACCCCCATAACCATCTATCACAGCAGGGGTCCCGGGAAAACGCTCAGGGTTGCCATGAATCAGAGAACACTCAGCTCCTGTGTCCACCAGTGCCAGGACATGTTGTACATTCATGGGGGACCAACGAATTGCTAATTCTACATGTGGCCTCGGGTCCCCACCATGTCCCCCAAGGTGGGGACTTGACCCCCCCCCCCAGTCGAACCGCGATGCCCAATCATCCTGTGGGGGTGAGGGCTCAGGCGAATCCTGAGTACTGTCTCCCATGAAGTTTTGCAGAGACACAGACTGAGCATGAGGCCTTGACTCTGGTTTCCGTGTCCTGGACCTCAGCGGCTGGAACTGCTGCTCTGGCTTTAATTGGTGCCACAGTTCTAACAATATCCTATTGGGCTGCCCATCCAGTTTTTCTTCCACTAACCCGGCCTTTATCAAATCAACCCACGTCTGCATCCTCGACACCTTCACAGGGCCTTTTGCACTTCTCCTTTAAGTCATAGAAAGTACTTCCCATGTGCTCATTGTTGCAACCTCCCCCAGACCTGCTAAAGTACGAGTAGCCTCACTTACGGGTTGCTCTAGGTGGGGGGGGGGGGGGAAGTATTCACTAGGGACCCAAAGAGAGATGTGGGAGCTGTATGCAGCACCAGATTTCTCATTCCTACAATGAACCTCTCTTCATCAGGGCCCTGGGGGTCCATATTATAGATGATATTTTTCATACCCAATTCCCACAATACCTGTTGGAGCTCTGCATACGTTTTCCAAGTACTGGGAAAATATGGTAAATCACCCTGATTAGGCCAAACGACCCTGATGGCTGCTGTCAGCCATTCCGGGAGTGTCTGATTCCCTGAGGCGTAACGCACATTTTGCAACCGCTGCCGGAGGGAAGGGTGAGTCATCAGGGAAGCCATTCTACTCATCTCAGTACCCGACACAACAATGTTTTCCACCCCCATATGCCAGAGATGTAAAAGCCATGTAAGCAGAGATACCATGGCCTCTGCCTATACCTGACACTCATGTCCACCAGCTCATCCTGGGTATAGGGGCAGAGCATGCAGTGCTCCACAACCTGGGGAGGGGGCGGCTCCTCTCCGAGGAGCCTGTGGTTGTTTTGCTTTTATTTTCTTAATTACAGCTGGGTGGGCCTTTAAAATAGGAGAGGATGGTACCTCCTGCGGTGGCCTGGGTAGCAGATCCGCCAGTGGCCCCGCCTCCCCCTCCTCCCCCTCGGACTCCTCCACCAATGGCTCCTCCTCCACCATTTCCGGGGCTGAAAGCACTACTCTTTCCTCCCCCTACCCCATGGCCTCCTGCAATGAGGCTTTTCCTGCTGCCTCCCCCCTCGCTGCTGCTAAGGAATCTTCTAGGAGCGTGACCTGCCTTTTCAGTAACTGCCTCTCTTCTTTAACAGCATCCCATAGGTTATTACCCAGCTCCTCTAAGTGATGCTGAACTGTGTCTCTCTCCTGCCTGTGTCCCTTGATAACCTCTCTTTTTCCTGTATAACATTTTCCACTATCTCGATGAAAAGAGACCCTACGATGCCAGCCACTACACGGCTCCCTAAGGTCTCCAAGCAGTCTTCCCACTCACCGAGGGCTAATTCTGCAGCTTCTGGTGTTTCCACCCTTCCTCAGTTCTGGGGAAGGTCCCACCCCTCTAGGAGGTACTTTACCCTGGATCAATTCCCCACTAGGGGTTCCCAAATTGGAAGCCCCACAGCTGGAGGCTAATAACAGGTGAAGCAGCACCCTCTGCCGCTGCATCCCCTGGGGCCTCCCCACCATCCACAGGGGGCTTCCAGGCATTTCCCCGTCATCTGTAGGAGCAGCCCTCCCAAAGGTCACCCTCATTATGACAGATTTAGGGTTCAGAGGAATCCTGCCAACTACTGTTGGATGTAAGTCCCGGGAGAGGAAATCCGAGGGCAAAATACCTCTAAAACAGAAATCAGTCAAAGGAAGAAATAAAGTTTAAAACCTGTTTATTGATTACAAACTGCAGTCCGGGCCATCTCTCCCTCCTGCTCCTGTAGAAGCAAGCAAGGACCTTCCCCTCACCTCTCAGGTTCAGATAAGTCCTGGTTGCCCAGTTAATACCCACTGATACGGAGATGAACTTCTCTCTACCCCTGAGGATATGCAAATGCACTAAAGCCAGGAGAGATATTCTGCAAATATTTCAAGTTTACCCACAACACTTCAACTGCTTAAAGCTGCAGAAGTGTCATTTGTGAAAATAAAATAAAATAACCAACAAAGTGCACATGACTTTCCTGAAGAGTTCATCTAAAAGCCTGATTCAGATTCAGAGTATAGCATCCTTTTATGGCAGGATTGAATTAACACCGCAAACAATAAATTGCTAAGAGCAGAGTCTGAAAGCTTCTTTAAAAGCCTTTACGAGTTCCTATTAAACAGGACAGTTTCTTATAAAAATTAAAATATAAAACCTACGGCACAGAAAGTAATATTTATTACTCAAGCATAAATTTGTAGCCCTAAAACCCTTCACTATTAAATACAAAATATGAAGAAATAGAGGAAGCAAGTATTTTTCTTAAGAAAATGGAAAATAAAAGAAACCAAATGACCAAATTAATAAAAATATAAAAATAAAATTGAAATCAATAATACAAATAAAAAGTACTATAGCATAGGTAGTAAGTATATCCAACAGCTGTTGTTTTGTTTTTGAGATTGAAAATCCCTTGTAAGCCCAGATGTCCTAGGACATGAAGAATTTAGAACATGAAAATATTCTAAAAATGATTATGGTGATGGATGCACACCTCTGTGAACATACTAAACATCATTAAAATGTACACTTTAAATGGCTGGCTTGAATGGTATGTGATATCTTAGGAAAGTTGTGAAAAAAAAAAAGACCAGTAAAAAAGGGGTAATATGATCACATTTGTGCATTTATATAAAATAGTACATATATGTGGGAGGTACAAATAAAAGATAAGAGATTAAGAACAAAACTAACTTCAATTATATGTCAAGACCACTGTTTCCTAATCTATAAAGTAAATATTATAATTCTAGTTACTTTGTAAGAATGACTCACATAAAACACTTAGCACAGTGCCTGGCATACATTAATCATTCAGTAAGTGCTAACTCTTACCATCAGTGATGACAAAAAGGTACTTGCTCAAGAGTTTCAAGTGTCTTTCATACTTACCTCCATTGTAAAACCTATGACCTTGAAACATTGCTCAACTAGTTCATATTGGGCTTTATAGAAACTATTATTCATTAAGTCCTGTACTGTTCTGAGGTGGTCACTTTGTAGGTATCTGAAAAAAATACGAAAGGATGGGTAAACATCTAAATTCAGTTGAAAGTGAAAGTATTATTTATGACCACCATCTCCTGGATTACCTGGGAGGCTTACTTTCAGGCAATTTGTAATGCGCTAGTTTCTTTTTTTCTGCTAAACCAGCGTAGATGTAGTAAAAAATATGAAAATTCTTCTCTCCACTGAAAAAAAGACATTTTCAGCAAGGTGGTTAGTAAGAATATTTATTAACTGTTAAAATTACTTGGCAGTATAATCATCAGAACAACTGAATGCCAGCACGGACATCCCAGAATACTGGATTTTGGCTTTCTATGGTTACTCTTGTCATTTTTTTCAACTACTGTTGTCATTAAATTCCGAACATTGCTAAGCACTTTGTATGAACCATTCAGCACATCCTTGTGAGTGACCTCCAGGCACTGGTCCAGGCCCCGGGGAGGCGGCAGGACCACCACTGCAGAAAGTCTCTGACTTCTTGGAGTTTACTCGCCAGTGGGAATGGACAGAAAAAAAAAAACCATAGCACACCAAAAACTCATCGTTTACCTGCCATAGCCCCTAGTTACTCTTGTGGTCCCTTATTTTACGTACAAGGAAACTGAGGCTTAGAGGAGCTACCAACCTCCCCTGAGGGCACAGAGTCGATAGCTACACAGGATTCAAACCAGGGCTGTTTGGCTCCACAGCTCACATCTTTCAACACCTTGTGACGGCTTTTCCCAGAGGCTGTATTTTCACTTGTATGAGGAATCTGCTTCTTTTAAGACTCAAGTTCCATGACTCTGTGGTTCTATGTATAAACAGCATTTCCCAGATTCTGGAATAATACAATTAAGGAATATGGGACACAGCAAGGTGATTCTCTGGCTCAGGATGGTCTATGACATAACATGTCCTCAATCGAGGCCAAGATATCAGAAGAAATTTGCTAAGTAAGAGAAAATAGAGAGAAAAGGGAAACACTCCAAGGGCACAACTTTGGTGAATACACATTTTGGGAATGGATGGATAAATCTGAGTCAGAGAAGAAAAATTCAGAGAGGGAGGAGAGGAATCAGGGGCACCCAGTCATGGAAGCAAAGCCAGGTGAGCTTTTTAAGAGGGGTGGTCCACTCGCCCAGTGCTGAAGTGAGACTGGGCACATCCTTCAGAAGGGCCATAGCCACACTTCCCACCCCAGCCATTACCTGCCTGCCCCAGTATCACTGCAGTGAACGCTAACACTGTACATGAGTGAAGCTAGGACAAAACTAAATGTTTAGTCCTCGTCTATTCTCACCACAAAACAATACAACTTCTCTAAGACTGGCACAGCATATAATTCAGCTTGCTTTGTTCTAATGAAATCACATTAATTGCCCTATGTGTCACAGCTTAAATGACAGTGTGCAATTAGAGAAGTGACTCATAAATGTACACACACAAAATTGGCGGTTTTCTGTTTAATTATCAGTTTACATTTACTGAGAATTGTAATTTCACAGGACCTGGAGGTGCTATAGGAAATATACTGACCTTTAGTGGATAAACAACTGGAGAGTTAGAGAAACAGTGAAAGAGGATACTGCTGCAAATGACCCATCGCATTCTTGCCCTAACTACACCAAAGATGTACTTAAGAAGACAGAGGACCACAGCATCCCATACGTGCTCCTAGGACCAAGAGTCCCCGGGTCAGAATGGCCTGAGGACATGGGGTCTCAGCAAATTACCAAATAGAATTTCTCTGACGCTGAGCCCATCCTTAATTGTTCTAACACTTCTTCAGAGTTCATTTACAGGAAGGTCTTCCGGGCTGCCTCACCTGCCCTAGACCCCGGGGGATCACCTATGCAGCCAAAGCTTCCAACACCATCAAAACTGTGGCCAAGTCCTCACAAGGGTGCAGCTTCCCCCAGCTGTGAAACCTTTGAATCTTTGACCAAGTGGCAGCAATAAGGCTCGGAAAGCCAATAATGCAGGTTTGCATTTGTAATATTCATGAAACAGTGTTTTCAACTTTTCACTTTTAATAACAGCTCCGTTCTCCAAGACGTGCAGTCTCCTCAGTCCCTTCCCTTTGCCACCCACCTGCTCACACTCAGCAGATAAGCTCATTGCCTACTTTCCTGAGAGGGCAGGAACCAACAAGGGATCAGCAGGCTTTGTATCAAATGGCTCTCAGGAGACTGTGAGCTGCTTCATCACAGGAACCCTCTTGTTCAGCTTTCCATCTCCCGTGCCTACTGGGTTCCTGGTGCAGCGTAGGCACTCAACAAACATTCACTGAATAGATGAATGGGTGAATCGATGGTGGACTTTGGAGTCAGAGAGAGACTGGGATTCAAACCCCAACTCAGCCATTCATTAACTTTTTGACATTAGGCAACTCACAACAGTTCTAATCTCAATTCCTCATGTATGAACTAGACAATGATATCCTGTCATAGCGCTGTAAGAACTAAGAGATAATGGAAATAAAGTGCTTAGCACACTGCCTGAGAGAGTAATTCCCCCACAAACAGTATTTTCCCATCCTCCATAGTGGAGGGCCCCATACCTGCCACCCTGTTGCTGTCTCCTGCAGCATCTGGTTGCAAAAGCACTGACATATCTGACCACTAAGTTTTGGGCACTGGGAACATGTAATAGCAGTTACCGTTTACTGCACATAGTCAGTGTCCCATGTACTGTGCTAGATGTTATTTTTAATCTTCACACAACTGTCAAACTTCTACTGCTAATAATGGCCTAGACTTATGGGGTTCTTGCATTGTGCTGAACACAGGCATTTTCTTAATCAATAGGTTGGTAGTATTGCTATACCCATTTTAAAGATGAAAAACTGAGGTGCAAAGTTGAGTCTTACAAATCATACACAGTAAGGTGTGGGGCCAAGTACCTAGAAGGGACTTTGAAGTTTAAATATCTCACCCAAAGTGAGCCACAGTGCAAAACCACATTTGTTTCAAGATCCTTCCTTACACATTTTGAATTGATGACCAGAGGATAATTTTCCACACTGAGGGCTGAGCTAAAGGAGCAGGACCCTAGGCAACTTATATCCACAATTTACTCATAAATTGAATAAGAGCAAATTCAAAGGAACTTATATTAAATAATAATGCATAACAAGAGCTTGTGTCCCCATGAATTTAACATATGACATATTATTACAATAATGGAGATGTGTTTAGCATAAAACCAACATAGGAAAAATGGAAGACTATAATGTGCCACACTTTAAAAATATATATATATATAACCAAATCCAGTGCTGTGAGTATAGTTTCCTCAATAAAGTAACAAAGATGTTTTGGAATCACTAGGACAGGAGAGAAATTTTGTCATTCAGACACAAACCACCCAAAGGAACTCATTCAACCTAATACCAGAGCATTGTATTGGTGGCTTAAATCAGCTGGTGGTAAAAAGGGCAACACAATAAAGCCCATTCCTGAATCTTTTATTTGGTCTCTTGTGTATAACCATAGGAAGAATAGAATTACTACAAAGATCTATTTTTATATATATCACCATTTAAAAGAAAAAAAAGACTTATTTCTAATTAAGCTTCCCATTATTTTGGGTAGAGAAATAATTTTTCTCCTACTGCAGAAATTATTCTGATTTTTGACAAGCATAGGTTTTCTGATATCATGTTAGGTTATTAATTAATCCTCTGGATATAACATATGTGAGGGATCTCTTTGTTTCTAATAGTAAGTGCCTGCCTTGCACATAGTAGAGAATCAATAAAATTTTCTTGAATTTTGTTGGATATGTGAGACATTTTACTATTGAAATGAAAGCATTATCTTTGCCTGTTCCCCCCAAAATAGGAAATATCTCACATGAACTTACAGGGCTTGGTGGATAACTCGGGATTTCTCCAGAAGGTATTCAGAAATCTGTGCTCCCACTACAGCTCCAGAAGAGGTAAATTTCATTTCTAAGTATTTTCCAAATCGGCTGGAATTGTCATTTATAATAGTGCAGGCATTGCCAAAGGCTTCCACCAAGTTGTTCACTTGTAATATCTTCTCTTGCAGGGTTCTGTTATTAGCCTTGAGAAAATGTCACAGTATTTTTTTTAATGTAAAGAATTAATTTGGTATATAATAAAACATCTCTTCTTTGATAAGTACTTTAGGTAGACATAAACGAACAAGAGCATCTTCCTGGCATACTGCCAGATGTGCCAACCTGGCCTCTTTTCCCCTCCCGAACGTGCATTCACCTACTTGCTTTCTTAGAGGAATGGAGAATGTTTCATACATTTTCTACTGAAATAGAGTTCTGCTCAGTGCCTGATTTACAAACACAATTGGATAAGCAGTCTGTGCATACTGGGATATACCTCTCGTTTTGTTGTTCTTCCTCTATCTGCCTGGGCCCCCATTCAAATGCTCCCCAAAGCCAGGGCTATTTCCCTTGCTCCCATGGACGCCGCTAAGCCTGCAACTAAGGGAGTGAAGATTGTGAATTCAGATGCAGAGAAAAGGGGAGTACTGTGAAAACCAGAGAACAGCTTAGAAGTGTGGACAGGAGTGGGACCCCAGTCAAGGCCAGGGAGCCTACTTGCCTGTCCTTCTAAATTCCCCCACCTCATCTCATATTCTCCTACCCTCAAACAAGTGTTATATATGTTTTACCACTTTACTTGAAATTCTCCTGAGTATAAATTTATTTGGGTTAAAGACCAGTTTCCTTTAGAAAGACCCCTCCTCTGAGAGGTTTAATTTAGAGTAAGTCATTCACATCATGGTAGAAATTGGACCAAGTGTATTTGGTTCAGTGTAATCCCTTGCTGAGATCAGAGGGGTTAAAGGGGCGGCTATTCGCTAAGTAAAGAAGAGGAGCAGTAGGTGTTGCTAGAACATAGGCTACATTAGAATGTGGCGGGCTGGAGGGAGCATTCACGGGGACGTTCTGAGGGCTTGTAAGGACTTTGCAGATCTTCTAAAACAGGCAATAAGAGTTGAGAAAAGAGAGAACTGGGACAAACTTGACTCTTAAATGTTGTTCGGTGCTGGCCTTGCAAACCCATGAAAAAGTTGAGAAAACATCATCCACCTGTATTAAACTGCACTTCCCTGAAGTAAGGTTTTGAGGATTGCATATTACAAATGTACAATTCAATCCAGCAAATATCCCACTGTTGTATCTCGTAAATCTTTATTAAGAAGATAGGTAAAACGTACACTAACATCATCTGATAAGGATAGGATTTGGATATATGTGTTTCACCATCTCCAATTAATATTAAATCACATTTTCAGATCTAGAACAAGAGAGATTAAATAAACAAGTCTGTTGACATTTACAAAATAACATTCATGCACAAGTTAATCAATTATTTTTTTAAGTTTATTTTGATATCATAATCTACAATTAAATGTGCAATATTATGGAGATTACACTACCCCCTTCATAAGGTCCCCCCCACCAACCCCATTACAGTCACTGTCCATCAGCGCAATGAGATGCCATACAGTCACTACTTGTCTTCTCTGGGTTGTACAGCCCTCCCCGTGCCCCCCTAACATTACATCTGCTAATCGTAATGCCCCTTTTTCCCCCTTGTCCCTCCCTTTCAACCCATCCTCCCCAGTCCCTTTCCCTTTAATAACTATTAGTCCATTCTCGGGTTCTGTGAGTCTGCTGCTGTTTTGTTTCTTCAGTTTTTTTCTGTTCTTATACTCCACATATGAGAGAAATCATTTGGTACTTGTCTTTTTCGGCTTGGCTTATTTCACTGAGCATAATACCCTCTAGCTCCATCCATGTTGTTGCAAATGGTAGGATTTGTTTTCTTCTTATGGCTGAATAATATTCCATTGTGTATATGTACCACCTCTTCTTTATCCATTCATATACTGATGGACACTTAGGTTGCTTCCATTTCTTGGCTATTGTAAATAGTGCTGCGATAAACATAGGGGTGCATCTGTCTTTTTCAAACTGGGCTGCTGCATTCTTAGGGTAAATTCCTAGGAGTGGAATTCCTGGGTCAAATGGCATTTCTATTTTGAGTTTTTTGAGGAACCTCCATACTGCTTTCCACAATGGTTGAACTAATTTGCAGTCCCACCAGCAGTGTAGGAGGGTTCCCTTTTCTCCACATCCTGGCCAACATTTGTTGTTGTTTGTGTTTTGGATGTTGGCCATCCTCACTGGTGTGAGGTGATATCTCATTGTGGTTTTAATCTGCATTTCTCTGATGATTAGCGATGTGGAGCATCTTTTCATGTGCGTGTGGGCCATCTGAATTTCTTCTTTGGAGAAGTGTCTATTCATGTCCTCTGCCCATTTCTTAATTGGACTATTTGCTTTTTGCTTGTTGAGGTGCATGAGTTCTTTATATATTTTGGATGTCAACCCCTTATCTGATACGTCATTTATGAATATTTTCTCCCATACTGTAGGAAGTCTTTTTGTTCTACTGATGGTGTCCTTTGCTGTACAGAAGCTTTGCAGCTTCATATAGTCCCACTTGTTCATTTTTGCTTTTGTTTCCCTTGCCCGGGGAAATATGTTCATGAAGAAGTCACTCATGTTTCTGTCCAAGAGCTTTTTGCCTATATTTTTTTCTAAGAGTTTTATGGTTTCATGACTTACATTCATGTCTTTGATCCACCTTGAGTTTACCTTTGTGTATGGGGTTAGACAGTAGTCCAGTTTCATTCTCTTACATGTAGCTGTCCAGTTTTTCCAACACCAGCTAGTGAAGAGGCCGTCATCTCCCCAATGTATATCCAAGGCTCCCTTATCAAATATTAATTGACTGTATGGTTTCGGTTGATGTTTGGATTTTCTATTCTATTCCACTGATCTGTGGGTCTGTTTTTATGCCAATACCAAATTGTCTTGATTACTGTGGCTTTGTAGTAGAGCTTGAAGTCAGGGAGCATAATTCCCCCTGTTTTATTCCTCCTTCTCAGGATTGCTTTGGCTATTCGGGGACTTTTGTGGTTCCATATGAATTTTAGAATTATTTGTTCCAGTTCATTGAAGAAAGCTGTTGGTAGTTTGATAGGGATTGCATTGAATGTGTATATTGCTTTAGGTAGTATAGCCATTTTGATAATATTTATTCTTCCTAGCCAAGAGCATGGGATGCATTTCCATTTGTTAGTGTCCTCTTTAATTTCTCTTAGGAGTGTCTTGTAGTTTTCAGACTACAGGTCTTTCACTTCCTTCGTTAGGTTTACTCCTAGGTATTTAATTCTTTTTGATGCAGTTGTGAATGGAATTGTTTTTCTGATTTCTCTTTCTGTTAGTTCATCGTTAGTGTATAGGAAAGCAACAGATTTCTCTGTGTTAATTTTGTATCCTGCAACTTTGCTGAATTCAGATATTAGTTCTAGTAGTTTTGGAGTGGAGTCTTTAGGGTATTTTATGTACAATATCATGTCATCTGCAAATAGTGACAATTTGACTTCTTCTTTACCAATCTGGATGCCTTGTATGTCTTTGTTTTGTCTGATTGCTGTGGCTAGGACCTCCAGTACTATGTTGAATAACAGTGGAGAGAGTGGGTATCCCTGTCTTGTTCCCAATCTTAGATGAAAACCTTCCAGCTTCTCGCTGTTAAGTATGATGTTAGCTGTGGGTTTGTCATATATGGCCTTTATGATGTTGAGGTACTTGCCCTCTATACCCATTTTGTTGAGAGTTTTAATCAGGAATGGATGCTGAATTTTGTCAAATGCTTTTTCAGCATCTATGGAGATGATCATGTGGCTTTTGTTCTTCTTTTTGTTGATGTGGTGGATGGTGTTGATGGATTTTCGAATGTTGTACCATCCTTGCATCCCTGGGATGAATCCCACTTGATCATGGTGTATGATCCTCTTGATGTATTTTTGAATTCGGTTTGCTAATATTTTGTTGAGTGTTTTTGCATCCATGTTCATCAGGGATATTGGTCTATAGTTTTCTTTTTTGGTGAGGTCTTTGCCCGGTTTTGGTATTAGAGTGATGCTGGCTTCATAGAATGAGTTTGGAAGTATTCCGTCCTCTTCTATTTTTGGAAAACTTTAAGGAGAATGGCTGTTATTTCTTCTCTATATGTCTGGTAGAATTCAGAGGTGAATCCATCTGGTCCGTGGGTTTTGTTCTTGGGTAGTTTTTTGATTACTGCTTCAATTTCGTTGCTGGTGATTGGTCTGTTTAGTTTTTCTGTTTCTTGTTTGGTCAGTTTTGGAAGGTTGTATTTTTCTAAGAAGTTGTCCATTTCTTCTAGATTTTCCAGCTTGCTAGCATATAGATTCTCATAATATTCTCTTATAATTCTTTGTATTTCTGTGGGATCCGTCGTGATTTTTCCTTTCTCATTTCTGATTCTGTTTATGTGTGTAGATTCTCTTTTTCTCTTAATGAGTCTGGCTAGTGGGTTATCTATTTTGTTTATTTTTTCAAAGAACCAGCTTTTGGTTTCATTGATTTTTTACTATTGCTTTGTTCTTCTCAATTTTATTTATTTCTTCTCTGATCTTTATTATGTCCCTCCTTCTGGTGACTTTGGGTCTCATTTGTTCTTCTTTTTCCAATTTCAGTAATTGTGTCTTTAGACTATTCATTTGGGAATGTTCTTCTTTCTTTAGATAGGCCTGGACTGCAATATATTTTCCTCTTAGAACTGCCTTTACATCGTCCCACAGAAGCTGTGGCTTTGTGTTGTTGTTGTCATTTGTCTCCATATAGTCTTTGATTTCTGTTTTGATTTGGTGTTTGACCCATTGATTGATTAGGAGAATGTTGTTAAGTCTCCATGTATGTGTGAGCCTTTTTGTTTTCTTTTTAAAGTTTAATTCTAGTTTAATACCTTTATGATCTGAGAAGTTGGTTGGTAGAATTTCAATATTTTCGATTTTTCTGGGGTTCTTTTTGTGGCCTAGTATGTGGTCTATTCTAGAAAATGTTCCATGTGCCCTTGAGAAGAATGTGTATCCTGTTGCTTTTGGGTGTAGAGTTCTGTAGATGTCTGTTAGGTCCATCTGTTCTAGTGTGTTATTCAGTGTCTCTGTGTCTTTACTTATTTTCTGTCTGGTTGATCTGTCCTTTGGAGTGAGTGGTGTGTTGAAGTCACCTAAAATTAATGCATTGCTGTCTATTTCCTCCTTTAATTCTGTTAGTATTGGTTTCACATATGCCGGTGCTCCTGTGTTGGGTGCAAAGATATTTAAAATGGTTATATCCTCTTGTTGGACTGACCCCTTTATCATTATGTAATGTCCTTCCTTATCTCTTCCTACTTTCTTCGTTTTGAAGTCTATTTTTTCTGATACAAGTACTGCAACGCCTGCTTTTTTCTCCTTGTTGTTTGCATGGAATATCTTTTTCCATCCCTTCACTTTTAATCTGGGGATATCTTTGCATTTATGGTGAGGTTCTTGCAGGCAGCATATAGATGGGTCTTGCTTTTTTATCCATTCTGTTACTCTGTGTCTTTTGATTGGTGCATTTAGTCCATTTACATTTAGGGTGATTTTTGATAGATATGTACTTATTGCCATTGCTGGCTTTAGATTCGTGGTTACCAAAGGTTCAGGGGTTGCTTCTTAACTATCTAACAATCTAACTTAACTTTTTTGTTAAGTTATTGTAAACACAGTCTGAGTTTCTTTATTTCTCTCCCTTCTTATTCTTCCACCTTCATTCTTTATATACTAGGTGTTTTATTCTTTGCCTTTAGTTAGTGTTTGGATGGTCTGCTTTCTTTGCTATAATTTTATTTTCTCTGGGACAGCTTTTTAGCCTTAGGAATGCTTCCCTCTAGAGCAGTTCCTTTAAGATGTCCTGTAGAGGTGGTTTATGGGAGGCAAATTCTCTCAGCTTTTGCTTGTCTGGAAATTGTTTAATCCCTCCATCATATTTAAATGATAATTGTGCTGGATACAATATTCTTGTTTCAAGGCCTTTCTGTTTCATTGCCTTAAATATATCATGCCATTCTCTTCTAGCCTGTAAGGCTTCTGTTGAGAAGTCTGATGTTAGTCTGATGGGTTTTCCTTTAAAGGTGATCTTTTTTCTTTCTCTAGCTGCCTTTAATACTCTGTCCTTATCTTTGATCTTTGCCATTTTAATTATTATGTGTCTTGGTGTTGTCTTCCTGGGGTCTCTTGTGTTAGGAGATCTGTGGGCTTCCATTGACTGCGAGACTATTTCCTTCCCCAGCATGGGGAAGTTTTCAGCAATTATTTCTTCAAAGACGCTTTCTATCCCTTTTTTTCTCTCTTCTTCCTCTGGTACTCCTATAATGCGAATATTGTTCCGTTTGGATTGGTCACACAGTTCTCTTAATATTCTTTCATTCCTAGAGATCCTTTTATCTCTCTCTGCCTCAGCTGCTGTGTGTTCCTCTTCTCTGATTTCTATTGCATTAACAGTCTCTTGCATCTTGTCCAGTCTGCTGCTGAGCCCATCGATGCCTTGTCTCATTTCTGCATTATCTTTCCTGACTTCCCTCACTTCCTACCTTAGCTCTTGCATATTTCTCTGTAGATCCATCTGCATGGTTATGACTTTTGTTCTGAATTCTTTTCCAGGAAGATTCTGCATTTCCATCCCTTCACGTTCCTTTTCAGGGGTTGTCTGAGTCTTGGTGATTTTTGTCTGTATCATGTTCCTCTGTCTTGTCATGTTGATAGGAGTGGTCGCTGGTTGGTGCCATGTATGTCAGCTGGGCTCTTTAAGGCTGGATAGGATTCTCTAAGCATGCTGTAGGTGTCGCTGTTGCTCCACTAATCCGCAGCCCTGGCCGCTCCGTTTTTTTGTATTTCTGTGGTTGGGGCAGGAACGAATGGGAGGCTATTGTTTTCTGTATAAAGTTCCAGCGTGACTGTTCCCTTCTCTCCATCACCAGCAAAGGGGACCGAAGTTCCCCAGGACTTCCAGCCTGCAGGGCTGAGCCCGCCGGGGTGATGTTGTTTCCTCGCTGGGTCCCCCGCCTCTCCGAGACCGCTACAAACAGTGCGCGCTTTTCTCTTGTGCCCGGGTGCTGGCTGCACGGTCCTGGCGCATTCCCGGCTCAAAACCTGCACCTTCTGCCTCTCCAATGTCGGATGCACCGCGCGATGTGTGTCAGCGCTCCCGGCGCAGACCACCGGGGCTGGTTATTTCACGGACCTGCTCTTCCACTCCCTCCCGGCTCCGAATCCTCTCCTCCTGCCAGCGCGCTGGGCTGGGTAAGAGCTCGGGTGCCACCGGGTCGCGGCTCAGTATCTTACCCGCCTCGTGGGGTGCTGAGTCCTCCTGGGTGTGGCTGCACGCTGTGCACTTTCCTGTGTGCTCTGGTCTCTCTTTTAGGAATAGTTGTATTTGCTGTATTTTCGTAGATTTATATAGTTTTGGGAGGAGATTTCTGCCGCCCTGCTCACACTGCCATCTTCCCGGAAGTCAAATTAATCCATTATTAATGAGAACCTCTATTGGCCCACAAATCCAGAAAGAATAGCAATGGCCCTTGCAGAAGGCCCTTGAGTAAATTAATTCAGGTGTTCAACTCTTCTATGCCAGGGTAGTATGCTGTGCCTTAGTACCCTTTCCCTCCAAAATTATATCTCATTTCCCTTATTTAAAACCTTTAGAATGATGCTTATCCTCGAAGTAAGGAGAGAGGAAGTTGATAGGCGTGGGGATGGGGAAGGGACTGAGATGACAGCCCTGACATAGCACGAGCTTCCTAGTCTCTATTGGCTCTTCCAGTCATCAAGGGTCACAGGTCTGTTCAGTAGAGGTCACATTAATCCACTAAGCAAAGATATTTCTGTTCCATACCAACACACATGACTGACAAGATCAAAACCAGTTAATTGATTTTTAATAGGAACATGGACTTCTTTCAACTCATTATTCAAAAAATGTATTAGATTTAACTGATCAGTTGTTTTGACACTATGAAGTCTTATCCTTTCAAAGGGAAATTAGGTCTGGCCTTGTACCCACAGTACTTTGTAACACAGGTTCCTATAATTATAGTGATGGCAAAATTTTTGACATGACTCTAATTGTAGCTATGTAGATGAGAATAAAAATTTTCACTTGGATAAGCTATGCACAATGATTCTTTTTTTTTTTAGCCATTAGACCAATAAGAACACATAATTCTTGACTTACCTCATTTCAAGGACTCTACCTGGAAAATCAAACCAAGTCTCTAACATTAACTTCCCTTTTTTTGAAAATTAAGGTATAATTTATATACAGTAAGAGTCATGCTTTATAGGTACAGTTCTGAAAGTTTTTAAACATATAGCCATACAACCCCCACTACAGTCAATACATTGAACAATTCCATCACCACCCAAAACTGTATTAATACCCTTAGTACCCAACCCTTCCCTCCATCTCCAGTCTGTGATAAACACAGATTTGTTTCTCCCCCTAAAATTTTAAATTTGCAATTGACTCATACACAGTGCAGTCTTCCGAATCTGGCTTCTTTGACTTAGCATAATGCATTTGAGGTTTATCCAAATCTCTAATGAGATGCATTATTTATCTCAGTGTTCACTTCTTTTTATTGTTGAGGAATATTCCACTGTACAGATGTACCACCGTCTGCTTATCTGTTACCTAATTTCACTGCTTCCACTTTTTGGAGACTGTAAATAAAGCCACTATACATATTGGTTTGTGGTTCTTGTATGAACATGGGTTTTCATGTCATTTGGAAAAATACCTCAGAGTAGGATTGCTGGGTTTTATAGTTCCTGTGTATTATTAAATGTGGGAATTAGTGAACATAGATTTAATCAGTTATGTTAGGCTATGAAACATAACACATAGATCCGTTGGAATGGAGAAAAAACTTGTACCTTTCCAAGCACCGTCAGCTGCTGAACTAGAAGATGCGCACTTTCAGTCTTTCCAGCACCACTCTCTCCAGAAATAACAATGCACTGCGCAGTGAGAAGGGAACCAAAAGAAGACTTTATTGACATAATTCAGCTTACACACAAGAAACTAAGAGGGGAATATATCTAAGAATGTGAGACTCTCCTTACCTGATCTGAGTTGTAGGTTACCATTGACTGGTATCCCAAGTCAGCCATTGCAAATATGTGAGGAGGATTGGCAGTTCTCTTTGCTCCAGTATACAGCTTGGAATGCTAAAGGTTAAAGAGAGCACATGTTGTAGAGCTCTTGCTTTTGTTTATGCTGAAACCCTAGATT